>JAXCMG010000120.1:2250891-2264532 GCA_034642415.1 Podarcis siculus
GGTTGGACTCGATGGCCCTTGGGGTCTCTTCCAACTCTATGATTCTAGGTGAAACTCAAAAAATTAGAATATTGTGGAAAAGAATAATGCAGAAGAGCTGAAGGCTGCTGTTGAAGCATCCTGGTCTTCCGTAACACCTCAGCAGTGCCACAGGCTGATAGCATCCACGCCACGCCGCATTGAGGCAGTAATTGATGCAACAGGGGCCCAAACCAAGTACTGAGTACATATGCATGCTTCTACTTCTCAGAGGTCCAATATTGCTCTATTTGCAATCCTTGTTTTGCTGATTTCATTTAATATTCCTAATTTTCTGAGATTGTTAATTTGGGGTTTTCATCAGCTGTACGCCATAATCATCACAATGATAACAAATCAAGGCTTGACATATCTCGCTTTGCATGTCACGAGTCTGTCTCATATATTAGTTTCACCTTTTAAGTTGAATTACTGAAATAAATGAACTTTTCCATGATATTCTGATTTTTTGAGTTTCACCTGTAGACTAATACCAACGATCAGAAATTGCAACCAAAGTCTCTAAATCCTCTTCACCAGCCGTGGTAGAATAATTCAAAAGTTCGATATATACATAAGTAAGTAAAGGTAAAGGTACCCCTGCCCGTACGGGCCAGTCTTGACAGACTCTGGGGTTGTGCGCCCATCTCACTCTAGAGGCCGGGGGCCAGCGCTGTCCAGAGACACTTCCGGGTCACGTGGCCAGCGTGACAAAGCTGCATCTGGCGAGCCAGCGCAGCACACGGAAACGCCGTTTACCTTCCCACTAGTAAGCGGTCCCTATTTATCTACTTGCACCCGGGGGTGCTTTCGAACTGCTAGGTTGGCAGGCGCTGGGACCGAGCAATGGGAGCGCACCCCACCGCGGGGATTCGAACCGCTGACCTTTCGATCGGCAAGCCCTAGGAGCTGAGGCTTTTACCCACAGCGCCATCTGTCACCAAATATCGCAGGAACAGAGTTTCCGGATAACCAATCTGTTTCGTTCAATGCTTCATCAGCCAATCTTTATGAATTCAACCCCCCACCAGATGAACAGAGTTGAACATGTAGATGTTCATCTGGGGGGATTGAATTCTGAGTTAGATTTTCATTGTTTTATTTAATTGCATTATCTGCCATGGTCCACTGACTGGATGGGGTACTGTTTTCATCTTGTTGTCAGGCATTCTTGCTGTTAATCTTGTGCTGTGTCTTTAAATTCCCTTACAGTATATTAATTTTCACCTGTGGCTAACTATATTATGTTCTTTACAATCTGTTACCAGCATCAGTGACTACAGTATCATATGATCCAGAGCATATTTTCTACAGTGTTTATGTTTACATGTAAGATCGGGTATGTATCTTAGTTGTATATATTATGCATTCTACTTTATACAGGCACAGGTTTCATCGCACGTATATTGTAATTTCAGCTTGTTAAGAAATTGAACTGCATCCTTCTCACATTAATTCTTACAAGTCTGGCTGATGAAGAATTGATAAAGATTGGCTGAACGAAACAGATTGGTTATCCGGAAACTCTGTTCCGGCAATATTTGGTGACAGATTATGTATATATCGAACATTTGAATTATTCTACCGCGGCTGGTGAAGAAGATTTAGAGACTTCGGTTGCAATTTCTGATCATTTGTATTAGTCTATAAATAGTGTTTAGTGCCATTGTTATTGGCCATCGTGTTGTGTTATTTTGTTCAGTTTGTCTATACAGTGGTACCTCGGGTTACATACGCTTCAGGTTACAGACTCCACTAACCCAGAAATATCACCCCAGGTTAAGAACTTTGCTTCAGGATGAGAACAGAAATCGTGCTCTGGCGGCACGGTGGCAGCAGGAGGCCCCATTAGATAAAGTGGTGCTTCAGGTTAAGAACAGTTTCAGGTTAAGAACAGGCCTCCGGAACGAATTAAGTACTTAACCCGAGGTACCACTGTATTGCAACACAGGGGTCTGTTTACAGATTACTGCATCTCCAGGGAAGGCAGGGAAGGTTCTCTCTCCCGCAAATCCCAAATCCTGAAGAGTTGGAGCAGCGCTGCTAGGATGCCCATGTTAGGATGCTGGTGGCCAGTGGCTCCAGACCCTCCCAGCCCTGCTCCCCCCCCCAGACCCCGCTTACCTGCTTTGTTTCCCGGTTCCAGTGGGTCCAGAACTTGCCTTCGGCTTTGTCAATCTCCCTGCTTGGCACCTGGGAAGAGGGAAAGCATTACTAAGTATGTCTATCGCTTAGCCAAAGGGCATACAAGAGCAGAATATAACGCGATCTGCACGCTGGTAGGTTTTTAAAACTTGTTTTGGACATCTGATTTAATCAGCCATTTTAACTGTAGAAGTTAGAATCACGCCATTGTAGAGTTGGAAGAGACCCTGAGAATTCTCTAGTCCGCAGTTTCCGCAGAATAAAATGACAGGACGATTTCGAAACCTGTGCGATCAGAGATTTACAGAAGATTGGAAGAAATATATGAACTATTTGAAAGCAACTGTAATCAGCAAATTACACTAGTAGGACTACAAGACGTTTTGTAAGGGGAAATATATGAAACATTGCAAACTAGAGAATGAATAGAGATATTACCGTATTTTTCGCCCTATAGGACGCACCGGCCCATAGGACGCCCCTAGCTTTGGGGGGGGGGGAGAATAAAGGGGGGAAATTTCCCCCCCCCCCAGGCGTGGGGCTGGGGCGGGGGATGCCCGAGCTTCCCCCGACCCCAGCCCCCAGAACAGGCTGCTATCCGCAAGCCTTGCAAGCCTGGCGGGAACTCCCGCGGGCTCGCAAGGCTTGCGGACACCTGCGCAAAGCATGGGGTGTCCTCCGGAGGGCGCCCCGTGCTTCAGGCTGCAGCCCACAAGCCTTGTGAGCCCGCGGGAACTTCCTGAAGCCTGGAGAGGTAGAGGGGTCAGTGCACACCGACCCCTCTCGCTCTCCAGGCTTCAGCGAAAGCCTGCATTCGCCCCATAGGACGCACACACATTTCCCCTTCATTTTTGGAGGGGGAAAAGTGCATGCTGTAGGGCGAAAAATACAGTAGTTATGAGATTTAAATGTAATAGTAAAAGTAAAAGTAAAAAGTAAAAAATGTATATTAAGTGAATAGATTGTAAAATTTTCAGACGTGATTGATGGAAGTCAAAAAAACTGTATTAACCTAATAACATTTTTAAATTTTTTTTTAAAAAGAGAATTCTCTAGTCGACCCACCTGCAATGCAGGAATATGTCGCTGTCCCGTACGGGGATCAAACCTGCAACCTGGGCCTTATCAGCACCACGCTCTAACCAACCGTACATAAATCAACTGCCAAGCTAGAAAAACTCCCCCAGGGTTTCCCATCTTGCCTCTTAGAACCTCGTTTCGGCTCTCACCCTCGGCCAAACAGCCCAACCTCGCACGTTTGCGGCCGGGGGGGCTTTCAGGATGTCAGAAACTGTCATATACTAAATGCTTCTTCCGTGTCAGGTATAAGCTTCTTCCACCCAGGGCGAAGCAGCCCCTCTCTGGTTCCGCACAAGTCTCGGAATAAAAAACCCAGTCCCACTTTTGAAATTCCAAGCCGAATTTTGTTTCTCGCACCCAGGTCTTCCCCACTTTTTATTTTTTTAAATACCGTATTTTTCGCTCCTTAAGACGCACCTGACCATACAACGCACCTAGTTTTTAGAGGAGGAAAGGGGGAAAGCCCTGTTTTTCTGGGATCAGCTCACAGTTGTGCAGCTTCTTTTGCAAAGGGAAAAAATTCTATTTTTATGGGGTTCAACTCACGGTTCTGCAGCTTCTTTAGGAAAGGAAAGGGAGCAGTTTCTACAGTTTCCAGACAGATCATCTAATCAGCCAGTCACATGTCGCTGGGGAAACAAACAGCCTCCGTCTGCAGAACATACAACAATGGAGGCCTGGGCAAGGGGCTGGGGCCGGAAAGGGAGCCAGGGATCGACCACACATTCGCTCCATAAGACGCACAGACATTTCCCCTTACTCTTTAGGAGGGAAAAAGTGCGTCTTATGGAGCGAAAAATATAGTATACGGCCTACTAAACAAAGAGGATAGCGGAAGCACCGCTCACCTTGAAGGCGATGGTCTCGTAGGGCTCTGCTGCCATCAGCAGATACTGCCAGCGCCGGTCGGGGGGTTCAATCCTCTGCTCATATGCGGACATAAAACGATGCCTGGGCATGATGCTCTCGGCGATCTCCGGGTAATCGATCTGTGCCATTAAATTTGTTTGCTGGATTTAGGAATTGCTCCCCACGTCAACAGAGAATATGTATTTATCGACAGACGGTGCTCATATCCCACCTTTTTCTCCAAAAGACTCAAGGGTCTTTTCTGTGGTGGCTCCCCAAACATTTATCTTTGCGCATAAACACTCACACACCTATACATATGGGGGACTGCGTCTCCCCATATGAACCAGCCAGACTGCAATCATCGTCTGGGGCCCTTCTTCCTGTGCCTCCTCCTCATGAGGGCTGAAATGTGGCAACAGGGCCTTTTCTGTGGTGGCTCCCCTTTTGTAGCATGCTCTCCCCAGAGAAGCCCACCTGGCGCCATCATTACATGTCTTTAGACGCCAAGCAAGAATATTCCTCATTCCCACGCCTGTGGCCATTAAATAATTCATAGCCTGTAAATGTGGGGGGGGCTGTTTTATGATGACTATTTTGTTATTAGGATTTCTGTCACTATGCTTTTTATCTATGTTTTAATTATTTATTTTTTGTAAAGTGTTTCCAAGGTTGTACACCGCCCTGAGATCTTTTGATAACGGCCTGCATATGAATGGAACAAATAATAAAATGGAATAAACAATACTACAATGTTTTCCTCCTCATTTAATCCCTACAAGAATCCTGCGAGGTGGTCCTCCCCCACAAGGTTACCCAGCAGGCTTCTTGGTTGTGTGGGGACTTGAACCCTGGTGTTAAGTCCCCTGGTCTTAAGATTGACACTCTAACCTAGTGATTCACAAACTTTCTTTGGGGGGGGCACTGTCCCCTTGGATCCATAAACTCATCCCTACAGTATAAAGAACATTATTCAGAATAAAAGTAAAGGTAAAGGGACCCCTGACCGTTAGGTCCAGTCGCAGACGACTCTGGGGTTGCGCCGCTCATCTGGCTTTATTGGCCGAGGGAGCCGGCGAGATGTGGCCAACATGACTAAGCTGCTTCTGGCGAACCAGAGCAGCACACGGAAAGTCCGTTTACCTTCCCGCCAGAGTGATACCTATTTATCTACTTGCACTTTGACTGCTTTCGAACTGCTAGGTTGGCAGGAGCAGGGACCGAGCAACGGGAGCTCACCCCATCGCGGGGATTCGAACCGCCAACCTTCTGATCGGCAAGCCCTAGGTGTCCCTGTTATTCAGAATAGTGGTTCGCAAAACCCACTATGAAAGATAATAAGGCGAAAAAATTCAAAGCAGTAACCATTAATTGCCCGTTTGTTCAAAAATCCAATTAAAACTACTTAGGTTAATTCAACAAAATTGATCCGCTTGATCCAGCAATACCAGTTTTCCAAAGTCTGATAGTAATTTACACCTCCAGCAGCACCCTCGCCCCTTAGCGAGCTGCCAGGTAATCCCACCACAACCCCCTGGGGGCAGTCCCACCCACTTTGTGAACTACTGCTCTAACCACTACACAACACTACACTGGCTATTCCCAGGGTCAGGGACAAGGAGGGAGGAAGGGAAGTGGGGGCAAAAATATTTCAGAATTAATAAGCTGTCTTAAGTCACGCTGGCAACAGGGGATGGTTTTGCCTTGGCGACATCAAAGTCACTGCGAGGTAACAGGTAGATGAAGATACCTGGAAGAGGAGGCTCTGCTGTCCCATCTCTGGATCCCTCTGTTTGGTCACTGAAGGACAAAAAAAGAAGGCAAGGTGGAGGTTAGTATGGCTTTGCAAAAAGGCACAGAGCGCATTGGCTTTGGGGCTGTGTGTTCCTGAAAGGAGCTCACCCAGCTTCCGCCTTAAAAATGGACAGTGAAGTTTCTAGACCTCATGAGCGCACTTCGGAAAGTGCACGGCACTGCTTGCTCGTACCTGAGAGGTCAGACTTTCTTGAGGATCCTTGCCTGTCCCCATTACTCAGAATAAGTAATAATAATAATTATTATTTTATTTATACCCTGCCCATCTGACTGGGCGGCTTACATCATACCTAAAAACATAATTAAAAATATCAAACGATACCGGGCTGCCTCCAGGTATCTACTAAAAGTCACAGTTGTTTATCTCCTTGACATCGAACGGGAAGGCGTTCCACGGGGCGGGCGCCACTACTGAGAAGGCCCTCTGCCTGGTTCTCTGTAATCTCACTTCTTGCAGGGAGGGAACCGCCAGAAGGCCCTCAGAGCTGGACCTCAGTGGCTGGGCTGAACAATGGGGGTGGAGACGCTCCTTCAGGGATACTGGGCCGAGGCCGTTTAGGACTTTTAAAGTCAGCACCAACTAGGGCTGGGAGGGATCTAACTTTTAACATTGTGATATATCACTAGCTAAACATTGTGGTATACTGATATATCACAATGTCTGAAATAAGGATGGACCTATACAGAGGCATTGGCTGGCTTCACAGTTTCCCCCACATTGTGATTTTTGCATAACAAACACACTCGCGCACACATCGCAATTTGTAATATATTGCCAGGCCCAAAATTATGAAACTGATATCGCAATATGGACTTCAAACTGCTTTTGGATGATAGCCCTAGCATCAACATGCAAAGAAAAACACACAGAGGAACAGTGTTCGCGTAACTGAACCTGGATGCAGAATCAGGACTGCCGGGTGGCAGAAATGCCATTAAAGTGTGTTCACACACAAACACAGCCCCCCCAATTTATCACAACAGCTACTAAGTGGTCTAGGCGGCCTGCCAGGACCTGAACATAAGAAGGGCCTGCAGGATCAGGCCAATGGGCCATCCTACCCAGAATCCTGTCCTCAGAGGCCAACCCGATGCCTCTTTTGGGAAACACACGATCAGGATTCAAACACAGAACCCCTCTCCCCCTCCTGCCGCTTCCAGCAGCTGGTACCCAGAAGCGTTGCTGCCTCGCCACTCTGGCTAGCAGACACTGTTAGCCTTATCTGGCAGGGGATGAAAACGCAGCCCCAAGGAGAGAGCAGGGGCGCTACCTTTGTAACCCGGCCGGCCGATTTTCACAAACTTCTTCACCTCGACTTTGACCTTCTCAGGGGCGGGTTGGGCGGGGGCCTCTTTGGCTTCTTTAGCTGCTCGACGAGCTCTTTAAAACGAGAAAGAGAGGGGGAGAGGGAAAACAGCTTTTAAATAACTCCAGAGGGGAAAAGAGGGGGGATGCAGGATTTTTTCGTAGGAAGCTCTCTACCGTTAACACTTGCTTAATTATTTTTCTGCCAGACACACTAACCTCCCCCAGTCGACTTTTGTTCCAGAAGTCTTAATGCAACTTTGCAAACCTCAGCCGTGCCGCTATGTTCTTTTTAGAGAAAAGAGGCTTTCCTCCTGGCAACCCTTCCAAACAAACCGCACTTGTTCTGCCATGAACTTTTAACATTTAACATGCTAACTGAGGCCTGTGCAACCTGAGATGAAACTCTTGGGTTTCTTGCAATTCATCTGAGCATCGCACGGTCTGACCTTGGGGTGAAATTTGCTGGGACGTCCACTCCTGGGAAGACTGGCAGCTGTCTTGAATGTTTCCCACTTTTGAGTAATCTTTCTCACTGTAGAATGATGGATTTTAAATTGGTCGCAGATGGCCTTATAGCCCATCCCAGTTTCATAGGCGGCAGCAACTGCTTCTCTAAGAGCATTGCTGATATCTTTCTTCCTTGGCCTTGTGTCATAACGCACCTGAATGCTCCAGACCATCAAACTGCCAGGTCTTCGGCTTTTACTGAGGTGGGCACACTGGCTGGTGATCAATTAAGCACGGGCATTTCATTAGCAGCACCTGTCAGCAACTTAGCCTCTAAATTCCCATGGAAGCCATAAGAGTGTACTTAGTTTTTCACACATGGCTTCTCCATTTTGGGTTTATTTCTCTTAAATAAATAACATGGTGTAATATGTGATGTGCTGTTGTTCATCTGAGGTTGTATTTACCTAATTTTAAGACCTGCTAAGGAGGGACGCGGGTGGCACTGTGGGTTAAACCACAGAGCCTAGGACTTGCCGATCAGAAGGTCGGCGGTTCAAATCCCTGCAACGGGGTGAGCTCCCGTTGCTCAGTCCCTGCTCCTGCCAACCTAGCAGTTCGAAAGCACACCAGTGCAAGTAGATAAATAGGTAGTGCTCCAGCAGGAAGGTAAACGGCGTTTCCGTGTGCTGCTCTGGTTCGCCAGAAGCAGCTTAGTCATGCTGGCCACATGACCCGGAAGCTGTACGCCGGCTCCCTCGGCCAATAAAGCGAGATGAGCGCCGCAACCCCAGAGTCGTCCACGACTGGACCTAAATGTCAGGGGTACCTTTACCTTAAGGAGCAGATGTTTGTTATTACGCCTTGATATGTAGAACCACAGAATTCAAAGAGGCTGTGCTTTCTTTTTCCCATGACTGTGTATACCAAAAAAAAACAAAAGCCCACTTGTCTTTTTAGAGAAGGCAGACTCTTTCTCCGAACCGCCATGGGAGGAAAGCTTGTGATTGTGTGGAGGAGGGCTGTCTAAAGGATACCTTCCTCAGCTGCCTCAAAGGCTGCATGTCTGCTAGAGGCGGCACACAGCCTTCCTTGCCACATTTCAAGCAAGGAGCATTTCCAGCTTCTCAGGACGTCCCTTACCCCACAGTGACAGCAAGTGAAGAACGCCAGAAGAGAATTTAAGGACTGGTGGATCAGGCCAGTGGGAAACCCGCAAACAGAATTCTAGCACAAAAGCACTTGCCAGTCCTGTGACTTCCAGTAACTGTGATTCAGAAGCGCTGTTGCACCCCAGTGTGAAGGCAGAGCATGGCTCTTGTGGCTAGTAGCCACTGACAGCCCACTCTTCCATGAATTAGTCCCATTTTCTTTTAAAGCCTTCCAAAGCTGGGACGCAGGTGGTGCTGTGGGTTAAACCACAGAGCCTAGGACTTGCTGATCAGGTCGGCAGTTCAAATCCCTGCGACGGGGTGAGCTCCGGCTGCTCGGTCCCTGCTCCTGCCAACCTAGCAGTTCGAAAGCATGTCAAAGTGCAAGTAGATAAATAGGTACCACTCCAGCGGGAAGGTAAACGGCGTTTCCGTGCGCTGCTCTGGTTCGCCAGAAGCGGCTTAGTCATGCTGGCCACATGACCCGGAAGCTGTACGCCGGCTCCCTCAGCCAATAAAGCGAGATGACCGCCGCAACCCCAGAGTCGGTCACGACTGGACCTAATGGTCAGGGGTCCCTTTACCTTTACCTAAACTGGCTCCTGCAACAGGGAGTTCCATAGTTTATCTGTCTTGGCCAACTGGCGCCCATTCAACCCAGCACTCTGTTCTCACAGTAGCCAATCCAATGCCCGGTTTTCAAACCATTGCAGCTGCTTCCAGCTATCTTTAAAAGCCGACTTGAGCAATGAACATTCCCCCTCCCTCAATGGACACAGAACCCCTTTGAAGGGAATAAATCTATGCCAGTGTTTGGGAAACACCTGTAGGCCCTGAGATAATGCCGGACTCCAAATCCCATTGGCCTGTGCTGGCTGCTGGGGGCTGGAGTGCAACCTCTGGTTTCCCCATGACTGGTCTAAGAAGAGGAGAGGGAATGCCTCTTATAAACTGAGGCATTCTTCCAGCGGTATCTGCAAGGCCACAGGCTCCCCGTCCCTGGTCTAAGAATGGGTGAGAATGCTTCAGCAGAATGTTAAGCTGGAGGCATTCTTCCATCTCTGGCCCTGGGGGGTAAGGAAATTCTGCTTCTCATATCAGGGAAGATGGCATTTTACCATTGCGCTGTGGAGAGCGTATTAACTTATGGTCTGTGTGTGTGGTTTGGGAGCTGCACAGCCAGGGGAAAAAACAATGCTATCCAGGGTTGTAAAGACTGCAGAGAGAATAATTGGGTGCACTCTTCCCACCTTAGATAAAATCTACGCTGCCAGGTGCCATAAGAAAGCGGCAGAGATAGCGCAGGATAGTGCGCACCCCGGAAATGATCTCTTTCAGCTTCTGCCTTCTGGAAGAAGGTCCAGGGTTATAAAGGCCAGGACTAGCCGCCTGAGAAACAGTTTCTACGCAAATGCAATTCTGGTTCTAAACGCAGCATAAGGGGTCTCTGTAGTATAATGTATTTTTTAGTATAGTGTATTTTATAGTATATTATAGTGTATTTTAAAATGGGGTTTCAGAGTTTTTAGGGGTTTTTGAATGTTTTATGTAGTTTTTCAATTTCATTGTTCTGTATGGGACAATGACAATAAAGATATCGTATATCGTATATCGAAGGGGAAGATTTAAATAAAAGTAAGTGTAAAGAAGACAAAGATGAGCACATGCTCAGAGTTGGCAACTTACAAATTGGTCTGATGCTTCTTCCCCTGAGTGTGTGCCAGGTAACTTCCCTGTAGGAAGGAAAGGCAGAAACAAATTGATTAGGAAGAGGGGGCCAAAGTCTTGGGCTCAGGATTGACTACATCAGCCAACATGGAGCCTCCAAATGTTCCTGGCTATTGGGTCATAGAATAATAGCACTGTAGAGTTGGAAGAGACCACAGAGGTCATCCATTCCAACGCCCTGCAATTCAGGAATCTTTTGACCGACATGGGGCTCGAACCCACAACACTGAGATTAAGGGTCTCATGCTCTACCGACTGGGACCCATAGATGCTCTACCATGGAGCTACAGAGCCCTCCTTAAAAGCAAAATAAGGCACCAGACCTCATGGTTCCATACAAACATGGCTGGCAGCACAAAGATTAAGGATAGAAGCCATCCGAAGAATCAAAATGTAAAATAAGAAAAACGAGTTGTCTAACAGGCCTGATGCCCTCGTATTTTAGGAATGGAGGAAGCTTCCTTACAGATTGTGTCTAGCTCATTACTCTCTACAGCAGAGCTTCCCAAACTTGGGTCTCCAGCTGTTTTTGGACTCCAGTTCCCATCATCCCTGACCGCTGGTCTTGGGAAACCCTAGTCTACAATGACGGGCAGCTGCTCTGACAGGAGTCTTTCCCCAGCTCTGCTGATGCTGAAGATTGAACCGTGATCTTCTGTGTGCAAAACAGATCTCTGCCATTGAGCTTCGGTTTGTCCCTCAATCTCTCTCTCTCTCATAAGATTCCAGTCCTCATGACCTTGAATGTATGGATGATTTAAACAGAAATGCAGGAAGCTACCTTACACAGCTGGGACATGGGTGGCGCTGTGGGTTAAACCACAGAGCCTAGGACTTGCCGATCAGAAGGTCGGCGGTTCGAATCCCCGCAACAGGGCGAGCTCCCATTGTTCAGTCCCTGCTCCTGCCAACCTAGCAGTTCAAAAGCACGACAAAGTGCAAGTAGATAAATAGGTACTGCTCCAGCAGGAAGGTAAATGGTGTTTCCATGCGCTGCTCTGGTTCGCCAGAAGAGGCTTAGTCCTGCTGGCCACATGACCTGGAAGCTGTACGCCGGCTCCCTCGGCCAATAAACCGAGATGAGCGCCACAACCCCAGAGTCGGTCACGACTGAACCTAATGGTCAGGGGTCCCTTTACCTTTACCTTACACAGAGTCAGTCAGGCCTCTGGGTCTACCTAGCTCCTTTATGTCGGGTAGCAGCAAGATATGAAGCCCTCCAGTTGCTCTTGGGGCAACAATGGAAGTGCAGGCGTAAAAGAGAACAGAAAAAGTGGCGGGCAGGGAACACTCACCTCGTTGTTGTGCAACGTAAGACAAAGCTTGCATTCGTAAGAGCCCAAGTGGTTTTTCATAAAGTAGGGATCCTGAAGGAAAGGGAAAAAATGACGGTAAGCAGGGAGAACTGGAAGCCACACCTATACACGGCAAGTGCACATTCAAAACATTTATCTCTGCATTTATCACTCCATTAATATTAACCCTGTTAATATATCAAGTAGCAGGTCCTTGTGAGCCCACACAGGCACCCCTCGCCTTCCCACATGAAAAGCACTCCTCTTGCTGGTAGGTGGAACTTTCTGTTTTACAGACGAGTAATCCCACCTTGTTGATGTCAATCGTTTCCAAGGCCAGCTGCCTCAGCCGCTCCCGGCGGTCCCTGTTGCTCTCTGAGGCGGAAGCGACGCCTCCGCTCCCCGTCTTCCCTCCAGGACGGTGCTGGAAATCCATCGTGGACGATCCAGAGCTTCAAAACAGATCCTGGAGAAAAATCTGGTTGGGGTGGGGAGGGTGGCAGAGATAGAGAGAGAATGCAAGTTATTAGCTCCCAGGATGGTTGCTTTCGATTCATGGCAATCCAGGGTTCGTTTCGTAGGTCTGAGGGTGAGCACCAGGTCAGGGGGAAGTGAGACGACCACTTTGCAGCTCACTACCAGCTTGAAGCCCGGTCCCCTGCCAGCGTGAAAAGCAGCCACCTTGCATGAAAACTTTCTTCTCCTCAATCTTTCTTCTCACTCATGTGATCGTTTCTTAACTCTGGCTCATCTGGGTTAGGCCACAGAATTGTAGAACTGTGGAGTCGAAAGGGTCCTCTTAGGGGATCATCTACTTCAACCCCACTTGCAATGCAGAGCTGCAGCTTAAGAGTCCCTAATAGATGGGCCACCCACCCTCTGCTTTAAGACCGCCCCCCCCCCCCCAGCCAAGGACAGCCATGGGAATGAATGGGCCTGTTACTCGTATCCATTCGCTTCTGTGGTTTCAACTCCAGGTAGAACTAACATCTGCATAAAAGTCTCTCCCTTCCTTGCTTTTAAAAACTTCTAGTTTTCATGACTGAAAAATAAAGCACTGTACAAATTCTGGGTCGCAGACTCTGGGTCTGAAATGGGTGGACACAGACCCTCCAGAGCTCCCTATTTTGCCTGGACAGCCCCGGATTTACAGAAGCCATCCTGGTTTCTGATTTGATCCCGGAATGTCCCGCTTTCCCTTAGGATGTCCCTATTTCCATCGGAGAAATGTTGGGAGGGTGTGGAGTTATGCGACCTTTGAGCCAAGGAGATAAGTAACTAGACAACCGTTAGGAGACATCTGAAGGCAGCCCTGCATAGCGAAGTATTAAAAATGTTTTGTTTTTATCTATGTTATCTACGTTTCCGAGCACAATTCAAAGTGTTGCTGCTGACATTTAAAGCCCTAAAAGGCCCAGTATATCTGAAGGAGCGTCTCCACCCCCATCGTTCTGCCTGGACACTGAGGTCCAGCGCCGAGGGCCTTCTGGTGGTTCCCTCTTTGCGAGAAGCAAAGCTACAGGGAACCAGACAGAGGGCCTTCTCGGTGGTGGCGCCCGCCCTGTGGAATGCCCTCCCACCAGATGTGAAGGAAATAAGCAGCTATCCTATCTTTAAAAGACATCTGAAGCTTTGGGAAGTTTTGGGAAGTTTTTAATATTTAACGCTGTACTGTTTTTAACACTCGATTGGGAGCCGCCCAGAGTGGCTGGGGAAACCCAGTCAGATAGGTGGGGTAATATTATTATTATTATTAATATTATTATTATTATTATTATTATTATTATTATTATTATTATTATTA
>JAXCMG010000120.1:2264542-2373299 GCA_034642415.1 Podarcis siculus
TATTATTATTATTATTATTATTATTATTATTATTATTATTATTATTATTATCAAAATATAACCATAATAAATTTATGATGATGGTGGGATGGGGCGTCCCTATTTTCACCGGAGAAACGCTGGAGGCTCTTGAGCTCGGCCAACGCTGGAAACCCTAATTAGCCAATATTCAGAGCTGTCCACGTTTTTTTAAGGGAAATTCCCTTGTTCCCAATAGGATTCCTCGCGAGAAAAGGGGAAAGCTGACAGCTCCGCCAATATTGGGGGGCGTCCCTCCCGCTACCTGCTTCCTCCTCCTCCTCTTCCTCGGCCTTCGCCCTTCCCTCCTTCCTCCTTCGGAAGCCCAACGGAGCCGGCCCGCCGCGCCGCAAGGAATGCACTTCCGGGTCAGTCCTCCGCCGTCACCCGGAAGCTATATCGGGGAAGGCAGGCCGGAAGCGAACGGGAAAGAAACCGCGCCTGCGCGGAAGGAGGCACTTCCGGCTCCTCCCGAAGGCCAGGGCGGAAGTAGAGCGGAAGCGGGAGGCTCTCGAGCCATAGAGCCGAGCGGGCCAGAAGGGCGGGGAGGAGGCGGCGGCGGCGGCGGCGATGCGGTACAACGAGCGGGAGCTGCTCTCTCTCTCCCGGCAGCCAGCCGAGAAGGCGGCCGAGGTCCTCATGCGCGCCCCGAAGAAGGGAAGCGGTGAGGAGGAGGGGGGGGAAGGGGTGACGTCACGAGAGGAGAACCCCGCGGCGTGACGTCACCAGGCGGCTTGGGTGACGTCACACCGGCCAGGGGGTCGGGGAGGAGGAAGAGGCGGCGGCGGCTCCCGTGGCGTCATCAGAGTTCATTGGGTTGGGGTGGTAGCAGAACTCCCAACCCCGGAGGTGGCTTGAGTCGTCCTCACTGAGGACTAGCACCTTTAACTGTTTGCAGGGGGTTGAGCTGGATGACCCTCATGGCCCCTTCTAACTCTACCGTTCTGTGATTCTGTTGCTCCGGTTTTTTTATTTTGCTCGCTTGCCCAGAGGTGTTTCCATTCCCTCTGCTCTTACTGTCATCAACGTACAGTGGTACCTCGGGTTAAGTACTTAATTCGTTCCGGAGGTCCGTTCTTAACCTGAAGCTGTTCTTAACCTGAAGCACCACTTTAGCTAACGGGGCCTCCTGCTGCTGCCGCGCTGCCGCCACACAATTTCTGTTCTCATCCTGAAGCAAAGTTCTTAACCGGAAGCACTATTTCTAGGTTAGCGGAGTCTGTAACCTGAAGCGTATGTAACCCGAGGTACCACTGTATTGCGACGTCCTGTCCTGGATGCATCCGCTCAGATTCCTGCCTTGCAGGTGGTTGGGCGAGATGACCCTTGGTGGAGGGCTGAATAAGTAAAAATCACCAGTTGTGGGAACATCTGCCTTGGGGCTGCAGGAGCTCATCTTCGCTCTCCCAAACTTGGACATCGTAGAACTGTAGAGTTGGAAAGGACGCCAAGAGTCATCTAGTCCAACCCTCCACAATGCAAGAATTGCAGAGCTACAAAAACACTGTATTTTCTCTCTCTATAAGACGCACCCGACCATAAGACACACCTAGTTTTTAGGGGAGGAAAACAAGAAATAAGATGCCTCTTGCCCTCCTGGCTTCAGCGAAAGCAAGCCTCCTGGCTTTCCCCCCACCTCCCGCACATAGCTGTCAACTGTCCCTTATTTGGCGGGAAAGTCCCTTATCCCAGCGCTGTGTCCCGCTGCTGTCCCTTATGGATGATGTCCCTTAAATTTCCCGGGTTTCAAAGGAAGCAGCTCCTCTCCCTCCCTCCCTGCCGGCCAGGGAGGAGGGAGGCTCCAACTGTGTTGCTTGGCTGCGTTGCTCACCCAATAAGAAGTCTAAGAACGACTGGGGGGTGGAGCTGGCATGCCTTGTGCCGATCAAATCGGCCGCATTGGCTGGGGACTCGCCTTTGCTCAGCGCTTCCCAGCGGAGAGGTGACGGTGGTTTTCCTTGCTGCATCCCCTTTGCCGGGTTGATGCGCTGTGGGAACCACCGCTTGAGGCTTCGTTGGGCTGCTGGCTGGGCTTTCTGCCTTTGGACTGGAGGGGCTCAGAAGTTGAACATACCTGTGCCCTGAAAATCCCTTATTTTGGCTGCTGATCCCTTATTTTCAAGGCTGCTGGTCCCTTATTTTCAATTCTGTAAGTTGACAGCCACGCTCCTGCAAGAGCCATGCGCTCTTTGAAGGGAGCACGGCTCTTGGGGGCTTTTCTGGGAGGTGGGGGGACAGAGTCACACACTCTGTCTCTTCCCTCACCTCCCACAAAAGCCAGGGATAGCCATGCAAAGCCTCCACAGGGCAGCGGGATGAAGGCTCCCTGCTGCCCTGCGGATGCTTCACGCAACTAAACCAGAAGCTAGAACAGCTAGAGGGAGCGCTGCGCAGCAATCCCTCTTGCTGTTCTGGCTTCTGGGATAGCCCGCGAAGCCTGCATTCGCTCCATAAGATGCACACACATTTCCACTTACTTTTTAGGAGGGGAAAGGTGCGTCTTATAGAACGAAAAATACAGTATGTGTCCAACAGCTCTCAAACAACTCCCTCCATCTCGTTTTTCTCTGCAGCCTTGAAGAAGCGTTTGGTGAAACTGGTCGTCAACTTTCTCTTCTACTTCAGAACAGATGAGGCCGAGGTATTTTTGCTCACTACTTGCAGGGGAAATTACCCACTAGCACCTTTGCCAGATATAATAATGATGCGAAGCCTGCTCAGGTTTCTAGTCCTCAGGTGATGAGGTCCTCTGGCAAGTTGTGGCGGGTGGTAGGAGGATGATGAGAAGGCAGTGCCTAAAATAAACTCTTGTTATTATTCTAATAAAGAGCTTGATCTTATTAGAAGAGTCTGGCTCCTGGATCTAGTCCTGTTCTTGGAGAGCAACCAGAATAGGATTTTTTTTTAGGAGGGGGTCCAGCAATATCTAGATGTTCCCCAAACTCTGTCTAAACAACTTTGTTTTTATATGTCTATTTATTTGTTTTACTTATTTAATAAAATACATTTACCATTTGACTGTGTAGAAAAATCTAGATAAATATATAAAGGGGTTGTCTCCAACGCTGGCCGCCCTCTGAGTAAAACCACTGAAATGCACTGATAGGACCACCGGGGGTCCATTGATTTCATTGAGTCTCCTCTTGAGTAGAACTTACTTGAAGACAAGACAAAAGAAGGGCTTTTTACAAGGGTTTATCTGAGAATATATTAAGCCCTCTTCATTTATTTTTCTTTCTTTTTTTAAGAAATAAAAATCCTTGTGCAGTTTTCAATTAAAATCAGCGTTGGGAATATGCATGACGTAGTTACTTTTAAAAGCTTGAGCGAATGTGGAAAGTGATTAATTAATCTGTGTGTGTGTCTCTTTCTCTCTCCCCAGCCTATCGGTGCTTTGCTGTTGGAACACTGCAGTATCAGCCAAGAAGAAGGCAAAATATTTTCCATTAGTGAGTCTTTGGGGTATTGAGGAGACAGACGGGAGGAAATGGGGTTTACTTTTCTGGGAGATTTTTCTTTATTTTTTCTCTTTTTTATTCAATTTTTTACAAATCGGTCACTAATCAAAACAAATCTAACATTTTTCCAAATTGCTCTCTGAGATGTCTGTGCCCATTTTGGGAGGAGACGGATTGTATTTCCAGCTCACAAGTACCCCCTTTCCACCCACAGTATTCAGAGAGGGTCACTCAGCCAAAGTACTTGGCGCTAGATTTCAGGACAGCCAAAAGAAATTCTTCGCAGGACAATTTGGAATTTGCTGCTGTGGGTCAGGGCAGTGACTGCCGGTTTTAAGATAGTCAAGTCAGTTTATTGTGTTTTAGCAGACATCCCATTAGATACATAAAAATGGTAATGGGAATAATAAGAGACTGACATTTCTGCCCCTTCATCTTTACCCCATACCCCTTTTAGGTTTATTAGCATGGATTTGTAGAGCCTTAGCGAGAAATTTAGATATTATGAAGGATGTATGCTTCTCTACATCAGGCAGCAAAAAGCAAGACTTGTTTTTCTTTGAAGATAGCTTTCGAAAGGGATTGGATCATAGCTGTCAACCGTCCCTTATTTGGTGGGAAAGTCCCTTATCCCAGCGCCGTGTTCCGCTGCTGTCCCTTATTGATGATGTCCCTTAAATTTCCCGGGTTTCAAAGGAAGCAGCTCCTCTCCCTCCCTCCCTCCCTGCCGGCCAGGGAGGAGGGAGGCTCCAACTGTGTTGCTTGGCTGCGTTGCTCACCCAATAAGGAGTCTAAGAACGACTGGGGGGTGGAGCTTGCATGCCTTGTGCCGATCAAATCGGCTGTGTTGCCTGGGGACTCGCCTTTGCTCAGCGTTTCCCAGCGGAGAGGTGACGGTGGTTTTCCTTGCTGCATCCCCTTTGCCGGGTTGCTGCGCTGTGGGAACCACCGCTTGAGGCTTTGTTTGGCTGCTGGCTGGGCTTTCTGCCTTTGGCTCGGAGGAGCTCAGAAGTTGAACATACCTGTGTTTGCAAAATCCCTAATTTTGGCTGCTGATCCCTTATTTTCCATGGCTGCTGGTCCCTTATTTTCAAATCTGTAAGTTGACAGCTATGGATTGGATATGTACGTCACAGCAGCTGAAGTGATCAACTTAAACCAGTGACACCAGCTTTTCAAAGTCTGATAGTCTTTGGCACCTCCAGGGTCCCTCTTAGAACTCCCCACCCAGGGAAAGCACTGCCCATTTTGGGAACCACTGGTCTCAAGGGACTGGTTGGGGCAAACCAGTGTTTCAGGCTCTGAAGGCATAAAGGGGATAGATAATGAGCAGTTTGAAGGAGGCTGGGAGGCAAAGCAGGGAGCCCAAAAGCTCGCGTCCCAAGCAGACACGGTGCAAGAAGATCTTCCAAGCTCTGAAAAATCGATTTCATATGTTTCAATGCTGCTTTTCATTCCAGTGAATCGCAAAGCATCTTACAGACCCTAAATAACAGTAACACAAGAGAACATCGCAAGCAGAGCACAAATCAAACAGTATAATTAACAAATCACCAGTGAAACAATTACAAACCACCATTAGAATAATGAACAAATCATCAGTAAAAACCATTCCAAATCATTGTTATAACAATCCTTAAAATGCAGTTTCAGTTTCTTACAGTCGTAGACCTGCATTTTAAAAAGAGCTAAAATGCAAAATTGTAAAAGCAAGATACGATCGTTATAAAAACAAGCCAGAATAAGAGCAGGGAGACAAGAGTCGCTGACCAGCAGGTTAAAACAACTAGAGTTAATAACTATTGCTAAAGTGATCCTGTTCTAGACTGGGGAAGAAGAGTCATGTGTCTGAAAGAGGAGATTTCATAAATGGAATAGTAATAGTTCCTCTATAGGGCTTGTTAACATAAATGTAATTTTACTGTATTGCATTTTGAAAAGGCCTAATAAAAGAGGCAGAATAAATCATGCATTACCTTTTCTAGATTCAGGTAGGTAGCTGTGTTGGTGTGACACAGTCAAAATAAATAAAAAATTGTCCGGTAGCACCTTAGAGACCAACTAAGTTTGTTCTGGGTATAAGCACACGAAAGCTTATACCCAGAACAAACTTAGTTGGTCTCTAAGGATGTGGGTGGCGCTGTGGGTTAAACTACTGAGCCTAGGACTTGCCGATCAGAAGGTTGGTGGTTCGAATCCCCGCGACGAGGTGAGCTCCCGTTGCTCAGTCCCTGCTCCTGCCAACCTAGCAGTTCGAAAGCACATCAAAGTGCAAGTAGATAAATAGGTACCGCAGCGGCGGGAAGGTAAACGGCGTTTACGTGTGCTGCTCTGGTTCACCAGAAGTGGCTTAGTCATGCTGGCCACATGACCCGGAAGCTGTACGCCGGCTCCCTCGGCCAATAAAGCGAGATGAGCGCCGCAACCCCAGAGTCGTCCGCGACTGGACCTAACGATCAGGGGTCCCTTTACCTTAAGGTGCTACTGCACAATTTTTTAATTTTTGCATTACCTGTGTAAAACAACAACAACCCACTGAGAGGTAAATTAGGCTAAGAGATCCTGACTTGCCTCCCTCTGTCTTGGGAGGGTCATGTTTGAGCTGTTTTCCCACGTGAGCTGTACTGCCTTTGTGCTTTGCCATAACCCTTGTCCAACAATCATAATGTTATTAAAGTTCAGTAGATAATGAGTCGTAAGGCTGATGGCTCGGGGTCTCTGTTCGCAGGTTTCCTCGAAGAACCCGAGAGAAAGTACTTCTTCGAATGTGATACAGAGGAGCAGTGTTTGGAGTGGGTCGAGGTTCTCCAGAGGGCAAGGTGAGGCCTGCCGGTCAGCCGGGGTTTGGGGATCCCTTCTTCCCCATTTTTTCAAGGGGGTGGGGACCGTGTCTGCCAGCCCAGAAGGGACAGAGCGCAGGCTGCTTGGATCACTGCGCAGCGCCCAGAGGAAACTAGCCTTCCTACTTCCCTTCCTTGAAGGTTTTAAAACAGAGCTTGGATGGCATTATCTGCCATGGCTGCCTTTGCTGAGATTTCTGCATTGCAGGGGGTGGGGCTGGATGACCCTCGGGGTCCCTTTCAGCCCTACAATTCCATTATTCTACTTGAATCCTCGCTGCAGGTAAGAGCAGAGGCCCATGAGCACCGCATGCCGGTGGTGGGCGGGGACAGAGTCAAGAGTGGGTGGAGCTACACATGTAAAGTTTGCCCTCTGCGCAGGTTAGCTTGAATATCTCCCCCCCCCCCCAATCCAGGCACGATCAGAGTTCGGTGATGGACCCTGCCCATCTGGCTGGGTTGCCCCAGCCACTCTGGGCAGCTTTCAACAAATGATAACACAGTAAGACATCAAACGTTTAAAACTTCCCAATAGAGGGCTGTCTTCTAAAAGGCAGATAGTTGCTTATCTCAATAATAATAATAATAATAATAATAATTTATACCCTGCCCTCCCCGGCCAGAGCCCAGCTCAGGGTGGCTAACACCAGTAAAATTACAGTAAAAACATAATAAGAAAAAAAGGGGGGAAACAATTTAAAATGCAATTTAAAATGCAGCCTCATTTTAAAAGTAGCCCATAGATCAAGACCATAAGGGGAGGGAAACATAAGGGTCAGACTGAGTCCAAACCAAAGGCCAGGCGGAACAGCTCTGTCTTGCAGGTCCTGTGGAAAGATGTCAAGTCCCGCAGGGCCCTGGTCTCTTGGGACAGAGCGTTCCACGTCGGGGCCAGTACGGAAAAGGCCCTGGCCCTAGTTGAGACCAATCTAACCACCTTGCAACCTCCAAGGTGTTGTCATTTGTGGACCTTAAGGTCCTCCGCAGGGCATGCCAGGAGAGGGGGTCCCGTAGGTCCTTGACATAGAGTTGCCATACGTCCGGAACCCCCTGGACATATCCGGAATACTGCAGTTGGAAGCAGTGTTCGGGCAGAAATCCGGACATATCGCAGCCCATGTCGGCAGTGTCAATTTTGGCGATTTTCGTTAAAATTAGCACCAAAACTTTTCCTCTTTTTTTTTTTTTTTTTTGCAAATTGTCTCAACAACTTTGGTCAAAAAACCCTTCTCTGTCCAGATTTTCAGTGTTTTAAAATCCTCTGCCTGGTTCCCTGTAACTTTTCGCAGTGAGGGAACCGCCAGGAGGAGGACCTCTATGTCTGGGCTGGACGATGGGAGTGGAGACGCTCCTTCAGGTATACTGGGCTGAGGCCGCTTAGGGCCTTAAAGGTCAACACCAACGTACTGGGAGCCAACATACCGTATTTTTCGCACGATTGGACGCACCGGACCATAGGACGCACCTAGTTTTCAGGGGGGGAAATCAAGGAAAAAATATGATTTCCCCCCCCCCCCCCAGCTCTGGGAGCAGTGGACAGGCTGCACGCAGCCTGTGCGCTACTCCAAGACCTTCTCCCTGCTTTTGCGGGAGGTGCCGGAATTCCCCCATCTCCCGCAAAAGCCCGCAGGAGGGAGAAGGGACTGACTCGGCCAGTCAGTCCCTTCTCCCTCCTTGGGGAAAAGCCCCCAAGAGCTGCGCGCTCTGTAAAGGCTGCGCGGCTCTTGCAGGCTTTTCTGCGAGGTGGGGGATCCCCCCACCTCCTAGAAAAGCCAGCAAAGCCGCGCAGCCCCTTTAAAGAGCGCACGGCTTTTGCCTGCTTTTGCGGGAGGTGGGGGAATTCCCCCATCTCCCGCAAAAGCGCGCAGGAGGGAGAAGGGACTGACTCAGCCAGTCAGTCCCTTCTCCCTCCTTGGGGAAAAGCCCCCAAGAGCCGCTCGCTGTTTAAAGGGTGCGCGGCTCCTGCGGGCTTTTCTGCGAGGTGGGGGAATCCCCCCACCTCCTAGAAAAGCCAGCAGAAGCCACGGAGCCTCTTTAAAGAGCGTGCGGCTTTTGCCTGCTTTTGCGGGAGGTGGGGGAATTCCCCCATCTCCCGCAAAATCCCACAGGAGGGTTGGAGAGTAGCGGGAAGGCGTTGTGCGCCTTCCTGCTGCCCCCCATCGTCTGGGGCTGGCGATGGGGGAAGCGCTGCTTTTCCCCCCGCCAGCCTCAAAGAGCAGACTCTCCTGGCTTCAGCGGAAGGGAGCGCAGGCTTCGGAGGCTTTGCCTTGCTATCGCTGAAGCCAGGGAGCCTGCATTCGCTCCATAGGACGCACACACATTTCCCCTTAGTTTTTAAGACGGAAAAACTGCATCCTATGGTGCGAAAAATACGGTAGGTCTTGCAGGACCAGTGTTATATGATCCCGACAGCCACTCCCAGTCCCCAGTCTAGCTGCCGCATTCTGGATTAGTGGTCATTTCCGAGTCACCTTCCAAGGTAGCCCCACAGAGAGCGCATGGCAGTAGTCCAAGCGGGAGATCACCAAGGCATGTACCACTCTGGTGAGACAGTCTGCGGGCAGGGAGGGTCTCAGACGGAACTGGTAGACAGCCACCCTGGACTCAGAATTGACCTGTGCCTCAATGGACAGCGGTGAGTCCAAAATGAAGGTCTCAAGGAGGGCCAGTGAGGGGCATGGCCAGGGGAGAACATCCAAGGGCCACACGGAGAAGTTTGGAGGGCCGGAGGCTCCCCATCGCTGAGGCAGAGCCTTAAAGAGCCCCACCACCACCACCACCTTTGAATACTCAAAGCTGTTGGCTTATCAGCTGCAAAACCAGAACCGCAAATCCCAGAAGCGTTGGATCAGCTCCTCTGAGGTTGTTTTGGGGCGGATGTTCTCTAGAAATGTTCTCTAGAAATCTGTTTCTGCTGCCTCCGCTCTTCACGGTCGGATCCGTTCTCCTTCTGCCAACAGCTACGAGTTCATGAGGAGCAGCTTGGTCTTCTATCGGAACGAGATCCTGAAGATGACAGGAAAGGTGAGTAGCTCCTGGGCCAGAAAGCAGGTGAAGGTGGGTGCTCACCCAGAGACCGGGAAGTAACGGCCGGGACAAGGAGGCACAGTTTCAGCCCTGGGTCGTCCCATGATACTATGGTTCGAAGTCGCGTTTTGTTACATTTTACTCCAAGAAGACCCATAGAACCCAATAAGGCAGATGTCTATATACAAATGGTTTTTTAAAACGATGTGATCCCATTGGGATCCCAAGATGAAATGTTGGGAAGCGCCTAGAAATATATGCCAACTTGCCTGTGGCTCCTCCAGGGTTTCAGGTGCAGGGAAAGTGGGGGAATTCCCAGCCCTGCCAGGGGTTGAACCCGACCCCTTCTGCATGCAGGCATCTGGTCTGCCACAGAGCTATGGACTTGTACCCCCCACCCTTTCAAAGTTAGCATCTCCAGATATCCAGTGTCTGTGTTTGAAAAGGGAAAAGGTTCTGACCTCCTTTTTACTCCTTTGCCTAGTCATCAGACCTTAGTTGGCACAAAAGAGTCTTTGAGAAAGAGTATTCTTGCAGAGTATTGCTGCTTTTATTCTTAAAAAGTCTTCTACCATCCAACCAACCCACACCAATCACTAACATTGACTACTCTATATATACAGACACACTTTGGTGAAAGGTTGCATGAGTCATTGTAGGCCACTGACTTATGCTGACTTAGTTCTTTTAGCATTAAAGAAACAGTGGCCAGTTTTTAGCCGTGACATCCAGCCCTCAAAGCCCCACCTCTCCTTTCGCCACAGGACCCACTGGAGCAGTACGGCATCTCGGGGGAAGCCCGCTTCCAGCTGGGCGCACGGAAGGTATAACCCCGAGCACTTGGATCTGGGCCGGCACCTCACCATACCACCAGCACCCTTGCGCAGCTCCCTGAGACTCCAGGGGCAGGACTGTACGCCGACCGAGTGAGTTGCTTTCACGAACTTGCAGGACCTCCCTCGCGCCGCCAAGAGGGTGACGCCACACGCCCACCTGCTTCCTCCTAGCTTTGGGGGGTTGAAACAAAGAGTGGAGATTTGACTCCAGCGGTTGCCGGTTTTCTTTCCTTCCAGGGCTCAGAGAACCTGCTATTCAGCTCAGAATCGCGCTTCCTCGTGTGGGTAAATGTGCACACAAGCAACATTGGCAAGGGTGCTCCTGGAGCTGAAGGAAGGGGAGGGGGCTTTTTGGAATCGTGCTTGATTTTCATTAACATCCCAAACTGGGTTTGCGCCCAACTTTTGTGCTGAGATTTGAGATTTGTGGTGCACCCAGAACACCCCCGGCGGAGTTTCCCCGCTGAGTAACTGCTCTGGCTTTGCACACCTTCCCATCGGCTGCCTGGGTTGGGTGGGAGCCACTATGCTGTCCCTGCAAGGGATACTGGGGTGCTGAATTACTCCCCCTGCACCGCACCCCGCACCCCCGTGAAATGGGTTTTGTGTGTCTCTGAAGTCATTGCTCCCAATCCTGAGCCTCTCCTGCCCCCCGGCCTCAGCAATTCTCACCCAGGATGGGGCAACTCTTTACTTGCTCTGTAAGGAAACATTTTCAACAGGAGTGGTGGGAGCACACTCATTTTAATTCCCAAAGCAAGCATGTGCATTCACCTACGACAAGGTTTCCCAAACTTGGGTCGCCAGCGGGGTTTTTGGGCTACAACTCCCATTAGGACCAGTGATCAGGGATGGGAATTGTGTTCCAAAAAGAGCTGGAGACCCAAGTTTGGGAAAACCTGAACTAGAAGGTGTTGGACAGAAGAATGCTGGACTACTGGAGCAACATGGCCATCTCCCTCAGGTGCTCAGCCAACTTTTACCGTTTTGTTGTGCCTTGCTGGCATCCCCTGCGTCAGAGCTGCTCTGTGCGCCTGGCAAAATAGGGAACTGAGAAGAGCCCCTTGCCACTTTCCCAAGCTCAGTGCCCAAAGTGTGTTCCAAGCTCACTCCAGACCAGGTTCCTTGCTTGCTGGGGTGGCAGAAATCTCCCTTCCTCAAAGAAAAAATACCTTGTTCTCCATCCCTCCTTGCTCTGTCCTTTCCTCTCTCTCCTCTGCCCAACTTTTGGGACTGGCAGCTGAATGTAATTTTTTATATATATAAAAATCTGCTGTGAAATTTAGAGACCTTTTAAAGACTCACTGAAAGCTGTGGCTCTCTGGCTGATATCGGACTTAAAACTCTGTCTGGGGGAGCGCTGGGCTGCTGATTTCTCCAACCCTGTCCTAAGAGGCTGAATTTCACTGCTGCATGTGTGAGGCAGAGGAATGTCTCTTCTGCAAAGAGGCAGGGGAAACCATCGGCCAGTGGTTTTGGACGATGGGAGCTTGTGAAATCCGTCGTTGACTTAAGGGGCAGAGTTTGGGGGACAAATGTGAGGGGACAGAGAAATCACCAGCCACAAAGGGTGGCTAGTTATTTAGAGGTTTTTAAGAGGCTGTAGAAATGTAAAATGTACTTTTATCAGTTTACATTCATCTTCTGTACTCCCTCCTGCCCCAAGACACCATTGCCTGCTGGATAACTGGCCAGTTTTATTACTTCTGTGCATTAAACCAGAAATTTTACTGTTTTGTTGACATGCCCAGATCCCCTTTTGTTATGTCCACACTGATTTTCTTGCCCCTCTAATAAACGAAACTACTGTCTTGTTAGTTGGCTTTTTGCCTTTTCTGTGTGAGAGAGGTGGGAATAGGCTGGGACCAGTTCTGCATTCAAAAGTGCATTCGTGCGAGGATTTTTACCCCAGTGCATTGGGATAGTAGCAGGAGGAAGTCAGGCAACGTCTCCTCCCCAGTCACACCATCCTTGAATTGCTGGAAAGGTGTACTTGAACTCTGCTGTTGCATTTTACTTGCCAGAATGGATGGAGGATTGTGGAGAGAGGTATCACTGCAAAGAGCCAGTATGTTCAGATCAAGGGAAGTCACAGTCCTGTTCTATCTGCCTTGATCGGACCACACCTAGAGTCCAGTGTCCACTTCTGCGCACCACAATTTAGGAAGAATGTTGACAAGTTGGAAGGTGTACAGAGGAGGGAGACCAAGATAATCAAGGGTCAGGAAACCAGACCTGATGAGGAACGGTTGAAGGAGCTGGAAAAGAGACTGAGAGGAGATAGGATAGCCATGATGATCTTCTACAATAGAAAGTGTCCTTTCATACTGCATCACGGTGTGGTACACTGGTTTGACATCAACTGATAGGAAGTGCCTACAGAGGGTGGTGAATACAGCACAAGGTCTTATGGGCTGTCCTGTGAATCCGCTGGGTGACATCACGGAAGAACGTTGCCTCAGGAGAGTGAGGAAAATTCTCAGGGATGATTCACACCCTGGCCAGCACTTTCTTGATTTCCTGCCCTCGGGCATAAGATATAGAAGCACGATTAGTCGCACCAACAGGGTAAAGAACAGCTTCTATCCTCGGCTGTTAGGCTGCTGAATGAAAAGATAACAACAGGGCAATGGACTTTCGGGTTTGGTGCGCCAGTAAACGAGGGGAATTAGGACCAAGAGAGCTGAGTGGGGGGTGCTCGTGTAATCTCACTGTATACAAGTTGTACAAGTGACAATAAAGTATTTCAATTTCAATTTTCCAATTATCTCAAGGGCTGTCACATGGAGCAACCTTGTTTTCTCCTGCTCGGGAGGGTAGGACTTGAACAAATGGCTTCAAGTGACATGAAAAGAGATTTTAAAAACTTTCTGACAGTAAGAGCTGTTTGACAGTGGAATGGTCTCCCTCGGGAGCTGGTAGACTCTCCTTCCTTGCAGGCCTTGAAGCAGATGTTGGATGGCTGTCTGCCGCCGATGATTTAGTTTCTACAAAGGTGAAAGCTACATTTATCGCTCAGTTGACCTCTAGCATGTGGCCCCAGGAGGGAACGCAGGCCTCTCTGGCTGTGAAACCTGGACGTCTCTTGCAAAATAAACCAGACAACTTCAGAAAGGATAGAAGCACCACCACAAGGGTATACAGTGTATTAAAATACATACATTTTTTTTTAATATAAAGACAAACTTCAAAGCCATTTTCTTTTTTTTCAATTACAAATCAGGGTGAAGTGCGGGGGGAGATCTGAAGTGGAAGTTAGAACAGAAAGATAAAACTTTTTTTTTTTTTGCAGTGCAGAGAATCGGAAGGAATGGAAGGGGCTGAAATATATAGATAAAAGATTATTACATACATATATACACAACGCCAGAAGTAGTTCATATGGATCTATGGAAGAATGACGGGTCGAGATTTCATGGAGCAAAGTCTCAAAAACAAAGCCAAAGAAACAAACAAACCCCAAGATACATTGGATGAAAGACTGAAATTTAAATAGAATTCATTTTCATGGGCTAATGTATACAAATCAAGTTCCTAGTTGCTGGGAAAGAACGTCCCACCTCTAAGAATATGGGTACTCCCTTCAATCCATTTACAAACGGATTCCTTTTATTTTACATTTTACAGATTTAATTCCTGAGAAACAGCAATTTCCATCACTGACTGAATACCACCCCCACCCACATCCAAACTCCCTGTTTCGGCAAGGCAAAGCCTCAGTTCATTGTGGAGAGGGGAGGAACCAGATAATTCCTTAACCAGCCCCCCAAGGGCTGTTTCTGCAAAGCACGTTTCTCAAAAGGCTCAAAAAAACACAAAGCACTGAAAGAAGGAGCTGATCTACCCCACATTTCTCCTTCCTATTTTTTCTTTTCAATAGATCTCCATCCCATCAAGGCTAGAAAATGGGGGGGGGGGGCTAGGATGTTGTTTTTTAAGGTTCCAATGTGCATGTGGGTGAGGAAATCCAAAATTATGAAGGGCTGAGCAGGTATCCAGCCAATACCTGCAGGGAGGAAGACCTGTTTTGAACCAGATTTGCAAAAACAGCCTCCTGCAACCGAGACAAAAGATATTTTGCAAATGGGATGCTTGCTGTCGACTCCCGAGCACCCACCTTTCTTTCAGAGTACCACAAATTCCTATGCTAGTTAAACACAGACAAGCAAGCCCCTTTCTATGGAAGTTCTTGTTGGATATTAAGATACCCGGCAAGGCCGATTTCAAACTTCACAGGAGATTGTGGCAGCCTACTACAGTGTGTCTGTTAAAGTATGGAAAGTAGTTTTTACCCTGCGAAAGGCTACTTTCCCCCCTATGGGTCTGTTTCTGGGAGGGGTGGGGGGAAGCACCGTTAGCACCCAACCCCAGAAGCCCCCCGCCCTGCCCTGATTCTGAAGCAATTCTACAACTTTTAAAAACCAAGCGACTCCACTGGGTGCAAACAAATCCCACCATCGCTGTTGCAGTGACCCGCACGCTTTCGCAAAGAGTACGCACACCATCTCAAACCAAACCCAATTTGCGAGGACACACCGTCCTTTGCAACCAATCCCAAAGTTTCTTCACCACTCTATCCAAGTTGCAAAGAAGGGGTTTGCAGGGAGGGGGGGGGAGAGAAGCAGAAAAGCACAGGGTCTGCGTGTGTTTCAGATTCTGCGAGGGTGTGCGCTCCCCGCAAAAAAAAAATGGGTGCTGTCCAAGCTCATGCCACAGGCATCGCTCTTATTTCAAAGCCAAGCACGCTAGATCTCTAAGAGTTCTCGTGCCCAGCAGTTTAGGAGAAAGGTTGTGTCTGGAAATGGAATGGAAGAGGTTAGTCGTGAAAATGAGGACATCGTCCTGTGGTCTGCAGAGTCCGTTTGCCATTGCGAGGCCCCTCCAAGATTGCTTTGGACTGCCGCTCTCGAGGGAGGGGCCCCAAAATGGCAGAGGCTGGATAACCTCAGATCAGGTGGAGCCCTGATGGCTTAGGGAAACACAAAGACACCCAAATAGCACCATATTCTGCACCAGAAGCAGGGTCAAGCCTTTAGAGAGTTTTGCTGCTGAACTAATACTCTGCCCTCCAGAAAAATAAAGTTAGAAGACGAGTTCCCTCTACGCCCCTTACACAACTTAACATAATCTCTGTGTGCTTGCGGGCAAAGTAAAAGCATCTTAAAGCAGGTTTTACTGGCAAAGAAGAAAACAGAATACCCAGCTTCCCTCCTTTCCTTGTGGCCTGTCATCGCCAGGTCGGCTGGGTGAAAGGAATGGCCCCGGGGGGGGGGGCGGTAAAAAAGAACCCAGCCAAGCACCTTAGGGTTTTGTTTAGCATCTAGCACCAATGAAGGGAAGAAGCAGCAGCAGCAGCAAATCCCACTCAGAAAAATAAATAAATTAAAACAAGGCAGGGGAGGTCCCAACAGCTCAACACAACAAGCTTCTCCCAAGAACGGCATCACAAGACAAAGTGGTGTGGGTTTCGATTTCAATGCACGGCCCTGGGGGATTGTTGACTGGGAAGCCCCTGAGATTCCATCTCTGTACCAGAAGCAGCAGGGCAAATATGACAATTGTCCTTTGGGGGTGATCTTTCCAGGGGCGGGGAGTCCCGCCCCAGCAGCCGAATGGATCACCCAAGTGGATTTGTGTTTCGGCGTGGAGTTCTTGCAAACAAGACAGCACCAGCAAGAAACCTAGCTGAGTCCTCGAGGGGTCGGGTAAGGCAGGCTTTGGATGTGGGCACAGGACCTACTGCCCCAAGTCTGAACCGCCCGGTTAGTTAAAAACAGGAAGATTGGTCTCTGTATCTTTGGCCAGCTCTCCTGTGCTTTTATAAAATCAAAACCCTGGGCTGGTCAGAGGAGAAGGGCCCACCGCCCTATGGCCTGCTTGGCTCAACACTGCTATGGAGAGGGCCCCATCCGGCATTTTAAAGACTATATTCCGAACGGAAGATCGATGCATGAAACACACACTTGCGACCTCAAGAGTACTGAAGATGAGAAGATGGGTTGAGGAATTTTTTTTAAGAGGGGGAGAGAAAGCGGTTGCTGGAGAGAGCTCAACTCAAGCGCAGCAAGCCATGGTTCCTGCGTCAGGTATGAGAAATTCGCACCCTACAAATTTAACACAGGGCGGAAGGTGAACAAGCAGAAATCTGTTTTAGTTTCAGTCCTAGGAAATGATTTGCAGCTGACTGAAGAAGACTTGTAAGAACCAGACCTTCAAGTGGGATTCTTTTTCTTTTTAAAGAAAAGCAAGCTAAGTCTAAAGTCAAGGGAGGGAAAGGGAAAGAAAGCACAAACTGTATCCACACTTTCCCCCAAAGTGGAAATTTGCAGGCATCGTGGGTCTGCAGGGGAAAGATACCCGAGTGTGGAAGGAGGGAAAGAAAGAGAGTGCTGCTGGAAACCTGGCCAGTGACGCAACAGAAGGCAGCAGAGATTTATCCAAGCAAGATAAAGGGTTTTGGCAGCCAGTCCACATTCATTAGGGGGTTATTTCCGTGCTGGTCTTGCGCAGCGGAAGGGGAAAAAGGGTTTCCAGAGTAATGAGCTGCATCCTCCCTGTTCCTTCTGGGGCGGGGGAACCGGAGCCAAAAGGAATTCATTCGGCTTGCAATGAGAGTTTTAAGAAACCTGGAAACAGGGAGGTTTCGATTCTCTGCCAATGCTGAGCAGTCGAACAGGGGCAAGGAAAAATAAGCAGAATGGTGAAAAGTCTTTATGAGAAGTCAGCTGTTTGCTCCAAGACCTTAGCGGAGGGGAGAGAGAGAGAGCAAGACAGATTCAGGGAAAAGCAACAGCAAGAGACTATCTTATAAAAGCCACAAGGTGGATCTTGGAAGTAAGGAAGGCAAACTTTAGGGACCACTGTGGTATTGAGGGGAGCAAGAATAATACCCTCTGCTGCGATCATCACAGACTTTCTTATCCTCATGCCCTTGCCATTTCCTCCCTGATTTTAGGCACACCTGAGGAAACAAAACTGCTATTTGTCTCCCGCTTCCAATTACACTACGGACACAACCTGATAAAAAAATTAGCAGAAAGCATACGTGTATGTGTTTTTAAACAGACATATTCCCCCCCCATCTCACCATTTCCAGAAAGCTGTGTGCTTTTAAAAAAAACAAACGTAAGAATTATTCCTATGCACTGATCACCCAAGTCACAATTTATTGTTATAAAAAAATCAGCAAAGCACCAGTGTTCTCAGGCGAGATACAAAAAAAGTTAAGTTTGATTGCAGTATGCACGTGTGTGTGTGTTTTATCTCTGATGCAGGGGTGTGAAATCACATTTTTAAAACACGACCCACTGAGAAGCAACAAGGACAGAAGCTGTGAGCGGACGTGTCTCTGACGGAACGTACAAAGCCGCATGTCTTGATCAAGTATCAAAAAATCTTGCCGCCGACAACACACGAAAAGGATGCTAGAACCCCGAGAAAGAGAGTTGGCAGCAGGCCCAGCGCAAGACTGGGCGGCCTGCTTTCTCAAGTTTTCCAGTGCAAGCAGCCTGGCCAGCGACACCAGCGGGATGCCTCTGTGTGGCCATCGCCTCCCAAAACAAATCATCCCTGGGGGAATATTCCAAGAGCGGGAGACGGACACAAACAGGAAGGAAAGAGCACCAGGCAAGGATGATGAGCATCCTTGCTTCTACCAAGGAACAAAGCAATGAGCCAGACAGCCGGGGACCCAATCTGCTGCCTCCGAGGGGAGGACAAACTGGGAGAGATCCTCATCGAGGGCAAGGCAGAGCCCCCAAAGATGGCATGATTAGAAAATTGTAAGCAATGGTTTTTTGTTTCAAAGGAAACCTAGAAGACTACAAAGCCTGGACCCGGGCAAGAAAGGTGCCCAAGCCTGAGGCGGAGTCCCAAAATACGGGTGAAGCTGCCCTTGGCGTGAGAAAATGCCTGCCAGTGCTTGGCTGCCTGGCGGGAGCCATTCCGCCGGGAAGGGAGGGGTTGCTTTCACCGCCACCCACCCCAGAAGCCAGTGGGTCAGGGCCCCACCCCACCCCAAACTCCGAACACGACCCTTTTGGATTTCACAGTTAAGGCAGAGGAATCCCCTTCCCCTCGCTTCAGAAACGCACCTGGGGGTGTCTGTTTCTGGGGCGGGAGAGGCTATGTTTTATCCCCCATGAGCACCATATCTGAATTCTGCTGGGAAGCCGGGAGGGGAGTGCGATGGCAGTATCCCCACCTTCAAATAAGCATTGCATGACAGATCAGGTGGTCAGATCTACAGCATGGGGGGAGGCAGACAGCCGGACGCCCGTGCAAAACGACTGGCTCCGTTCACCCCTGCCCCCTGCCCAACGCCAGCTACTGCCCAATGGCCAACTAAGGTTGCTTTTAAGGGGCAAGCTCCGAGAAGGACCTGCCCTGGATTCCTCATTTCCTTGGCTTCACTACAGAGCGGAAGAGACACGGACGATGAAATGGACCAGACATTTGGTGGGAGCGGGTGGAATAAATTAAGAACAGTCAGACTCGCTCTATATATGAACGGGGCTTGGTATTTGTCACCCCCCCCCCAAACACGCAAACAACCAGGCCTCTGCGCCCCGCAAAAAAACACAAAAACGAAAGCACCACGGGGGAGCTCGGCCCAGAGAGGCACAGCGTCTGTCGGGCATGGATAGCACCAAGAGAACCTTTTGGATGTGTCTCCGCTTGCGTTGGCCAGTCCTTTTGTTATTAGCAGTATTTTGTTTGTTAAAAGTCCTCCTCCTCTTCTTTTTCCCCCCTCCCCCTTCCCCGGCGTGTTTTTTCCCCGGTTCCAAGACTTTGCGTGGAACGAACACACACACACAAGAGCAGAGGGGAGGGGTGCCTTTTGTGAAAACACGTGTTCTCAAACTTTAAAAAATATATAAATATCTAAACTATATCAACAATACAAATCGGAGGCCGTTGTCGCCTTCTGCGGTTTGAATATATCTAGAAAGAGAGAGATATACATATACATATATATTATATAATATAATATACATATATATATATATACACACACACACACACATAAGATTTCACAGTAGCATTTTCTTCCGGCTTTTAGGCTTAGGACTCAAGGGTTCCGTTCAATTGCCTGTCTCTTTCCTCGTCTGGTTTTCCTGCGTGTGTCCAGTAGTAAAGAGAGATGGGGGGCGGGCGGGTGGAGGAGCAGGAGCCCCTCTCTTCAGCGGTTGAGGGCAGCACCTTCAAGTGGAAGTGGAGAGGCGTTGGTCCAGGCTGGCCTTGCATAGGTCACGTGGGGGGGTTGAGGTAGAAGGTCCTTAGTTACCTGTGGGAACAGGAGAGGGGGGAGGAGGAGGAGGAGGAGCACACTTTAAGCCAGCGGATTATGGACAGTTCACGAAACCAGGAAATCAAGGATGGCGCGGGCAGGGCTGGGGAGGTTTGACCCAGTGCGGCCCTCCAGAGCCACTACCTGGCCCTCAGAACTCTCACCTCGCTTGACCTGCAAAACAGAGCCAGTGTGCCATAGTGCTGTTTCCCAAACTTGGGTCTCCGGCTGTTTTCGACTACAATTCCCATCATCCCTGACCACTGGCCTTGCAAGCTAGGGATGATGGGAGTTGTAGTCCAAAAGCAGCTGGAGACCCCAAGTTTGGGAAACACTGGGTTGGAGCGTCAAGACTGGACATGGGAGAGCCCAGAGTTTGAGTCCCCCTCTCGGCCACCACGGCATTCACTGGGTGAGCCTTGGGAGCGGCTCACGGACTTCTCTCAGCCTAACCTATCTCGCAGGGCTGTTGTTGCTGCTGCATGGGGAGAACCGGTGCTATTTTTCTAGAAAAAGAGGTGCCATGAACGCCTCTCCTGTTCTCTTATAATGGCAAGGATGCCCCCCCACCAAGAAGTGCTGGGACAAGAGTTCTGGCGAGTTCCAGCTGCAAAAAACGCCCTGGGAATAACCAGGTACACCACAAATTGAGCCCTTGGGAGGACAAGGTGGGATATGAATACAAGAATGATGATAAGGAGGAGTTTTATTTCTTTGTGGGCAAACAAGGCCTCTCTCTTCCTCGACCCTCCAAACTCGGGTTCCAGTTATTGCAAGTCATCGCCAATTATTACCATATTTTTCGCTCTATTAAGATGCACCAGACCACAAGACACACCTAGTTTTTGGAGGAGGAAAACAAGGAAAAAAATATTCTAAATCTCAGAAGCCAGAACAGCAGGAGGGATCGCTGCGCAGTGAAAGCAGCAATCCCTCTTGCTGTTCTGGCTTCTGGGAGAGCTGCGCAGCCTGCATTCGCTCCATAAGACACACACACATTTCCCCTTTTTAGGAGGGAAAAAGTGAGTCTTATAGAGCAAAAAATACGGTAATTTTTCAGGTCCAGGCATGATGCCATCTCCCTGGTAATAACAATTTAGTCAGGAAACTGCTTTGTGATGAGTGAGGCCACTGGTCCAACCAGCTCAGCAATGCCTACACTGGCTGGCACCTGCAGCTCTCCAGAATAGGAGCCTCTCCCAGCCCTGTCCGGAGACGCCATTCTGCGTGTGAGGGCAGAAGCTGCACTGCTGACTACCATCGTCCCAAAGAAGGTAGTGAAAAGGGCCGTGAGATCAACCAGGAACAACAACATTATTTATATACTGCCCACCTGATCAGGTCACCCCAGCCACTCTGGGCAGCTTCCATCAAATCAAAACACAGCAAATCACACATTAAAAACCTTCTGATACAGGGCTGCCTGTCTTCCAAATGTTACCAAGAAGGCTCTCTGCCTGGTTCCCTGCAACCTCACTTCTCGCAGTAAGGGAACTGCCAGAAGACCCTTGGAGCTGGACCTCAGTGTCTGGGCTGAGTGATGGGGGTGGAGACGCTCCTTCAGGTCTACTGGGCCGAGGCCGTTTAGGGCTTTAAAGGTCAGCACCAACACTTTGGATTGTTCTTGGAAACGTCCTGGGAGCCAATGTAGGTCTTGCAGGACCGGTGTTATATGGTACCAGTTACCAGTCTAGCTGCCACATTCTTTATTTTCCGAGTCACCTTCAAAGGTAGCCCCACGGAGAGCGTATGGCAGTAGTCCAAGCAGGGCATGCACCACTCTGGCAAGACAGGGCGCAGGCAGGGAGGGTCTCAGATGGAGCTGGCAGACAACTGCCCTGGACACAGGATTGACCTGTGCCTCCATGGACAGCAGTGAGTCCAAAATGACCCCCAGGCTGTGCACCTGGTCCTTCAGGGGCACAGTTACCCCATTCAGGACTAGGGATTCCCCCACACCTGCCTGACCCCTTTCTCCCAGATTCAACCTCAATCCATTAGCCGCCACCCACCCCACAACCACCTCGCAAGGGGACAAAGTTTCCACACGGCCGCAAGGGCAGACATGTCTCCGAAGAAGCTGCCTGCCCCACCCCACCCGCCCCTCCCGGCCAGCCTTACCTTACGGAGCAAGAACGCTTAAAGGGTCAAGCCGAGCCCATTACCGCGGCTTAACCCCGGGGAGGTGCGAAGCGTAAGGAGACTGCAGGCCGAGCGTGACCCACATAGCGGGCGCGGCGGAGGCAGCGGCGCTGGGCTGCGGGATCCCGGGCGCGGCCTGGGCTAGCGCCAAGCGGGGCAGAGGCGGGTGGTGGACAGTGAAGGAAGGGCGGGAGGATTTGTGCTGGAGAGAAGCTAGCTTAATAGACAAAGCGGAGTTAGCGGGGGAAGAGGAGGACGGGGGCGGCAAGAAAGCCTCGGAGCCCGGAAGGGAGGAGAAGGCCTGCAGGAGGACGGGGTCGCTGCTGGAGGCGAGGAGGGGAGGGGGCGGAGGCAAGGAGACGTTGGGAGGCGGGGTGCGCCGGGACGGGTGCGCCGGGGTTCGCGCGAGGTGCTGCGTCTCGCCGGAGGGGGCCGGGGGCGAGTGGAACGATGGGGAGGCGGGAGCCACCTGCAGAGGGTTCAGGCTCAGAACGGCGGCGGCGCAGCTGGAGACAGCGCTGCTGCCAAAGTGGAGGGAGGAGGAAGAGGAGGAGGAGAAAGACGGAAGGGAAGGCGAGGGAGCAGAGGAGGAAGAGGCAGAAGGCACCACATGGTTAAAAATACCTGCAAACAGGAGAAAGAAACAAACTCAGCAGGCGGCTGACAGCGAGAGAAGCAAAAACAACAACAACATGACGCAACACAACCAGGAAAAAAATAATATTTTTTTTAAAGCAAGCAAGCAAACTTAAAAAAGATTGCAGCAGCCGCAGCTTGACAAGACAAATGCGCAGCATGGAGAAAATGAACGGCAGCCGCAGCGGCAAGCGATGAGCAGCGATGGTGTAGAAGCTGAGCGGGGTAGAGGCTTGCTCACTTACCTGACTCCTTTCATGCGCCAGGGGGAAGGGACTTTGGCTGAACTCAGAGACCCAACAGCGCACCCATTTCTAAGGCCCTCTTTTTGGCGACAGCAAGCTAGTCTCAAGGAAGCTGCTGCTGCTGCAGCCACTCTGCCCCGGAAAAACGACTTCTCCCAAAAAGAGAGGCTCTTAGGAGGAGGAGACCTTCAGGCACGCATGTTTGTGGGGAACTGGCATGTGTCCTCCTTGGTTCCCCTTGCTGGCTGGGGGAAGACACCAGGCAACATTTGGGGAAGGCACCAGGTAGGCCAAGGATGGTCTGTGTAGCCCCAGCCCTTCCCCCCCTCACACCTTTGTGGAACACAGCTCAGCACAAGCAGAGTGGGGGATCTCCCAGAAAAGAGCGCTTGAAAACCTGGTTTTGACCTATAAAGCCTTAAACGGCTCAGGACCGCAATACCTCGAGGATCGCCTCTCTCCATGTGAACGTACCCGGACCCTGAGATCCTCCAAGACCCTTCTTTGGGTGCCTGTCCCACGAAAGGTCTAGAGGTTAGCAACACGAGAACAGGGCCTTTTCTGCAGTGGCTCCCCGCTTGTGGAATGCTCTCCCCAGAGAGATTCATTATATACTTTTAGGCACAAGGCAAAAATGTTCCTCTTCAACCAGTCCTAAATACCCTGCAGCCTTTTAAATGTATCTGTGGGAAGGGGAGTAGTGTTTTGCTGTTTTGGTTTAATTATTTACTGGTGTTTTGTCTTGTATTTTACTCTATGAACTGCCCTGGGGTGTCCTGATGAAGGGCAGTATATAACTTCAATAAATACGCATAAAGAAATAAAACCCACCTAACTGAAGTGGGGCTGCAGAGAGGGTGAGAAAAAGGCTGTCCCTGCCCCCCCTTCTCAGCTGTGCCCCCACGGAGGGAAGAACCCCGAAGCTCCGCCTTACCTCCAACTGTTCCACCTGTCACCCCGGGGGAGAAGCTGCCCATCGTGTGAGAGTTGGTCAGTCGGGTGGCAGCCGATGAGACATGAACCAGGCTGGCGGCCGGCATGGAGCTGAACAGGGACTGCAGTACCGAAGAGTTCGTCACCATAGGGCCCAGGGGGAACTGCGAGCCAGTGGTTAGCGAGTTCAAGAACGGGTGAGCCACCATGGAGGAGGAGGAGGTGGGCACAGAGGAAGCAGAGCTGCCCGTGGGGGCCACAGACAGGCCTTTGCCGTTGAGCAGGCTGCCTGGAGGGGTGGCGGTGGCGGCAGCGATGAAGAGGTTGTGGCCGTTCTTCAGCTCAATAGCCTCCCTTTCCCTGCCCTTCCCGGCCTTGCTGCCGTGTAGCACCGAGGACTTGTCCAAAGCGGCTCCCAGGCGGGCGCTCAGCTCGCCGGGGTCTTTGCCCTTGAGGCCGCTGGGCCAGTTGGAGTCTTCCCCTTTCGCGAGAGCTCCCAGGCTCTCCAGCTGCCTTTTGCTCAGGAAGGGGTTCGTCTCGGAGACCCCGCCGCCCTCCTTGCTGCGCTGCGCCAGGAAGCTCAGGGGCGAGCTGCCCGCCAGCGCCGCGGCCACGTCCGCAGCGGCCTTGTGCGGGAGAGGAGCACCGTCAATAAAGCTATGTAAACCGAGGTCGGCCGGAAGCCCGCTGTTGTAAGCAAATCCATTCATGGTCTGGCCGAGTCCGTCGAGGGCGGCCGAGGCCCCGTGCTTCCTCGGGTGGGCCGAGACCTTGCTGTCGCCCCCCGAGCCGTCCTCAGAGGGCGGTCGGAAGGCGAAAAGGGAGTTCTGGCTCAGCGACGGGGCCTGCAGAGGACTGTCCACTGCTTTGGTCAGGTTGATGTCGGAAATGGGGGAGAAGGTCGACTTCCACTTGCTGCTGTTCATGTTTTCGCTGGCCTGCTTCCTCCCAGCTAAGCTCATGCCTGGGATTTGGGGAGGCAGGGGAGGAATGTGTGTGTGAGAGAGACACACACGGAGAAGGCGAGAGAGGGAGAAGCAGATGGGGCGAGGAAGGGGCAAAGAGACGCAGACAGACAAGTGGAGCAGGAGTGAGAGAGGCAATAGGAGAAGAGACAGAGCGAAGGAAAGAGTCGTCAGCACCAAAATAGCAACAAAGGAAGTAGAACCTCCCAACACTTTTTATTGCCTTGACATTCCTTCATTATATACAGAAGAAGCATCCTTTTCAAGACCAGCCTGGCGAATCTAGAACGGCATTTGACAATCAAACATAGCTAATATTCTTTCCGTAGGTGAAGACAGCTTTTGTGCTCAGTTACCTAATCCGTATGGAACTGCACTTATTTTACATGCACCTGTTGTGAACACCCAGCACCACCCTAAGCAGGCAGTCTAAAACAGCTTTTTCCCCTGACCCACACCAGCAGCCTCCACACTTACTGTTCTCCATCGGCTTCTGCGGAGATTTGCTTTCCAGTGATATCGTCGCGATTTTTCTCTCAATTCTAGGAAGGGAGGAAGAAGAAAAGAAAAGCTGTTTACCTTAAGCCAGCGGTTCCCAACAATCTCCCCACCCCATAGGGTCACGAGAAAACTGCTTGCGCTTTTAGTAGACCGCTTACATTGGGGTTTCCCAAACTTGGGTCTCCAACTGTTTTTGGGCTACAACTCCCGTCATCCCTAGTGGTTAGGGAAACCCAGGATTACATGATTCTTCTGCCTGTCCTGGCAATTAAAATACCCTCTGATAGATGTTTTTTTATTGTATTTTCAGAGGCACGTCTGGCACTTTTGCTATACAGCTTTGGACAAATGCTGAGAATGCACCACTGCACCCCGGCCTTTAACACCTGAGCTCCGTATTTCTAGAACAGGCATAGGCAAACTCGGCCCTCCAGATGTTTTGGGACTACAACTCCCATCATCCCTAGCTAACAGGACCAGTGGTCAGGGATGATGGGAGTTGTAGTCCAGTCCCAAAACATCTGGAGGGCCGAGTTTGCCTATGCCTGTTCTAGAACCTGCATCATTTCTGGGATCATTAAGTTGTTCAAGATCGATTTTAACGTGTTTTGATTTTTGTAACCCTCCCTAGAACTGTAGTGTGAAGAGTTGGGTAACAATTCACCACCACCACCATACTCATCATTATTTATTTATTATTTTTATTATTATCTATACGCCACCCTTTATCAAAAGATCCCAGGGTGCTGTGCAACATTAAAAACGCATTATAGAATGTGGTAAATGTGATAAATATCATTTATCAATGATAAAAACGTAACAGAAAGCATACTATACTGACAGAAAGAATAGTAAAATATTCATTAAAATAACAGTCCTCCCCCCCACACTTTCACAGGCCACATAGATTATTTAATAGCCATAGGCCTGGGTAAAGAGGAATGTTTTTGCCTGGCACCTAACGACATGTAGTGATGGCAACAGGCGAATCCTACAATCAGGGAGCCACTGCAGAAAAGGCCTGATCTCTTGTTGCCACCTTCCGAACCTCTCTGGGAGGGGACACACAGGGTCTGGATCAGTTCATACGGGGACAAGCTTAAGGTATTGAGTTCCTGAAGCGTGTAAGTCTTTATTGTTATAAATCGTTATACTGGGAAATTTTTTATGTTTGACGTTGTATTATGTTTTCATATGTACTGGAAACCACCCAGAGTGGCTGGGGAAACCCAGGCCAGATAGGTGGGTATAAATGTTGTTGCTGTTGTTGTTAAACAAAAGCAGCAATTAAAGTACAATTGAAAAACCAATATGCATTTTTAACAGGGACATGCTGCGGACCACCTGAACAGAGCTGGCAGATCGCCAGAGTTCGACAGCCTGTTAAAAATCCCCGCCTGCCATGTAAGCCTTGAGGACCAAACGGGGGAAGGAAAAAGCCACCAACAAGGCAGATCAGAGAGTCACTTGGTAGCTTTGGAACACAGAACAGAGAGGACACAATGAGAGAACCCAATGCTTCTCGGTTGTAGGATCCGAACCCTGGCACCTCCGGACTCCCTTCCCAAAATCCTGAAGAGCAGCTGCTGGCCAGTGTAGGCTTGGGAAAACCCAGCCAGATGGGTGGGGTATATGATAATGATGATGATGATGATTTATTTGTACCCCGCCCATCTGGCAGGGTTTCCCCAGCCACTCTGGGCAACTTCCAACAAAGATTAAAAATACATTAAAATGTCACACATTAAAAACTTTCCTGAACAGGGCTGCCTTCAGATGTCTTCTAAATGTCAGGTAGTTGTTTATCTCTTTGACATCTGGTGGGAGGGCGTTCCACAGGGTGGGCGCCACTACCGAGAAGGCCCTCTGCCTGGTTCCCTGTAGCTTTGCTTCTCACAGTGAGGGAACCGCCAGAAGGCCCTTGGCGCTGGACCTCAGTGTCCAGGCAGAACGATGAGGGTGGAGATGCTCCTTCAGGTATACTGGACTGAGGCCGTTTAGGGCTTTAAAGGTCAACACCAACACTTTGAATTGTGCTCGGAAACATATTGGGAGCCAATGTAGGTCTTTCAAGACCGGTGTTATGTGGTCTCGGCGGCCGCCCCCAGTCACCAGTCTAGCTGCCGCATTCTGGATTAGTTGTAGTTTCCGGGTCCCCTTCAGAGGTAGCCCCACGTAGAGCGCATTGCAGTAGTCCAAGTAGGAGATAACTAGAGCATGCACCACTCTGGCAAGACAGTCCACAGGCAGGGAGGGTCTCATCCTGCGTACCAGGTGGAGCTGCTAGACAGCTGCCCTGGATACAGAATTGACGATGACAATAATAATAATAATAATAATAATTTTTATTATTAAAGTTCTGAGCCAGGAAGGCCAACAGGCTTGACTCGTTTGAAGGCAGTTTCCTATGGCAGTGAGGTCTTTCCGATGCGAGACCAGGGCCCCCGCAGGGGTGTGTCCCCCCCCCCACAAGGCGAGGTCCACACTCACCTGGTGCTGTTGTGGTCATCCTCCGAGCCCTGCTCCTCATCAGAAGTCAGCGGCGAGTAATGGATGCCATTGCTCTGGGTCAGGGGCTTCTCCTTTTTCAGCACGGGGGGCTGGTCGCTGTCCTGGTAGGGAACAGGAGAGTTCTTCAGGGAGTTTTCAGGGGAAGAAATGGCTGTTATTTCTAAAGGCTGGTTAATGTTACTGACCTGAGGAGGAAAGACAGAAGAAGGAGGAGAAGAAGAAGAGAAGCGTTTAAGGATTGGAGAAGCGCTGCTAACATCACGGCGTGTTTCGTGGGGGTTTTGTGCTCTTATTTTCTTGCTATTTATAGTGTTTATCTACCCCAACCTGCAGCCAAAAAGGACCCCCAGAGCAGCTTTTTGCAATTGGTTAACAGGTGACCACCCCCTGGGCCTTAGAGCTTTACATTTAAGGGACACAGCAAAAATTTGTATCGGATCCAGAAATACAGAACTCACTTTCACTCCACCAAATCACAAAATTTAGCATTCGTGATCTTTTTTGTTGCTTTGGTTTTTTTCTAGAGTTCCTGCTCCCTGTTTGTTTGGAAAACAAATACCATGTTCTTAGAAACTAATAGACATATATTAATAGAGACTGCAGCTTCTGCATCATTCCTATGTTTTGTAACTTTGGTTTTGTGTTATTATTTTTTTGTCTGTCTATTCTATCTATCTATCTATCTATCTAAGCATAGCAAAAAGAGAAATGGGCAGGGAAGGGAGAGGGAAGGCTGAAAAAAAGCTTGCCCAGCTTCTCTGTTCTAGGGGAGTAGGACAAATGCTTTACTTCAAAGGTGACTGTCAGGAGCTGCCCGAGGTCCCAGCTCACAAAGGACCAACGCCAGTTCGTTGCTATTTACAAAGGTCTTTATTGAAGTTCAGTTTCCATTTCAAAGCCGCGGCGCGCAGCCCTACGTCTCAAACTCTAGACCGTTGAAGCTCCGTCTGACTCTCCTCCCCCCAGACACCAGTTTAAGACTCTAGCCTTGCTCCACCTCTTCCTTTGCTCCTTCCTCCTCTGGGTCCGCCTGCCCGCTGGGGTTTTGCCCTTTCTGGACTCTTCTGACGCTGAGTCCCCTGATTCTTCCCCCTCCCTCCGGCGGGCTTTAGGACCTGGTTCCCCATTCGGGTTTCCTGCTGTCCCGCGCGCCTGTACATTTGAACTTGGCGCGCGCGCCCAGCCGGCAACCTTCCTCCTGACCTTTACACTGCTCCTGTCACTGCTTCCCCCTTCGGGGGGGCTAGCTGGGCTCCCTGCTGGAGGAGACGCTGGCCCTGATGCGTGGGACTCTTCCCCCCCACTACGCTCTGGTGGGGAAGCTGGTCCTGATCTCCAGCTGCTGCTTTGGGAGTCCCCGCTGGCCTCTTGTTTCTGGTGCGTCCCCCTGGGACCCCCCTTGCCCTGGCCATAGGCGCCCCCTTATGGGAATCTTCTGATTCGCTGGAGAAGCTCATGGAATCTCTCAGTTCACTGTCATACTCCCCTACACTTCCCTCAGATTCTTCACCTTCGCTCTCCATTCCCTCTCTTCCCTGTGCCTCTGCTCCTGAGCCCCTGACAGTGACATATTCTGCTGACCAACATTTCACTGTCTGTGGCAAAGGAGAAGATTGTAGGATCAAAGACTCATAGAGCATCCTAACTGCACTAGCTATGAGGGGCTACAGGTTGATATTTATGGGGCTTCTGCAGGTAAGAATGCAAACCGCAAAGGGCTGCACTGAAAGGGGATTGCACAATATTGATTTTGTAAAATCTACGCACTGCTTATTAGAAAAAAAGAAAAAGAAACACCTCAAAGCGGTTTGCTAAAGACAGAACAGTAAAAATCAAGGGGGGAAATCGCAACCCGACTTTAAAACATGCGAAGTTGAGATGCTAAAAGAGATTGAAATGACCTCACCTTTCTAAGCATCTGGGTAGATTTGCCTAAACAGGAGTGTTTTTAGCAGGCACCAAAACCAGCAAACTGAAGGCCGTGCTGCCTGATATCACTATGCAGGGAGTTACAAAGTGAAAGAGCTAGCCAATTGAGTTCTTACAGATGTGGAACAGGCATTATGTGGTGCCCGCAGAAGTGCCAATTCCACCGACTGAAGCGATCAGGTGGGCACCTGTCAGGTGAGGTGATCTCACCAATCCGCAGAGGGCTCTCGCTCTCTCCCTGCCTGATCACCTGGAGGCGACTCTGGCTTGCACAGGCTAGTGGCTGCATAAACCACCCCATCTGAAACCACCCAAAACAAGCAAGCAAGCAAACAAACAAACAAACAAACAAACAAGCAAACAAACAAACCACCTTGGTTCTCACCATGGAGTTGATATTGAGGGGAGACCCCGAAGGCTGAGCAAAGAGCCCAGCCACCGCAGGCAGCGGTTTACGCTTGGGTGACACACCGGAGTTGGTGCCCGGTGCCCCTGTGGAGGAGCGCTTCCTCCGTCCGCGCTTCTTCCCATCCTGGCCGCACTCTGCCCGGATGCTCGCCGTGAGGGAGCTGTGCTTGCTGGGTGGGCAGTGCTTGACGGTCCCGGTGGCAGGTGAAATGGTGAAGATGAACCTCCTTTTCCCCTCGCTCTCGGGGTCGGAGAAGGCTGGCTCCATCCCTTGTGGGTCGCCCCTGGTGCCACTGCCGCCCTCGGCCAGTGCCTTCTGGGAGTCCACGTACTGCAGGACGCCAGCCAGGCCCTGGGGGGTGCCGTTGAGCCTGGGGCTGGCCGAGTGCTGGTGGGCGGGCGAGCTCTGGGCCGAGGCCCGTGAGGGCATGGCCAGGAATGAGGGCTGCTGTGGGGTGGAGCTCCGGGACCCCGCCATGGAGTTGAACAGGCTCCCCGAGCTGGAGGCATCCTCCAGGGCCGCGTGGTCGATGGTGGGGTTCAGCGGGGTGGGGCTACTTGGGAACGCCCCGTTCATCGCCATGGAGCCAGACATGTAAGAAAAACCTGTGAGGTTGAAACAGATATATAGCAAAAAACCTGGTTTAATCTCTTGGAAGCTGCAATTGAGTTGGACAATGCCGAATTGGCAAGTTTAGCAGGGAAAATTAAATATCAGGGTGAGACACACTTTAAGAAGGCCTGGGAAACGTTCGCAGATCATTTAAAAAAACTACTGTAAACATGCTGAAACGCAAGTAGGTCCTGAATAAGAACAGTAGTTAAGATCGTATTTGAGAAAATTCTGGTGAAGGTAAGGTGCAGAATAACTGCAGTATGCAGCAATATTTGAAAATTTGGGGAAATCATGGAGGGATAAAGGGGAAGTCCAATGTTAATTGACTGCTAAATGGAAAATGTTATATTCATTTGTTTTTGTGGGTTTAAAAAAAAAAATTTAAAAATTTGAAGCGCAGACAAAAGTTGGTTAATTTCTTTATGTATGCAACGACAGCAGGAAGAATATTTCATGTTCAAAAATGGAAAGAGGATGAGGTCCCAAAGAAGGAAGAATGGCTTATTAAAATGATGGCAAAGCTAACAAGAAAAATTAAGAGATCAAAACGAGGAATCGTTCTTTGAGGACTGGAAAACTTTTTGTAGAATATCTGAAGAAGGATTGCGATTGCATGAAAACGCAATCAGGATTTGAAATGTGAGCAACGGCAGAAAGACGTTAAGGCTAATAATTTAGGATGCAGATATATATGGAGGTAAAATATGCAGTGTCAAAGGATTAACACAGAACATCGGGGAGGGGTGATCGGGAGCCAATGGATAAACGAAACATATTGTTGATGGTAAAGTATGCAAATATTTGAAAACTAAATAAACCAAAAAATTTTTTAGAGAAAAATACTAAGAGAGATTAAAATTACCCCACCTTTTTCAGAATCTGGGTAGGCTTGTCTAAACAGGAATATTTTCAGCAGGCACCAGAACAGCTGCTTTAACATCCCTAGGCATCTGGAAGGGCTAAAATCCACCCCATTGGGGAAGGTGGGGTTGAGAAGGGAGATGGGGAACAACTCACCTGAGGTAGCCAAAGGTGGCATCTTTCCACCGGCGGCACTGCTAATGCCGTTATGAGAACTAGCACCATATTGTTTTTCAAGTGTCGAAAAGGAGTCTCGGATCTGGTGGACGGGGCTGGGGGTGCTTCTCTGGAGGGACGAAGGGGGAAACGGGTAAGAGAGAGAGAGAGAGAAAAGAGAGAGAAGGGTTGGTTGAGCTTCTGCGGAGGAAACAGACTTTAGACTGCCGCTCCTGTTAAAAGTGGCTGGACTGCTGGGCAGGCAAGCAAGCGACCGCAAAGAGCGTTAGTCACAGAGTTGGAAGGGACCCCCAACGGTCATCTAGTCCAGCCCCCCTGCCACGCATGAATTCTCGTCCAAAGGGGTTAGGAGAGACGCCGCTAATTAACACCAACTGAAGGAGCTGCTTTCACCCCAAGGGATGGGCCAGTTCAGCTCAGTGGCTCCTGCTCTGACTGACAGCAACACCCCACGTATCCCAAGCATAGGAAGGGTCTGCATTTCAAAATTTTTTACAAGAAACAATTGCGGTGGGAGATTGCAGTGATCCCACTGCTCACCTCCTGCCAACTGAAGCCTCGGAGACTGCGGCCATTGAACCGGTCACCTTCCGCCGACTGAGCTGTTATCAACCCAGCCACCCATAATTTAACAAGGTACTTTTCACTGCACAAACTACGGCGGTGAACTTGCAGCCCTGCAGAGGTTGTTGGACGCACAACTCCATTCAGCTCCAGGCAGCGTGGCCAAAGTTAGGAAGGATAGGAGTTGTGGTCCACTTTCTAGAGGGTACCACGTTTGTGTGTCACCAACACACCAGCCACTCTGGGTGGCCTCCAACTCTTCTTAGGTGGGGGGGGGGGCACATTGCTCCACGTATTATGCATCCCCCGCCCCCCGTTGCCTTCACTCAGCTCAAGATTTCAAACGATGCCTACTGAATATCTGGCTGGGAGACGGACAGCCTCTGTACATGTGGATCAGGGCCTTTTGAGGATCTTGCACATTATATTCTATATTGTCCATTGTATGATTCACCCAGAACTAAATTTATCTTCCCTTTTCAGATTGCCTTAGAAGGTCAACCGGAAGACTTGAAAATTAAATGGCTGTTGGCGGATGTCGATAAGCGCATCAGTTATAGGGTGGCACCATTCGCACCAGCGTCAAGAAAATTAAGGGCAACCTTTCTGGATAGCGCAAGTGCCAGACCCCAGGGATGCTGACCAGAAGGAAAGCTTTTAAAATTCTGAACATTTTAGATTTGTCCTGGTCTGGTGCATGTAATGTTTTTCGTTCTGTAGTTGTGTTATCTGTGCTTATATTGTATTGTGATGGCCATTGGATATAAACAATAAAATCTACTGCCATTGGAGGGAATTCCTCCATTTAGAAGAGGCATCCCCTCATGAGAACAGAAAACTCAGCTTTTTAGATCGGGGTGGGGGAGACTGGCTGCCAAGTGACCACAACTCCCATCAGCCAGCATGGCCAATGGTCAGCGACAAGATGAGGAGAGTTACGAGTCCAACAATGTCGGGGAGGGGACACAGATGTTCCCTGCCCGCAACCCTTTCTTAAAAAATAAAATAAATTCAAACAAGAGAAGACAGGGGAACGAAAGCAGCAGCAAAACCAGACACCTAGTCCAAAAGCTGCTTGGCCAGTTTTAACAGTAGAACAAGGATCCGAATTCTTCCACTTCCAAGCCCTGCGTTCTACTTTCTAGACCAGGGTTTCCCATACTTGTTGGACTACAGTTCCCATCATCCCTAGCTAAGACAGACCAGTGGTCAGGGATGATGGGAACTGTAGTCTCCCAAACTTGGGTCTCCAGCTGTTTTTGGACTACTACAACTCCCATCAAACCTAGCTAGTAGGACCCATGGTCAGGGATGATGGGAACTGCAGTCGAAAAACAGCTGGAGAACCCCTGTTCTAGATGATGCCAGGTAGCAGAACGCAGGGGCAGATCTCTGGGACCCATGAGGACTAACAGAGTGGCATTTTTAAAATTATTTTTTAAGAAGGGGGTTGGGGTAAGAAAAGGGAAGGAAATTTCTCAGGAATCTGTGCCACGCATCTGATGAACTGGTCTCCCTTCTGCAAGACTGGGAGGGAGTTCTCAAGGAGTCAAAACTTTGGGTTATGACTTCTCTGAGTGCAACCTGCACAGAGAGGACCATCCTAGACTACTTTGCTCCTTTACGAGGGAAGGTCAAAGGAAAAGTACCTGGAAAATATATATAGATATAAATATTGACAAGCAAGTCAATAAGCGAGTTAGCAGCCAAGATCCTCTCCTGTGTTCAAAGACTTTGTAGCATCTGGATAGCTCAGCTGGTTAGACCATGGCGCTGATAACGCCAAGGTTGCAGGTTCAATCCCTGTATGGGGCACCTTCATATTCCTGCATTGCGGGGGGTTGGACTGGATGATCTTCAGGGTCCCTTCCAACTCTGCAATCCTATGATTCTAAGAGGATAATCCCAAATCCAAGTTGTATCTCATGCTTTTATCTATTGCACCATAAGCACGCCTGCGTTTCATCATGCTGTTATTTTGAACAAGCGCACGTTACGATCCTCAGCGTTCCTATTCCGTTTTCGACGGGTCTGCGACCGCATAACAAACTGCATCGGATTCCTGAATTTTCAGATGCCAGAGGGGTAGGGCGGGAAGCGAGAACGAAAGCAGCTAAGAGCTGGAGCTATCCGTAGGGTTTGCAACTTTAAAGATGCTCTTGGGAGCTCATCAGATTGGCTTTTTTATAGCAAGGGGTGAGGAGGAGGAGGAGGAGGAGGAGGAGGAAGAGGAAGAGGAGGAGGGGGGGAAAGCACCCTTACTCACCACCTTCTCAATACGGCTAGGTAGGACTACGCTGGCCAGGGGGATACTAACGGGGAGTTTATTGGGCTGCACTGTGCTCAGGGGGATGCTGATGGGAAGGCTGGTGATGGTCTCCCCGTTACTCGCGGACGTCCTCTCTCGCAAAGCCTGCAGACACACAAAAAAGCAGAGAAGGCCAGAATAATGCAGCGCCCCCCCTTTCGCCTTCCGAGCCGAGAAGCTCTCAAAAGGACGCTTAGCGGAAGGAGAGCACGGAGCGCTTGCAAGCAATTCCCCACCCCAACAAATATTTCTTCAAAAGACACGGACAAGAGGTCAACTGCATCAGCCAGCCAACACACACACACACGCACGCACAGTTTGCCGTTTCGGTCATAGTACAAACAGGGGTCCATTTAACCACGGCGGCCTTGGAGACGGGGAATATTACACCTGTTTTTGCTAAGATAAACAGACGGGCGCCAGCAATGTCGTTTTGGTTCCCCCATTCGCAAATGTTTGAGGCCGGGCTTTGGAAACCAGGGCTGATTGCAGCTTGGCGCTTCTGACACATTTAAGAAAGGAACAATTTTTTGGGGGGGGGAGAGAAATGCATTCCCCACTCCACTGAGACCAGACAAGAGTACAGGCACATACTTCTGACACTGCAAGAGAGAAAACTCTGCATCAAACAGACCCAGGTCTAACCTCCAGAGTCGTGTAAAATGTATTTTAACATACAGCACTCTCAATCTGGGCACTTTATAGTGCAGTGTGGGTTTTTGGGGTCCGGAGGAATTCTCAGGACACAACCTGCATTTCCTCATCAGTATGCTCTGAGCATAACCGATAAATGTATCCCGTTGCCACAAAAATTTCCTCTTGTGCAATGGGTAAGGTAAAGGTAAAGGTACCCCTGCCCGTACGGGCCAGTCGTGTCCGACTCTAGGGTTGTGTGCTCATCTCACTTAAGAGGCCGGGAGCCAGCGCTGTCCAGAGACACTTCCGGGTCACGTGGCCAGCGTGACAAAGCTGCATCTGGCGAGCCAGCACAGCACACGGAAACGCCGTTTACCTTCCTGCTATAAAGCGGTACCTATTTATCTACTTGCACTTAGGGGGGCTTTCGAACTGCTAGGTGGGCAGGAGCTGGGACCGAACGACGGGAGCTCACCCCGCCGCGGGGATTCGAACCGCCGACCATACGATCGGCAAGTCCTAGGCACTGAGGTTTTACCCACAGCGCCACCCGCGTCCCTCTATGTGCAATGGGAACCCCCCCCCCCAAAATTCCACCCCGTGGAGTTACTTCAAATTTGCTCTAAATGGTTGGGGGAAAGCCCAGAACTGAATTAGAGGGCACACCGGGGGTGGGGGAAGAGTCCCTTCGCACAAGCAGAAATCCCTGTACTGAAGGGAGATTGACTTAGCATTGGATACAGCCCACAACTTACTCGGCGTTGGACATGTGGGATAACCAGCCACAAGTAACCAACATGCTTAAGTCTAATGAATGCATGAAGGGGTTAATACTAAAAAGCAATCTATCCTGCCAGGCTTAGCTGTGTCACTTCCCTTACCTTGGGAGGAAACAGGTAATTCAAGCCTATTTGTTTCTCCCAACTCCAGTCTACCTGAGAAGCTCAGTATGTGATGAAGCTTGAGCTGGTTGCTCCAGCTCAACCGCATGGCCATCACCAGCCACTCTTGAGTTCCTATACCAATAATCTTGGAGCTTTGACTGCTTTATAACTAAGCTAAGTTTTACTACGCCTGTGCAATGTTTCTGACCAATGTATGGAAAAGCGCATGAACCGGAGCTTTGAAGAATTTGTAAGTAAACCAATCTTTAACTTACCAAACCTGTGGCTTTTTCATCTACGCTGGGGGAAGAGGGAAATTTTGGAAAGGGCATATTTTAAAGGTCTAACAGCTTATATTTCCACCCTTCACTCTTCTGCATATTCTGTGACTTTTAATCTCTACTGGGGTTCTTGCCCTGAGACCTCCGGGTATAGGACGGTATATAAATTCAATAAATAATCATGATAATCTCTCACCAAAGAGTACTTGCTCCAAATTTGGATCTTCACATTAGTAATGATATATATTGCGCTGGAGACAACCCACAGTTCACTTAGCATTGACTAAGGTTCACTTAACGTTTGGTACAGCTCAGTTCCGCCCCAAAAAACCACACACCACACAGTTGAATACTCCCGGGAAGTCAACCTTATGTAAGCTGCGCCCGGAGGCTCAGGGACTTGCGGCTTCCTTACCTTCTCATTGGCTACTGACAAGGCTGCCGGAGAAGGGGGCTGGGGTTCCTGAGGGCTCATCTTCAGGCCGTTCGGCATCGCAGGGCTTGAAAAGGTGAGGCCGTTCTCTTTCACGTGCTCAGTCCTGCCAAAAGGAAATAATAATAATAATTATTTATTATTTATATCCCACCCATTTGGCTGGGTTTCCCCAGCCGCTCTGGGCGGCTTCCAACAGAATATTAAATAATCTATTTAACATTAAAAGCTTCCCTAAAGAGGGCTGCCTTCAGATGTCTTCTAAAAGTCTGATAGTTGTTGTTCTCTTTGACATCTGGTGGGAGGGCGTTCCACAGGGCGGGTGCCACTACCGAGAAGGCCCTCTGCCTGGTTCCCTGTAACTTGGGTTCTCGCAGGGAGGGAACCGCCAGAAGGCCCTCGGAGCTGGACCTCAGCGTCCAGTCAGCATGATGGGGGTGGAGACTCTGCTTCCTTGGGGGCTTTTAAGCAGAGGTTAGATGGCCATCTGCCAGGGATGCTTTAGCATTGCAGGGGGTGGGCCTAGATGACCCTTGGGGTCCCTTCCAGCTTTACAGTTCTATGATTCTATGAACTGGCAAGTGAGAGAGAGACCTCCTTCTGTCCGTGGTACTTAGCAAAAGTGCAGTCTGTGTGGGAGGAGGGAGCTGCCCCCAAAGGACCCCTTGCTTCCCCCAAGCCCCTCTGCTGCCAACCCCTGTCTCACCTCTGGTGGTTCTCAGCGGGCGCTGCTTTCCCGCTGCCCACGTGGTCCTGGTTCAGATGCCTGCGGAGGGCGATCTTGGCCGGGGAGAAGCGGGTGTAATCCGGCAAGGACAAGCTGGAGGCCTTGTCCGGCTTCTGCCTGCCGCTGTGGCTGGGCGTGCAGGGGACTATGTCTTGGTCCAGGTGGGAAGCCGGGTACTGGGGGGTGCCCTGCTTGGAGGAGGAGGAGGAGGACGACGAGGAGGCCGGGCGGCCAAGAGCGGCGTGGATCTCGTAGGGCGTGGCGTGGCCGTTCATGGACAGCTCGGGGCTCATGCCGTTCAGGTGGGGGCCCGCGGGGAACTTGGAGCACTCCAGCTCGGGGTGGAAGGTGCTGTGATCGGGCTCCGCCTCTCGGCTCAGGTGGCGCTTGTGGCGTGGGTGGGCGAGCGAGTCGTCGGGAGGCATGTAGGACTTCAGCTGCAGCAGCTCCTGCTGCCGCTGACTCTTCTCGAGCTCCACGATGCTGATCTTTAAAAAGAAAATAATGGGAAGGAGGGAAATCGGGAAGTTTATGTGCAATGCACAAATTGGTTACGCCTGGGTTGGGGCATCTTCCAACACTCTGGTCCTACGATTCTACGAAACCCTACCTTTCCCACCCCGACCTGGCCACAGTGATCCATGCGACGGTCATCTCCTGGCTTGACTACTGTAATTCGCTCTACGCGGGGCTGCCCTTGAAGCTGTCCCAGAAACTCCAGCGGGTGCAGAATGCTGCAGCAAGGCTCCTCACGGGGTCTCTGCCATGGGAGCATATTCACCCAGTGCTTTTCCAGCTGCACTGGCTCCCGGTGGAGTATCGGGTCAGGTTTAAGGTGCTGCTTTTGACCTTTAAAGCCCTTCACAGCCTAGGACCCTCGTACCTACGGGACCGCCTCTCCCGGTATACCCCACGGAGAGCCTCAAGGTCCATAAATAGAAACACCCTAGTGGTCCCAGGCCCTAAGGAAGTTAGATTGGCTTCAACCAAAGCCAGGGCCTTTTCAACTCTGGCTCCGGCCTGGTGGAACGCTCTGCCTCATGAGACCAGGGCCCTGCAGGATCTGATTTCTTTCCGCAGGGCCTGTAAGACAGAGTTGTTCCTCCTGGCCTTTGGCTTGGAGCCAATTTGATTCCCTCCCCCTCTTTTTTTTCTTTTCCTTCTCCTCCTGCGATGAGGCTACATTTTAATATTTTAATGCTGTATTTTAATTTTGTTTTTAAGTTGTAATCATTCAACTTGTTTTTATTATTGCTTGTAAGCCGCTCTGAGCCCGGCCTTGGCTGGGGAGGGCAGGGTATAAATAAAAATTATTATTATTATTATTATTATTATTATTATTATTATTATTATTACCTGCAGCTCCAAGCAATGCTTCTGTTTCTCAGAGATCTGGTTTTTCAGTGCTTGCTTTTCCTTGAGCAGATTCTCCAGCGACAGCGTCGACCAGTCCAGCTTCAGCTCTTCGCACCTGGCCTTCAGCTAGGATGTGGGGGAGACAGAGAAGGAGGGTGAGTTTGGACGGGAGCCACCCCAGCCCCCAGCCCCGAGACGCTGGGACTCCCCTTGGGGAGGACGCACCAGCTGCAAACTCTGGTTCCTGAGCTCGCCATTGTCCTTCTCCAGCTGCTTGGTCTGCTCCTTCAGCTGCTGGTTGTGAGCAGAGATCTCCTTCTGGGCCTGGATAAGGTCGTTGTACGTCAGTGCCTTAACACCCAGCTAGGTTGGTGGGGGGACAGAACATGGTTAGACCCCCACCCAGCAGCATCCCGGCGACATAAAACAGGGAGCATCAGTTTGGGAGCAGGGAGGAGGTTCAGGAAAACAAAAAAGAACGGCCTGTCTTCTCCTCATGCCCCTTTCCATGCCAACTCAGGAAGCCATGACCTTGTTGCTGCAGCTGCTACAGAGACCACCCAGCCCACTGTGTTACAGTCTCCCCTTTTCTGGGCTAATGGTCCTGAGCATACCCTGGAGGGACTCAGGATTACATCTTTATTGCTTCGTGGTCGTAACTGTCCCTTTGTTTGGTAACCGTATGCTTCGTTGTTGCAAGCTGCCCTGAGACTGTACAGTGGAAGGCGCTAAATCTGACCCAGACAGATTTACTGTATTTTTCGCTCCATAAGACGCACTTTTTTCCTCCTAAAAAGTAAGGGGAAATGTGCGTGCGTCTTATGGAGTGAATGGCGCTGCGCAGAGAGGGAGAGCTGCACAGTGCCCCTTCAGCGAAGCGCCTCTCCTGTGAAGCGGGAGGAAGAACGGAGCCCATTCTGTTCCTCCTCCCGCTTCGCTGAAGGGGTGCTGCGCAGCTCTCCCTCTCTGTTCCTCCTATGTTTCTCCCTTCTGTTCCTCCTCCCGCTTCGCAGGAGAGGCGCTGCGCAGAGACAGTGGCCAGCACTGTGGGAAGCCCACAAGAAGTACATGAGCATCATAGCATCTCTAAAAACTAGGTGCGTCTTATGGTCGGGTGAGTCTTATAGAGCAAAAAATACGGTAATGTGTCTAGAATTGTCCTGTCCTGATTGATATCAGGACCAATGCATGGGGCAGGGCGCTCTTCAGATCTGAAGTTTTCGCACAGAGTTAGGGAGGGGATAACGATCTGGGATGTGGGGGCCCCTGTAGAGCTTGCGCAAAGACCATTGCACTGTGACTCCAGGCTAGAAATGGGTCTGGTGTGTGCAATCTAGATGTGGCCTGAAGGGAAAGAGAAATAAAAAATACCAGCTGCAAGGAAGATCAGCTATGCTATGGGCATGGGTAAGAGGGCAATTAACCCATTAACCAGAGGACTTGGAAAAAGTGGGGAAAGTGGAGATGGAATGTAGAATGGTCCAGACCTGACTACCAGAGGCCTTGGGAAAAGTGAGACAGAGGGTTTTACGCACATGATATGCCAGATTAATAAATATTCAGGTGCAGAAAGCACATCCATGGTGACGAGAGATATATCAGTTAATGTCTGAATGTAAGGCTATGAAGAATAGTAATGACTGGATAGTCATGCGTAGTTACAACCGAGCTATAACATGGAGGTCCTCCTTCAAGGGCCTTCTGGCAGTTCCCTCACGGCGAGGATACAGGGAACAAGGCAGAGGGCCTTCTCGGTGGTGGCGCCCTCCCTGTGGAATGCCCTTCCTTCAGATATCAAGGAAATAAACACCTACACAACTTTCTGGAGACATTTGAAGGCAGCTGTGTATAGGGAAGCTTTTAAATGTTTTGTTATCTTTTTATATAGGCTGGAAGCTGCCAAGAGTGGCTGAGGTATAATAAATATTAATACAGTGGTACCTCGGGTTACAAACACTTCGGGTTACAGACTCCACTAACCCGGAAGTAGTACCTCGGGTTAAGAACTTTACCTCAGGATGAGAACAGAAATTGTGCACTGGCAGCGCGGTGACAACGGGAGGCCTCCGGAACAAATTAAGTTCGTAACCAGAGGTACCACTGTAAACAACAACCACAACACATGCTCTGCAGAGGGCATTATCTGTCTCTCTCCCCCCTCTGCCCCGCGGCCACGCCACTCCCCACTCCTACCTCATCCAGTTTCTGCTGGAACAACCGCTTGATTTCTTCCTTCTGAGCTTGGCAGTGAGTAAACAACTGTTGGGCCTTCCCCAGAAGCTGAGTATTCTTCTCCTAGAACAGAAGCAGGGACAGGAGAGGGTGGGGACACAGCAAGGTTAACAGGTGCACACAGCACATTTTCCAGTGTAAAGAAATGGTACAAAAAGGGATTTGTAAGTAGATAAAGCAAAACTGCATGTGAAATGAACCTTTTTACAAACATGAGTTGTAAGTCACTGTTGTATGACAATTACAGTTTCTCCAAACATCTCAAATTACCGTATTTTTCGCTCTATAACAGTGTTTCCCAACCTTTTTTGGGCAAAGGCACACTTGTTTCATGAAAAAAATCTTGAGGCACACCACCATTAGAAAATGTTTAAAAAATTAACTCTGTGCCTATATTGACTATATATAAAGTAACTCTCTTTAATAGGAATCAAATAAACACAAAGATAGTATTTTATAATTACTTTATTATGAAATAGTAAGTAAACAGAAATATGAAAAATTATAAAATACTTTATTCAGTGCGCAACCTGGGCCTGTTTGGCTGAACACAAAGCTGATATTCTGGCTGGAATCGAAGAAAGACACACACATAGCTCTTCGTCAACAGCTCTCAGTCTCTCTCTGTATTTAGTTTTTATAGCAAATGAAGGAAGAGTAAGCAGGCTGGGGTGGGTTAAGTAAGGGCTGAAAGTGCCTAGATGAAGTGGGGGAAGCTAGAGAGGAGGTACATTCTGACGTTTGAGGATAGACTAGGTTCTTTATGTGAATGAGAGGTGAGTTATTTGACAGATCGAACTGAGAGCAAGGTGTGGCTTGTGTAGCTGGGGTGGACATGAATGTTTGGGGTGCAAACCCCAGGCCGGCCAGGTCCGAGGGGGGGCAGGGAGAGACGGGCCTGCCTGCCTCTGCCTGCGCTGTGGTGTGTTTTGCCCCGACCGACGGATGGACCGACCTGCCAGCTGTCTCCGCAGTAGCAGCGCGGACTGGAGCTCCGCCATTCTCCCCGCCGGTGCCCGGGGAGGGGAGTGTGGGGCAGCCGCTGTGGAAGCGACAGCGTGCTCCTCCTCCTCCTCCTCCTCCTCTTCCCGGGCTAGAGCCAGCCGGCTAGCGCTCGCCCCTCCTTGCTCGAGCCGACCCCGCCGCCGGGGGCCTTCCCGTCCTCTCAGTGGCGCCGCCTCGCGTCCCTCGTCCGGGGGTTGGGAGGGGGCTGGGGGGGAGGAAGGGGGCGAGGGGGAGCAGCCGCCGCCGCTCCTGAGGAGATTCTGAGGCGGTGGCGGGCGACGCGTGGCGGAAGAGGAGGGGTCCCGCCAGCCCCACGTTTCTCTCTCTCTCTCTCCCTCACGGAAACCTTCCCCTCAGCTTCTGCCGCTTTTTCTTTTCTTTCCCTCTTCCTTTTTTTTTAAAAAAAGAAAAATCTTTCCTTTCTCTCTTTTCCAGCCCCCCCTCCCCTCTTCACGGAATTTCACTGCACTCGGGCGCCGCGGCGCGCAGGCGCACTGCTCGCTCCTCTTTCCGCGCAGGCGCCTTCTCTCGCTCTTTCGCCTCCTTTTCTTTCTCTCTCGATGGTCCGCCTACAAAGGAGCGAGGGAGGCGCCCGCCATGTTTGGATTTGCATCCAGCAGGAGATGCCGCCGCCGCCCCGCCTCTCGCCGCCCGACTCGCCCGCCTCCCTCCCACGGCACACCAGGCAACGTCTCGCGGCACACTAGTGTGCCGCGGAACACCGGTTGGGAAACACTGCTCTATAAGACGCACCAGACCACAAGACGCACCTAGTTTTTGGAGGAGGAAAACAAGAAAAAATATATTCTGAATCTCAGAAGCCAGAACAGCAAGAGGGATCACTGCGCAGTGAAAGCAGCAATCCCTCTTGCTGTTCTGGCTTCTGGGATATCTGCGCAGCCTGCATTCGCTCCATGAGACGCACACACATTTCCCCTTACTTTTTAGGACGGAAAAAGTGAGTCTTATAGAGCAAAAAATACGGTATTTACGTTCCTTCTTTTGCATTCGGTTTCAAGCTTCAATGATAAGAAAACTGAGAACTGCTGCAAGGCGGCATCTGTAGATTCCATTACAGCCTCTCGCTTGACTTTTCAAAACTGTGCTAATTATATCTTTCCGCAAGAGTTTAAATCAACAGAGCTTTGTTGCTTCTCAGGGCCAAGGGTTGAGTTTCAAAATTCCAAAAGGGGCGATTGCATTTCTACTCAGAAAAACTCCCTGATCAGGCTTACAAGGAAGATCCTACACAGCTGCCGAAAGGAAGTTTGTCTCCTTACCTTTTCCTGTTCCAGTAACTGCTGAAGGTTCGCTTTATACTGAGGAGTCTTCATGTACGTCATGAACTGCATGTACTGGATCTTGAACGAATCTGCATAAGACCAGAGGAGATGGAGAACAGAAGAACATCGTCAACGACAGCCTTGCATTCAGGACCGGCCTTCCCCATCCCTGTCCCAGTAGAACAGCGGTCCAGACTCCTTTAAATGAGCTGGCGACTCAGAGACAGCTGCAGCTCCTATTTAAGGGCTCAGTCCGAGGACCTCTGGTGCTGAAACAATATCTGAGCTCCCTTTATATGGAATCTCTAGCCTGAGCCCTATATGAGCTGTCCATGGTGCTACTGAAGATAGAGTCACAGCTCCTATTCAAGTCCCCCAAGGGCTGGTGCTGAAACAATATTTGAGCTCTGCTCATATGGAGCATCTAGCCCAGGGGTCTGCAACCTTTAAGACAAAAAGAGCCACTTGGACCCGTTTCTGAAGGGAAAAAAACTGTGAGCCGCCAAACCGGGAAGGTGACGTTGGGACCCCCCATGCGACGTCACAGCCAGTACAGTGCCCGCCACAGTGGGGAGTGTCGGGGCGCACAATGCGCCTCCTCCCCTCGCTAGTATCCGCCCCAGAGCCGCGGCAAAGGTGTAAAAGAGCCACATGCGGCTCCAGAGCCGCGGGTTGCCGACCCCTGATCTAGCCTGAAGCCTCCATGGAGCTGTCCAGGGTGCTGATGAAGTCTCATATTTTCCTATTTGCACAAACCTGAACACACCCACACCCTCCCATGTGGGTTGGCCTGCTCATCGAGGAGGGGGGAAGCCCTCTTACCTAGCAGCTTCTGGAGTGCAGGCGGGGTGGGGGTCACCAACAGCTGGTTTGACGAATGCCGCTGCACTTTAGGAGGTAGTTGGTAATACGGACTACGAGGTGACCTGTAAGCATCTGGAAGGGAGACAACGCAAGGCATTAAGTTCCTCACTTTGCTTTAGAAGCCCCACCCAAGGAAAACAGGAGGTTGTGGATTTGTGGCGAGGAAACAGGCTGGGAGATGGCTTGAACCACAAGTGGAGGAAAGATGTGGTTGAATACAATCAAACACTGGTGAGGGCTCATCACCAAGCCTACCTATGAAGCCGTAAATGGCTCAGGACTGCTAGCCACTCAGGGAACGGGGCACACACACACACACACACACAATGTGGGGGGGGGGACGTGAAGCAGCTAATGCTACTCTAGATTCCTGCAGCCCCCCGTTAACTCTGCCAGCTCAGATCTCCCCTGACTCCTGCAGCGGCAGAGAACCACAAGGGCAGGGTGTGGGGAATCAGTGAAACCAGCCAATGCCGCTACCTAGCTCCACCCTTATTTCAGACACTGCATCAGTATATCATGATGTTGAAAACCAGCTCCATCCTTATTCCAGACATCATGATGTATCGGAATATTGTGATGTTTAGCTGGTGATATATCGCGATGCTGAAGGCCAGCCCTAGTAGGAGCAAAATCCAATTGCACATTTAAGGAAAGTAACACCTTTTAAACTAGCTTTATTCTGTGAACCGCCCTGAGACCTCCGGGTATAGGGCGGTATATAAATTCAATTAATTAATAATGGCCCACGGCACAACGTGAAGGGTGGCCGGTGGCCAGCTAACACCAAACAACTTGGCAGCTCACCCTGAGGAGAAGAGGAGCAGGCCTGCGAGACGGTCTGAGCGTGGAGGAGCTCCAGGGCCGTCTGGTTCCTCTTGGGCTTCCGCTCTGAGCTCACGATGTTCATCTTCTTGGGGCGCCCGCGCTTCCTGCCGGCCATTTTCCTCCCCTTCTTGCTCAGCTTCTTCTTGCGGGCTTTGGACGGAGATGGCTTTTTGATGGCGTTGGCCCCGGGGGCGGCCTCTTCTTCAGCACCATAGTCCTATGTTCAACAAACAGATAAATAAGAGGACACGAAACCCAAGAAAAGCAGAAGCCCTCCCTTGAGAAGTTGCCCAAGGGCTCTCTGTTGCTCCCAGAGGCACGAGGACTAGAGTCTTGTGCTATACTTATGGGAAGGGCTGGTTACTGGGGGGAGGTGCTTGTTCGCCTGTACTTCCAATTTCTAATTGAAAATTAAAACCTTGTTTGAAAAGACTACTTAAAGAAATATTACAGTATGATGAACTCACGGCCGGATATGAGCTATGAGCAACAGAAGTAAGTAGATTATAATATTGTGGTTGTGATTTGATTGATAGAAGGAGAAGGAGCAGCAGAAGGGTACAAACAACCACTCCATGGAAAACGGGGTGGGAAGTTGACAAAAATAAGAGAAAAGACGAAATTGTGCTTTGATTGTATATGTTAAAAATGCTGAAACTTAATAAAATATACCGTATTTTTTGCTCTATAGGACGCACCCGACCATAGGACGCACCTTGTTTTAGAGGGGGAGAACAAGAAAAAAAAATCCCCCCCCCTCTCTGCTCAGTGTCCTTTCAATGAAGCGGCAGGAAAAATGGAACCCCTTCAATTCTCCTCCTGCTTCACTGAAGGGGTGCTGAGCAGCTCTCCCTCTCTGCTGAAGACGGGAGAGTCTTGCTCTCCAGGCTTCAGCAAAAGGAACCCGAAGCCTTTGGAGCGCAGCACGAGTTCCCGCTGCGCTCCGACAGCTTCAAGCGGCTATCCCTGAAGCCTGGAGAGCGAGAGGGGTCTGTGCGCACCGACCCCTCTCGCTCTCCAGGCTTCAGCGAAAGCAACGCGAAGCCAAGGAGCGTGGAGGGAGCGCTCCCTCTGCACTTCAGAGGCTTCGCGTTGCTATCGCTGAAGCCAAGGACCCTGTATTCGCTCCATAGGAAGCACACACATTTCCCCTTAATTTTTGGAGGGGGAAAAGTGCGTCCTATAGAGCAAAAAATACGGTAATTGGGGGGTAGGAAGCTTTGTTTAAAGAAATGTCATGTTGTAGATGTTGGGATCCCCAGCACCACCCAGAAACATGCTGCCCCTCTGATGTGTGCCTGAGCCTGGCTTTTAGGAAACTGCAACTGTCCACACACAGCGGATTATTTGTGGGATCAGACCTTGGTCTCTTGGGCCTTTGTTGGCGTGGTGGTGTTGCTCTTGCTTTCTCGTTGCTGGCGACGTCTAGCTGCCTCTTGTTCCTCCTGCGGAGTGTAAACATTGAGAGCGTGAGCACGGAGAAGGCGGGGGCGGGGGGGGAGAGAAAAGACAGGAAAACGCCCCCCTCCTTCCAAACAATAAGAGGTGGAGGACACACAGGAAGAGCGTGTCATTTCTCCTCCACCGTGCGTGAAAATGTGAGCCTATCTCCCCACAGCCTTTCCAACATAGGGCATTGGAGGATGTGAAACAGACATTGGATAGTCAACCCATCAGGAATTATTTAACTGTGGTTCCTGCATCGGAGGAGTTGGACTAGATCAGGGATTTCCACACTTTCTTCTCCAGCTGTTTTGGGACTACAATTCCCATCACCCCTGACCAATGGTCCTGCTAGCTAGGGATGGTGGGAGTTGTGGTCCAACAACAGCTGGAGACCCGAGTATTGGAAACACTGACCCAGATGATTCCTTAGGGTCTCCTCCAGCTCTGCAATTCCATGATTCCATGCATACCAGCCACGGAAGAAGAGTGCTCAAAGAGTGCTTTTGCACCCGCATTACGTGTCTCGGAGAGGCTGCACTATTCTGAAGCTTCCACGACTGCAGTTAGGCTTAAAAAGTAAAACGGCTATTGTTACGCTACTTACCCTGAGTTTTGGATTTTTGAGACTAGAGAAGTAGTTTTCAAGCTAAATAGCAACGACAAGAGAAATAGATCAGTATAATAAATAAACGAATAAACCTCCTCAGATGTTCCAGGTGTTTCAAAGGAGCATTCAGGCATCGTCTCCCTAAAAACTGCACCAAGAACCCGCCCTTAAAATATCATCACACCAGCATTGGCTCTTTTAGCGACTTGGGACCAACAAAACGAGAAGTCTTGTTTATTTTTTCCTATGAAATTTATATATGACTTGATTGTAAAAAAGCAAAAGCAAAAAAACCAAACCCCACGACTCTCAAAATAGTTTACAGAAAGCAGCGTCTAAGAAGCGGACAGAACTTGTGTTGATGGACCACTCTCACAGTGCAATGACTGAACAACGGGAAACTGCAGGCGCTGTGTTCTTAGGAACCGCAAGAAGCGACAAATAGTCAGGGCGGCGTCAGGGGGGTGGGACTTGCCACCTAAAACCACCAAGGATAAAAGGTTGCATTCCAACTAAATAAATAAATGCAAAAGAGAGGCGTCAGGGTCCTATCGCAGAGCACCCAGGAACTTTGGGTCCCTTCCAGCTTGACAATTCCATAATTCTAATTCTCTGCGGAAGGTGGTTTGTGGATTTCGCTTGCTGATGCCCACCCCACTCCTTTTATTTTTATTGTATATATTTTTAAAATTTATATGCTGCCCTTCAACAAAGATCTCTGGGCAGTTCACAGAATGAAATACAAAATAAAACACAAGTAAATAATTGAACCAAAACAACAAAATAGTAACACGCCCTTTCCTGATCCCACCATGAACACAAATGCACAACGTGTGTTGGGCTGAATGTTGATTCTTGGTATAACAGAGTAGGGTCAATAGCTTTGGCTGAGAAACTAACATGCCAGGTGAGAGGGGCAAAGGGCAAACACAATCCATATTCCTTTTATAATATATGGCAAAGGTTTACGGAACACATAAATTGTTCAGACTGTGGCAGGAATCCACCCAGCACTCATGGGAAAATGTGGTGTGATCTCTTAAAGAGTAATCAAATGAAACTTTTAACATGTGGGCAAGCTGAAAGTCTGCAATTTTATCAGGACGAGTTATTTGTTGTTTACTGTTGTAACAGCTACTTTCCCCAAAATTATCTTCTGTACCGTGAAAATAAATAAAACTTTTTTTAAATGCACAATAAAATTAGGCTGATGATGCTCACCACTGCCATTTGCAAATAAATTAATACACAAACTTATTCACACACACGCCCTCACGGACAGCCCCCCGCCCACCCACCCACTGCCCTGTGTGCAGCTACTCACTATGGTCCGATCAATAGTATGCAGGTAGTAAGAAACAGGTTTCCCAGTCCATGAGACAGACCCTTTGAGTGGTGACAGTTCTACGACTCTCATAATAGTGCCGATATCTTTTGGGGGAGGAGAAAGATGGGAGAGGGTTAAAGAGGAAACGGGAGCGCCAGCCGCGGAGCACATTTCAGAGTCACACCCCACCCTTCGTGCTGTTTCACTAGGGAACTCATTCCCGCAGGAGACAGGGGTGGACAGCAACTTAGACGGCTTTCAAAGAGGACTGGGGGGCAAATTGAAGGAGGGGGAGAAGGCTGCCAAGCCACAATGGCCGGAAGCAGTAAGTGCTTCTGAATAGCAGCTGCGGTAGAAGGCGAGAGAGCTCTTGGGCTGGGGTCCTGATTGCAGGGTTCCCACAGGCGTCTCGCTGCAAGAACAGGATGCTGGACAAGAATTGGCCTGATCCTGCAAGCTCTTCTTAAAGGTAAAGGTAAAGGTACCCCTGCCCGTATGGGCCAGTCGTGACCGACTCTGGGGTTGCACGCTCATCTCGCTCAAGAGGCTGGGAGCCGGCGCTGTCCGAAGACACGTCCAGGTCACGTGGCCAGCGTGACGAAGCTGCATCTGGCGAGCCAGCACCAGCGCCGCACACGGAAACGCCGTTTACCTTCCCGCTATAAAGCGGTCCCTATTTATCTACTTGCACTTAGGGGTGCTTTCGAACTGCTAGGTTGGCAGGAGCTGGGACCGAACAACGGGAGCTCACCCCGCTGCAGGGATTCGAACCGCCAACTTTACGAACAGCAACTCCTAGGCGCTGAGGTTCTTAGGTTCTTTTTTAAAAAAACAAAAGCCTGTTTCCATACACCAAAGATTGGGCATCTCTAGTAGAAGGTCAACTCTAGTAGAAGGTCAACTTTCAGGGGTGCTGCGATTTGAGACTCTTAACATAGGGTTTCCCAAACGAGGGCCTCCAGTTGTTTTGGGACTACAATTCCCATCATCCCTGACCACTGGTCTTGCTAGCTAGGGATGATGGGAGTTGTAGTCCCAAAACAACTGGAGGCTCGGACAACATCTGGCAGAGGGATCAGAGACACACAGAAATTTCCTGTCCCGACCTAAGAATTAGCATTCACTGCGGTATCATTCCCTCTTGAGAAGACGGGATGCCTTTTCTTAGAGCAGAGATGGGGAACCTGCATCCCTCCAAGTATTGTCATTCTAGGAATGCCTCTATTTAGAACAGGCATCCCTTCCTGGGAGCAGAGATGCCTCTTCTTAGATTATGGGAGTTCTGTTAGGATTTCACCTCCCCTAGGCTGCAGTTATAGGATTGTTGGACCACGTGTCTGTATGTAATGCATTTCAGCTGCTGATTGTTAGAGCTATATAAGAGGAAAGGGAGATACTCTGTTTGCTCCCTTCCTCCCACTGTTCTCTCACAGTGATGTTTTGTTTCAGCGTTCTCTCCGAGGAAGAGAGAGAAAGAGGAGCCATGTTTACTTTGTACTGTTGTGTTTGATCTTGTTGCAATAAATAAGGATTAGATGTTACACCCCAAAGCTAACGCTTCCATTTTGGACTCTGCTAGTCGTGTGCTCATGTCCCAGGAGGATATGGGTCGCATCAGTGTGACGGGAGACCGGAGTGATGAATCCCGGGTGACGCCGCATTGGGGGAAGACACAAGACCTTGGCGTTATCTCCCAACAAGTTCAAGCCCAGGGACATCCAAGGGAGCAGGCACAAAGGCTGCACACCTAGCTGCTCACGCTCAGTTCAAAACCTAACACACTTTTAAAATAGAGAGAGGTCTTACCACTCAAGTTTCGACTGTTTATTCTAAAGTTCAACGGTGCAAAAGGTTTCGAGGATACAATCTGGCCACCTGTCAGGGGAAAAAGCAGGAGCAGGGCCCCCTCGTTAGTTACCCTAAAGCAGTGGAAAGGGCACAGGTCAAATTTGTGCCTTCTTATGTCAAAAAGGCAAGGCTTTAGGAATCTCTCCTTTCCCCCAATCATTGTTCCTTGCTAATGTAAAATCAAAAAGCACAGGCAAACAAAAGGCAGGGAACATAAACCAAAAGTAAACAAACCACAGAGAGAATGCATTTGGCCAAGAAACTGAAGAGTTGGCCCTCTCGCCCTGCGGTGCAGGAATAGGTGGACACAATGACACATTTCCAGGACCTGGAACATTTCCCTGCCATTGGGTGGGATTCCACTCCTTACGGGTCAGTTTCAGATATGTGCCACACTCTCTTCCCCCGCTAAATTGCAAAACAAAAAAGGCTTTTCGTGCTGCATCGATTTTTCTACATTATCTGCTCTCTGTTAGTTTCGGAAACACGGTGTTGCTACTGCGCTTTGCCACCTCTAATCATATTTTCCCGCTTTCTTTTCCGCCTGCACTTTTGATTTCGTGTTAGTAACCATTTTGACAAACTTACCATCAGGGAGGTTCGTGGGTGCCGCACATAAACCGTCTTAACTTCCCCCCCTCCCCGACTCACCAAGTTGAACAGATGTTTTTATATGAACTGTGGGCATTAGGAGTTCAGCCTTGACATCTGAAGATAAGGGATCCCCTACCCACCCCAAATAACCTCTGAAGTGATTTGCAGAGCTCAAGAAAGCTTCCCTAATGGCTGCGTATTAATTGTTTCCTTTTAGGTCACAGGTTAATTGCTCTTTGTACCGAGGGCAGAGAAGGGCGGGCAGAGACCGGTGGCGTTCTGCAGCAGCGCCCCCTCAGCCTAGTGAACCATATTCACCAATTAAGTGTACTTGCGGTCTTTTTTAAAAACAACAACAGCACAGGTAAATACAGCAATACAGAGGACATGAACACTTGCCACATCTAAAGCTAGACCTTTTGTCTGAAGAGCTGAATGAGGGAGAGGGAGAGCAAAAAAGAGGAACAAAAAAACATGTGTGAAAGCGTTTAAGCAATAAATCTTGGAGCAGCCGAACCACAGGCACACACAGGCACACACATGAACATTCAGATCAGCCCTAGTAAACTGGGCCCAGCCCTAGCTGCAGAGGCTTCTGGCAAAATCTCACTGACGTGAGAGCCGTGTTTGAAATTAGCCAGGCGCCAGGAGCCTTTTGCTCCTGGCTTTCGACCACCTGCAACCAAGTGGACACGCCTGGGCGCCACAATGGTGCCTGGTATCTCCACCATCTGGAGGTGCATGCCTGGGGAATCACTGGAACAGGATTGTAATTCCCCATCCTGTAGAATTCCATTCTTAAGGAAATCAGTGCTCACTGGAAGGACAGATCCTGAAGCTGAGGCACCAGTACTTTGGCCACCTCATGAGAAGAGAAGACTCTCTGGAAAAGACCCTGATGTTGGGAAAGATGGAGGGCACAAGGAGAAGGGGACGACAGAGGACGAGATGGTGGGACAGTGTTCTAACTGCTGGAAGCAAACTGCTGGAAGTAAACAAGCAAATTGGTCCCGTCCCCCCCATATGTAGGTGCTGGACTTTTGAGATAGCATATATGAGGAGATAAAAAAGATGAGACGAGATGGTTGGATAGTGTTCTCGAAGCTACCAGCATGAGTTTGAGCAAACTGCGGGAAGCAGTGGAAGACAGAGGTGCCTGGCGTGCTCTGGTCCAGGGGGTCATGAAGAGTCGGACACGACTAAACGATTAAACAACAACAACATCCTGTAGAATTCTATCCGTTGTATTTCATCTGCGCAATCAGAAAGAATTTCTGGAACCAAAATGCTTTCTCTGTGCAGCCTGAGCAGGAGCAGTCAGCATAAAGAAAAAGAGGTCGGAATGGGCCAATATATATGTGGACCATCCCTGAATCAAGTGACTTTTCTTCTTTAAGATCTCAGAGCTCTTAACCTGGCTCAAGGTTGTCCTCTGGACCAGCCAGATGCTTAACTGATAATCAATCGCAGTCAGTCCTTCATTCGGAAAATAAGACTTTAGAGCCGTCTTGCCCCAAAAGGGGCATTGCATTTTGGCAACTGTAATCTTGGTTTCAGGAGCCATTTGGCACCTAGCTTTTTTTATCAGAGTTTCCAACACTGCGTCAGAGGGAGATTTGTTCTGGATGCCTAACTGTATATAAAAAAAATGCCAGCCAAATGCAGCCTTCTGCTTCTTGTTACATCAATCTTCCTATATTATTCTGCCAGATGGGTTAATAGTCACCTTGGTTTTTTTAGTTGTATAGCTATGGTATTTTTCTATTACTAGAGAGAAAAACATTGTAATGGATCTGCCAGAATGTGTAATATTGTGATATATGTACTTAAAAACTGGCATTTTTGGTTTTAATACAGGGTGAGTCTTTTAAAAGAGGCACCGTGGAACATGTAAAATCAGTACCCACGGAGCGTTTTTTAAAGGACTCACCCTGTATAAAATTCAGTTAAAAATTGCACACGCACACACAAAGAATTGGGCCCAAATCACCCAAGTGGGGTGGAAGGAAAACCCCAAGACAAAGGGCGAGAAGAGAACAAAGCTTTTGCCTGACACCTGTGGAAGAGAACTGCTCCCTGTGACAACACCCATGAGATCGAAGAAGCCTGGCAGGCTGAAATAAAAGCGCCTGGGCGGGAGTTTCACAGCCACAGGGCTCATCAAGGCCACCAGATCGCATTTCAAGAGCAGGTGTCAAGTCCTCATTTGTGGGTTGTTATAATTTTTACAAGGTGAGATCAACCTGAGCCAGTTTTCTGCTGAAGGACAAAGACAAGGACTGATAGCAGCTGTTTTAAGAGAGGGTGAAAGGAAGTGGATGGCCACTGTGAGAACAGGATGGGGGGCTGAGAAGGCTATTGACACGCTAGAAGGTGTGTAGAGGAGGGAGAGCAAGATGATCAAGGGTCTGGAAACCGAGCCTTATGAAGAACAGTTGAAGGAGTTAGGCACATTTAGCCTGGAAAAAGAAGAGACTGAGAGGGGATAGGATGGCCACCTTCAAAGATCTGAAGGTGGAGCAAGCTTGCTTTCTGCTGCCAAACCAACAGATTCAGATTGCAAGAAACGAGATTCCAGCTAAACAACCTCCTGGTGTTAACAACTGCTTGAGAGTAGAACGGACTCCCTTGGAAGGTAGCAAACTCTCCTACAATGGAGGATTTTAAACAGAGGTTGAGTGGGATTCTTTAGCTGTGATTCCCAGATTGCAAGGGTCCCCGTTCATCTATCTATGAGCTACAGCTCCCTGAGCTTTGGCTGTGCTGGCTGAAGGGAGCCAGCGTTCAGGAACATCTAGAAACACGACATCAGTTGCCCCTGCCGATATCCATTCTAGGAAGCCTGTTTATTGCGGGCAGAACAGCCACCTCCAACATACAAAGAACATACTCATTGCTGCCACCATACAACTGAAAAAGCACAACTGTCATCCCAGCAGTGGAGAGGCCAGTGGAGAGGACGCAACTCATTACCTTCCTTCATGTTTGCAAATCGCTCCTTCAGCTGATGATCCACCTCGGGTCCAAAGGCAAAGTTATTCACAAAAATAACACTGGAAGGTAAGAGGAGTTTTAGTAAAACATGGTCACACACTGTCCTGCTTTTGCTGCAAGGGGTGGGGGGAAGGGTGCATGTGTGTGTGCGTACACACACATGCGCGTGCACACACATGTACTTTGTTGGCAAGGCAAGGCATAACATAGCTTTCAACTCTCACATGTGTTTCACTAAAGTCACCCCAGAAAATACATGGGAATGTGTAGAATAACTTAAAAGAAAAGACCAGCCACATGGAAATGCTGCTGCAATTCAGCGGTGCTCCAGGCAACATGGTCTGGGTTTTTTAAAAGCATTAAATACATCCCAGTCACACAAATCCAAGCCTCACACTTCCCATCCCCCCCAGTTTTAGTACCTGAAAGCCCACTTCCTTCTCTACAGACCCTCTCAGGTGACGAGATCAGCAGAAGAGGCCCTCTTGGCAGTTCCACCTCCCTCAGAAGTTCAGGGGTGGTGGCTCCCCCGGCGGAGAGGGCCTTCTCAGCGGTGGCCCCAAAGCTGTGGAACTCCTTCACCACAGAGGTGAATCAGCCTGGACACTGAGGTCCAGCTCCAAGGGCCTTCTGGCAGTTCCCTAACCCTAGGCGAGAAGTGAAGCTCCAAGCAACCAGGAAGGGGGCCTTCCTGGTGGTGGCACCCACTCTGTGGAATGCGCTCCCATCAGATGTCAATGAGACAAATGACTACACAACTTTTAGAAGACACCTGAAGGCAGCCCTGTATTGGGAAATGTTCAATGTTCAATGTTTTATTATGTTTTCATATGTGTTGGAAGCCACTCAGAGTGCCTGGGGAAACCTAGCCAGGTGCACGGGGTATAAAATTATTCTTATTCTTACTGGAACCTTCAGCACACAGCTTCTGGAGGAATCACAGGTTTTTGCCCCAGATCCTTGACACCTGAAGTCCATATTTTTAGGACCCACATCTCTTTGTGGCCGTGAGTTGTTCCAAACCGTTTTAACTGCTTTAACCTGCCCTGGAGTGTTAGGGAGAAGGACAGTTAAATAGCAACCACCACGGCCACCACTATCCAGGTGAGACCCTGAGCAGGATGCCCTAAGCAACCCAGCACTCTCTCCTTGAAAAGAAATGAGACGGGGGCAATATCTAGCATCCAATGAATAAGAAGTGGGGGCAGGACAAGCAGGCAAACCCCATTCTGCGCCCGGGGGGTCCGTGTTAAAAGACAGAGGGCCGTACCTTGTGTTTGCGATCCTCTCCCGCCATTCTTCCGAGAGGAAGTCACCTCTTTCCAGCTAAGAGGAGAGAAAGAGAGAGAGAAAATGGAGTTTGACTTTCTTGTTTTAACTCAGCCAGCTTTTACTTCCCTGGCAAAATGCAGCCGTGCCTGAAGAGGGAACATCTTCCTAAGACCAGCCCGCAATACAGATTTCTGAATATATTTGGGCCACTGACAAGGCATTGAAATAGGGAGACCGAAAGGAAAAGTCACACCCCTCTTATCTTCAACCAGACTCTTCCTACTTTTTGGTGTGGGGGGAATAGAGAGATCGGAACAGAAGGCATCACATACACAGGCTCCTATTAAACTGCTGTGTGTCTCCTCCCCTCCACCCAACCTTCCCCGTCTTGTTTCTCTGGTCGCAATGGTGGAAACATAATCTGCTTAGCGAGCAGCGAAGGGGAGGCACCATCTGCACCAGATATTTCCATCTTCCCAAGGCAAGGAGGGAGCCAAAAGACAGCAACTGGCTTGGAGGATATCCACCTCAAAGCTCTCTGCTTATGCAAATCCGTGAGAATAAATCTGTGCCTCCGCAGAGGAATGTTCAAGGAGGCTGACTCTTCCGTGAAAAAAACCACAAATCCATGTCCAATAATCAAAGAAAATGTACTCTCCTGTACCAGTTAATTGTTGGAGGGGTCGCGATAAGCTTGGCGCATGTTATCATTCAATGTCGGAATGTATGTTGGTGCAAGATTGCTGGAACTTAATTTTGGAAGAAATAATATTACTAAATAAACTGCAGCTTGCTGTCCAAAATTATAGTTACTGGCTATTTTTGGTGATACAAATTGTAGATATATGGTCAAAAGAATTGGTATTAAACAGCTGAGGACCACAAGGACTGCCTCTTTCCATATGAACCTGCCTGGACCCTGAGATCATCTTCTGATGCCCTTCTTTGTGTTCCTCCTCCATGAGAGACCCAGAGGGTGGCAACACGAGAACAGGGCCTTTTCTGTGGTGGCTCCCCTTTTGTGGAGCGCTCTCCCCAGGGAGGCTCACCTGGCACCTTCATTTTACAACTTTAGATGCCAGGCAAAAATGTTCCTCTTTAATGAGGCCGTAGGCTGATTGACATCCAATGCCCTTTTAAAATGTGGGGGGTTTGGGGGGGGCGTTATTAGGTTGTTCTTGTTCTGTTTTTTATATATATATTGTGATTTTATCTTGTGAACCGCACTGAGACCTGCAGGCATATAGGATGGAATACAAATTTAATAAATAAAAAATAATATAATTTAATAATAAACATGTTATTGGCAGCATGAATAGTAATTTCAACTCAAGTCTGAAACTGACTGTAAACCTCACATTGGGCGCTTGGTGCTGTTTACTCTGGAGCAGAGCTATAATGGGAGAAAATTGCACATAATTTGAAAACCAGACTTTCCAGACGCTTTACATATGAACTCCTAAGCCCTTGGTCCCTGACCACCAGCCAAGTCTAGCAGCCCCTGCAGGGAAGTTGCCCATCCCAGGGGTCTAGACAAAAAAAATCATAGAATTGTAAAGTTGGAAGGGACCCAAGGGTCATCTAGCCCAACCCCCTGCAATGCAGGAATCTCAGCTAAATATGCAGCATCCCTTGCTCTCAGGAGAGAATGCCTCTTCTAGACAGAGGGATCCCTCCATCTCTCGCAAGCGGGAGAAAAGGAATTAAGCAGCAGCACTTTGAACTGGGGCTTGGAATCAAACCAAAATCCTGCAGGAGCCAATGAACCATTCCAGGTGACACCATTCTCCCCAAACTCCTGTTTCAGTGGAGATTTTCAATTCAGCTGGAATTTTCCAAACTTAGCCAGGAAGCAAGCTCCCTTGCACACACCCTACCACCCCACAACACAGGGTCTACCCAGCAGAGACCGCAGAAGGAAATCACGTTTCATAGCAGGCAGGGAGTGTGACTCTGCCAGAGAAAGTGGGGTCTGTGCAAAATACATTAAGAAGGAGCAAGGGCAGATTTCCAGCGGTCTATGGAGGTCCTATGGAGGTGGGGGTTGCAGGGGAGGGAGTTTTGGACTCCAAAATAAATCTGGACTCCAAAATAAATCTGAAAAGAAAACCCTCCGTTTGTAGCAGGGGAGAAGTGTGGCCAGGCTAGCTGGCTGTAACGTAACGCAGGCATGGAAGGGAGAAAAATCCTGCATTCCGAGAGCCCTCTCAGAGCACGACACTTGGCTCACAAAGACCTGTTTGTTCTGCCTGGAAAAGCACACACAGCTATTTTTGAAATAATAATAATATTTCTTAGACACACACTCAAGAGCGGCAGGAACCCAAAGCTACGGAACGTGGCTCTGTTTCAAAGCTATGGAAGCCGTTGGAGGAGGGCTTGGGTATTTTGTTCCTCTTCTTTCTTTTTTTTCAAATATCTGAGCGGTAAAAAGTTCCCGCTCAGGAGGAAAAAAGAAGCGTTAAATCCGGAACGGCTTAATACCTGGCAGACCTTTTCTTTTTCCTTTTGCTGCAAAAGGAGCAGACTGTTAAAATTACCTCTCTTTTTTGCAGGGAGGGGAGAGAGAAATGGCACTGTGTACCCTTGAGTGCTTCCAGGAAAAAAAAGCACTGGACTCACACCCCAAAACCCACCAAGTTTTTTTTTGGGGGGGGTTGTGAAGTGACTCCCAATTCCCGTGCAGAAACTAACAACAAATTATCTGCACACTCCGCAAAAGAATGCCAGTTTCAGCTTGGGTTTTCCCCCTCCAAGAAAAAGCTGTACCAATTTGAGAGGTTTGAAGACCCTAAGTCAGGGGTCAGCAACCTAAGGCCCATGGGCCGGAAGCAGCACACAGAGGTTGTTTGACTGGCCCACGAGTCGCCCCAGAATCAAGGTTCCCACTCGCGTGCTGCACTAAACCGGTGCAGCGCAGTGCGGGAACTTGCTTCCGCGGCGCCAAAAATCGCGTCTGCACAGATGCCGAAAATTGTGTCTGCGCATGTGCCAAAAATCACGGGCGCACGCACAATCCGGCCCAGGCAAGATAAACCCTGCTGACCCCTGCCCTAAGTGGTGGTGAGCGACCTGCCCCATCTTAACATGTCAAAGGCAGGAAGAGAAACTGGGGAGAAGTACGCAACCACCTTGAGCAATTGGGAGGATAGGTAAAGGGACTCCTGACCATTAGGTCCAGTCGCGGCTGACTCTGGGGTTGCGGCGCTCATCTCTCTTTACTGGCCGAGGGAGCTGGCGTACAGCTTCCGGGTCATGTGGCCAGCATGACTAAGCCGCTTCTGGTGAACCAGAGCAGCGCACGGAAATGCTGTTTACCTTCCCGCCAGAGTGGTACCTATTTATCTACTTGCACTTTGAGGTGCTTTCGAACTGCAAGGTTGGCGGGAGCAGGGACCGAGCAACGGGAGCTCACCCTGTCATCACGGGGATTCGAACCTCTGACCTTCTGATCAGCAAGTCCTAGGCTCTGTGGTTTAACCCACAGCATCACCCGTGTCCCGGAGAATTGGGAGGATAGATGTGATATATTTGCTGTTGTCGCTGCTGCTGCTGATAGGCTGAGATGATGTCCCTCTCCTCCTCCTGAATTAACCTGCAAGTTCTCCCTCCCACACCCTCAAAGTCATTAAGCTAAGCAGCCGATTTTAATTTCCTCTTGCAAGATGTGCCATCTAATGCGCACACACACACACACACACACACACACACACACACACACACACACAACTTATTTGGTCATTAGAGAAACCGGGAGGACAAGTGACAGGTGGGGAGCATTTCAGAGGAGAAAGGGCAGGGGAGGGAAGGAGAGGCAGAACGACCTCATTGCAGGAGGAATCCAGGAAACAACCACTCAAGCGCTCCGATGTCCCACAGGCTCCGCGTCATTAAGCTCCCCCCAGATACCTGGCCAGCATTCAGGAGGGGATACTTCCGAGTAGGAACCGCCAAGAAGCACCATCTGTCAGCATTAATTGCCAACGAGAAGCTTTCAAGCCTTAACTCAATAATGGAAATGGGAGCAGAAATTCCCTAGGAATTTCTAGGGAGGAGTTGTTCAGGGGCTAGGCAGAGGCTGCTTGCTTTTAAGAAAGGAGCTCCTGAAGCTCTGAATTAGGGAAGCCCTGTTTAGGGAACTTTACAATGTATGATGTTTTATTGTGCTTTTAATACTCTCTTGGGAGCCGCCCAGAGTGGCTGGGAGCAACCTGGTCAGATGGGCAGCATACAATATAATAATAATTATAATAACAATAATAATCTGAGGATCTGGAACTTAAAGGAAAAGCCTCTCTTGGACAAGAAGGAATCCAGAGGCTGAGCCAATCTTGCAGGGAGGGCTTCCTTCCCCAACATGAGAATCAAAACCCCATTTCTTTTCGTTTTCTAAATGGATTTTATTGCTGCCATCACCTGCTATGCATTTTGCAAAGCCATTTGTCTTTTCTCTTCCCTCTGCATGTGGAGACCTCTTAAGGAATCACAGCCAGATGGGTGGGGTATAAATAATAAAATTACTACTGCTGCTGCTAGGGACGCGGGTGGTGCTGTGGGTTAAACCACAGAGCCTAGGACTTGCTGATCAGAAGGTTGGCGGTTCAAATCCCCACGACAGGGTGAGCTCCCGTTGCTCAGTCCCTGCTCCTGCCAATCTAGCAGTTTGAAAGCACGTCAAAGTGCAAGCAGATAAATAGGTACCGCTCCGGCGGGAAGGTAAACGGCGTTTCCGTGCGCTGCTCTGGTTCGCCAGAAGCGGCTTAGTCATGCTGGCCACATGACCCGGAAGCTGTACGCCGGCTCCCTCGGCCAATAAAGCGAGATGAGTGCCGCAACCCTGGAGTCGGCCACGACTGGACCTAATGGTCAGGGGTCTCCTTTACCTTTACTTTTACTGCTACTGCTGCTACAACCAAATTTTGCATGGTGGCTCCTGAGATGCTGGTGGTAGAATTTCCACCTTTGCTAGGATATGACTGGACGCCATTTTGAATCACAACGGCCGGCTGGACCTTGAATAACTGCACTGGTTTATTTCTTAGAATTCCCCACTGACGACGGGTGCAAGGCTTCTAGTGACCTAGGGTGTGTGTGAGGTGGGAAACCTTGAGTCTGTGGGTGAATGGGGCCCTCCAAGCCCTCTCTACCTGGCCCTCAGGACTCATGCCCTCTCTCTGACCCTCTGCCACACACACACACACACACACACACCGAGTGCTTTTGCCTTCCTCTTGCTTGCCTGCAAGGAGAGATGAATGTGTAGAACCTATGGCAGCTGCATGGACTAGGGCTCCGTCTACACCGTACATTCTTCAAGCACTGTTATACCACTTTAAATAATCATTGCATTCCCCACCCCCCAAGAACCAAACCCTCCAACATTTCTCTGATGAAAATAGGAAAATCCTATTCTATTACTATTATTATTATTATTATTATTATTTTACTATTTATACCCCTCCCATCTGACCTGATTGCCCCAGATACTCTGGGCAGCTTCCAACATATATAAATAAAATAAAAACATATTAAAACATCAAACTTAAAAAAAATAACTTCTGTATGCTGGGCTGCCTTCAGATAGCTCAGGGGTCACATTAACTCCATACCCTCCAACTTTTCTCCGATGAAAATAGGGACGTCCAAACGAAAAGTGAGACATTCCAGGATCATATCAGAAACCGGGACGGCTTCTGTAAATCCAGGACTGTCCCTGGAAAATAGGGACACTTGGAGGGTCTGGCAAAGCGCTTTAGCAATCAGTGCCTCTTCCCACGAAACTCTGGGGGTGGGGAAAGGGATCCCCAAGCCGCTCCAAGCCCCCTTAGCAAACTACAGTTCCCAAAATTCTTTGAGGGAAGAAGCCACGACTGTTTACAGAGATATCATAGCGCTTTAATGTATAGTAGGCATGTGGCCTAGGTGTAACCTTCCGCAGAAAAAGTCTCATAGGAGTCACATCTGTTTGTCCGCCCATTCTGGCTCACCCACAATTGTGCCCTCCCCCCCAAAAAAGACCAGAAAAGGTTCTCTGCCCCTACACAAAGGTGTAGCCTCTGAAAACCCCACACCAACACAGAGGGGGAAGGAGGGTGATTTGCAACAGGGTTTGGTGGGAGGTAACGTTTGCAGTTCCGTCTCAACTCACTGTGTAATCTGCATGTTTTTTCCCATACCATTTCATCCACTTTCTGAATTCTTTGTCCATCGTCTGGAAAGGCAGGCAGCCGGGAGAGAGAAGAGGGGAGGAGAAAGAAGGTGTGCTGTTAGTAGTAAATTGGATAGTGACCCGTTTCCAGCAACCTGGGGGAACACAGCAACTGCGGCAGAGATCATTAACCACCAAGGACTTGCACCAGTAGAGGACATTTTTTTTTAATAATTATCCTGTGTTGTATTGACTGCATTTAGTGCTCTGTTTTCACCTGTACTGCTTTGTGGCACACGGCCCAGATATTTTATACAATGGAAAGAAATCTGAATATATATTTTTATCAATTCAAAGAAGCTGCTGCTGGACACCCTGTTGTATCAAGGCAGAATTTAAAGCACAAGACTGCAGGCTTGGGGTATCTACATGTGCACCAAATGGCTGAAGTAGCACCATTTCTACAGGCTGTAAGAAGAAGAAGAAAAAGAGTTTGGATTTGATATCCCGCCTTTCACTCCCTTTAAGGAGTCTCAAAGCGGCTAACATTCTCCTTTCCCTTCCTCCCCCACAACAAACACTCTGTGAGGTGAGTGGGGCTGAGAGACTTCAAAGAAGTGTGACTGGCCCAAGGTCACCCAGCAGCTGCATGTGGAGGAGCGGAGACGCGAACCCGGTTCCCCAGATTACGAGACTACCGCTCTTAACCACTACACCACACTGGCTCTCTTGTAAAAGGAAAGAAGTCAGGTTCTCTCAGTGCAGATTTCTTTCAGATTCTTTAAAACAAGAATGCACACCCCTCAAGTCTAGATTTCTCTACATTGCACTAGGCTTCTAATCATAGCTGTCAACTTTTCCCTTTTCTTGTGAGGGATCCTATTCGGAATAAGGGAATCTCCCTTAAAAAAAGGGAAACATTGACAGCTATGTTTCTAATGTAGGTCACAGGATGCTCCCACTTTCTAACCACACAAACACACACGAGCTACGTACCTCCGCATATTTGGCCGGAATATCTGCTTTCTCCACGCCATAGTGATGCTTGCAGTTTGTGGCCGCTGCTACCTGAAGAACGACTTGGCCCACACCTGAGACAAGGAGAGGAGAGGAGACAGGTAGAAAGGGAGCAGAATCGACTATACCCTTCCAGTAAAGGTAAAGGGACCCCTGACCATTAGGTCCAGTCGTGGCCGACTCTGGGGTTGCGGCGCTCATCTCGCTTTATTGGCCAAGGGAGCCGGCGTACAGCTTCCGGGTCATGTGGCCAGCATGACTAAGCTGCTTCTGGCGAACCAGAGCGGCGCATGGAAACGCCGTTTATCTTCCCGCCAGAAGAAGTTTATCTTCCCTATTTATCTATTTGCACTTTAATGTGCTTTCGAACTGCTAGGTGGGCAGGAGCAGGGACTGAGCAATGGGAGCTCATCCCGTCGCAGGGATTCAAACCACCGACCTTCTGATTGGCAAGTCCTAGGCTCTGTGGTTTAACCCACGGCACCACCCACGTCCCTTCCAGAGTGAATGCTAAATACGCCCACCTCTCCCTCCCAATTCTGGGAAATGACAAGCTCAGTTCGGGGGCTGCTCAGGGGCCGTTTAAACAACCCCCGTGGGCCGCTTGTGGCCCGTGGGCTGCAGGTTGCCGACCCCTGCTCCAGGACATGAGGAAAGCAAAAGGGGACCAAAAGCACAGCCCTGCTAAAGAAACCGTGGTTTGGCCATCACATCCAAGTGGGCCATTATTTACACAGCTCAGCTGCTTCCTAAGCCAAATGGTACATGCTGCTGAAGAAATGAAACAGTTCCGCATAGAGATAGGTTTCAGGGCAGAGACAGGAGAGGGATGTGTACGGCAACCACTCACCGCTGCCCAAGTCCACAAACAGGTCATCCTCGGTCATTTTTATCTCATCGATCATCTGAGCAACCAGGTCAAAGGAAGTTTCGCCATACACCTCCGGGGAAAAGGGTTCATAGTTGTTGAGTTTTTCGGGGTCGGTCACTGAGTGGTTATAGACTTGCTGCAGGATGTGGCGCAGGAGCCCATTGGTGGGGCGGGTGTTCAGTTTCATGGGCTGCGTGGTTCCTTTCCACTGGAGAACAAAATGGGAGAGGCGGGAGGGTGAGGGGAGAGAGACACGCATACACACACTTTGCCACGTGCGACAGGCCAACGAAGGCGCTTAATAATAAAAAAATAATAAAAATTATATGTAACAAAAATCAGGCTACCCGCCCCCATCAAAACAACAACCCGGAAGCCACGCAGTGCGGATGGGCGGGGCACATACATACCAGCTGGTGAATGCTATCGATGGCTCGGTTATATTTGTCACAAAGCCTCTGCATGCTTTCAAAGCTGTTGATCAGAAGAAGAGAGGAGGGAGGAAGGGGAAAAGAAAAAAAGTTAAAGCAGTCAGGCAAATTAAGATGGGCCTAAGCTTTCTAGGCGTGTCTCCCCAAAACATAATACATTCTACACAGATGCCTAGATCTTCCTTGGAGTTGTAATCCTGCGCCGCTCCCAAAAGGAATGTTTTGTCTGCAAAGTCTTCTTTTAAAGAAACCCAGCGCCTTCTGTAGCCTGGGGCCATCCAGATGTTGCAAGACATAAATCCCATCATCACCACCCCTGACCACTGGCTGTGCTAGCCGCTGGGAGACCAACGATGTCTGGAGGGCACCAGGCTTAGGGTGGCTGCCCCAAATCAACAAGGATTCTGGGATGAGCATCTTGGTTTTCCAGAGTCTTCCTTCCCAGCGAAGGCTCTGCACTTCAATCTCCTGCGACAGGTGGCCAACTCCACCCTGCCCATCAAAGTGGCCCTTGGAAGGTTAGCATCCTTGGGATCTGGCCCACCAGCTGGATCCAGCTCTCCACCCCATTACATTCATCCACTCAGGTTAAGTCCCACCGAGTTCCCTTTAAGTATATGGAACAGGACTGTAGACTCCCAGCCGCTTTAAGAGTTCCAGCCAGAAAAGTTTGCAACTCTACTTTAGAAATATTTTTTAGTGAAATGCTTTGCGCTATACAGCTCCAGTTCCTCATGAGCTTATTATTTTTATTGCTTATTTGTTTTCTTTATTGAATTGGTATACCGCCCTATAGCCTCAGGTCTCAGGGGCAGCTCACAAGATGAAATGGCAATACAAAAACACAAAGCACGTAATAATAATAAAAACAAGAACAACTCAATAATCCTCTCCGTTCCCCAACACATTTTAACACCAAAGGCCTGGTTAAAAAGGAATGTTTTTGCCTGGCGCCTCAAAGTGTATAATGAAGGCGGACCTCCCCGGGGAGAGTGTTCCATAAACGGAGAGCCACTGCAGAGAAGGCCCTATTCTCATGTTGCCACCCTCCAGACCTTTCATGGTGCAGGCACAAAGAAGGGACCTGGAGGGTGATCTCAGGGTCCAGGTACGTTCAGATAGAGAGAGGCAATCCTTGGGGCGTTGCAGTCCTGAGCCGTTCAAGGTTTTATAGGTCAAAACAGCACTTTGAATTATTATGCCCCTTTTTAAATCAGCCCTTCCTTCTGAACGTTGAGGACTGGAATCTTGCTTCCTGTTTAATGAGGGTGGGGGAGCTATAACTCAATGGGAGACCACCTGCTCTGCTCTCCCAGGCTCAATCCCAGGCTCAATTAAATACTTTAACCCCCGTCCGCAACCCTAGAGAGCCGCTGCCAGTCAGTGTGGACAATACTGGGCTAAATGGAGTGAGGATGTGAGGCTATTTGGAGTCCAGAGGATGGGAAATTTAAGGTGAAGGCCTGCAGCTGAGCAACAGAGCATTTCCTTTTGCACACAGAAGGTCTCAGGTTCAGCCCCCCCCTCCACGTAGGGACGGGAATGTTCCTGTCCCCGAAACCCTGGAGAACTGCTGCCAGCCAGTGCAAGTGATACTGAGCCTTGCTGCAAGTCAGCTCCTTGGGCTCTAAAGAGACTTGCTGAACAGGGCTGCCTGGCCGGTCTGAAAATCCCTTCTTTTTCTTTTTTCTAAAACCAGGATTAAAGAATCAACTCAGGACAAGAGATAGGGAAAGGAGGGGCAGCATGGGGAAAGTCACGTGCCCCATTGCATAATCAGATTTCAAACATCAAGGGAGGGAGGGGGAGGGAGAGGAGAGCAAAAATCAGGGCTGCTCAGCCATTTCAGCCTCTTCATCAACTCCTGCAGTCAACAACCCAAGAGGGTTTTTATCCCTCCACCCCAGGTCTATTTTCACACACACTTTTTTGGGGGGGGGGGATAACCCAGGACACTCCCTGGCCTGTTTAGAAAGACCCCAGGGGGTGGGGAGGACCCCTCCCTTTGCATCCTTGCAAGGAGGACATGGAAGCAGCAGGAAAATCTCCTCCTTGTTTACATTTGTGAACAGGTCAAATTAACCGTTCAAAGGAGTAAAGGGCAGGGGAGAGGCAAGGGAAGGGGGGTGAAGGGCAGGGCAGGAAAGGAGCCCTTATCAGAAAGGCTGTCTTTATCAAGCTCTCTCAAACATGGAACAGCTGAAGAATCCCCTTGCCAAAACCTTCCAACTTCCAGAGTGAATCTACAACAAAAGGGACAGGACAGCAGCCTGTCCACCATATCACCACCTGAGAATTTGGAGCTGGTTTAAAATAGAAGAGAGAGCCACCGAATCATAGAATTGTGGAGTTGGAAGGGACTCCCAGAGGTCATCCAGTCCAGCCCCCACGCTGTCCAAGACGACAGTTCCCATCATCCCAAACTATTGGCCGTGCTGGTTGGGGCTGACTGGCGCTGTGAGTCCAGCGATGACTTCTAGGGGCAGCCACGGGGGAGGAAAGTAGTGAGAACCAAGGAGACTCTTATCCTTACCTTTTAGTATCATAGTCAATTAAAACATAGTTTTCCATAGCAAGCTTCAGGTCTGGAATTTCTTCGCAGACCCACCTGAAAGGAAAAGAGGGTGTAGGTGAAATACATATGAAAATAATGCGCACACCCCAATCACTATATCATCTCCTCCTCCTTTTGGCAATCCCACCTCTGCCCCAAACACATGAATAATTTTGTCACGTTTACCGTATTTTTCGCTCTATAGGACACACCCAACCATAGGACACACCTTGTTTTAGAGGGGGAGAACAAGAAAATAAAATTCTCCCCCTCTCTGCTCAGCGCCCCTTCAGCAAAGCGGCAGGAGAAACAGAGCCCCTTCCATTTTTCCTCCCGCTTCGCTGAAGGGGCGCTGCGCAGCTCTCCCTCTCTGCTGAAGCCAGGAGAGTCTTGCTCTCCCGGCTTCAGGCAGCTATCCCTGAAGCCTGGAGAGCGAGAGGGGTCAATGCGCACCAAGCCCTCTCGCTCTCCAGGCTTCAGCAAAAGCAACGCGAAGCCTCCGGAGCACGGAGGAAGTGCTCCCTCTGCGCTTCGGAGGCTTCGTGTTGCTATCGCTGAAGCCAAGGAGCCTGCATTCGCTCCATAGGATGCACACACATTTCCCCTTAATTTTTGGAGGGGGAAAAGTGCGTCCTATAGAGCGAAAAATACGGTACTTGTTTCTATATCCTGCCTTTCTCCCAAGTTGGGATGCGGGGCGGCTCCAGACACACAAAGCAGTAACAACAAACCTGGTTGACAAGAATCATTAAAATACATCACAGCATACACAGAGCCAGCAGTTCAAATCCAGTTTGCCCTGACAGCAACCCTGTGGTCAGGACAGCCTGCACCTCTGTTTCCAAAGGAAAATCTTAATATTATCCTTCCAAAGGACAGTGTTGAGGTGCACACCTGTGGATCTTAGCACGCCAGGGAAGGTTTGCATACTGACATTTTTAATAGCTTTAAGACAGCCTGGTCCTAAGCCATAAATGGTTAGGGGATCACTGGCAGCCCAAAAGGCCAAAGGTGGCTACTACTGTTAGGTTTGTCTCGTCTGATTGTGTATTTTGTGGTTTAATATTCTGATTTTATCCTGTGAACCACCCTGAGACCTGCAGGTATGGGGCGGTATATAAATTCAATAATAAAGTATACTGCCATCTATGCAGGTAAAAGGTAAAGGAACCCTGGACTGTGAAGTCCAGTTGAATTCAACTATGGGGTGCAGTGCTCATCTCTGTTTTCAGGCCAAGGGAGCCAGCATTTGTCCGCAGACAGGTTTTTCGGGTCTTGTGGCCAGCATGACTAAACTGCTTCTGGCACAGGGAACACCGTGATGAGTGCCGGAGCGCACAGAAATGCTGTTTACCTTCCCGCCGCAGAGGGACCTATTTATCTACTTGTACTGGTATGCTTTCGAAATGCTAGGTTGGCAGGAGCTGGGATAAAGCAACGGGATCTCACCCCATGGCATGGATTCGAACTGCCGACCTTACGATTGGCAAGTCCAAGAGGGTCAGTGGTTTAGAACATAGCACCACCCGCATCCCCATCTATGCATGCTGTGATTTATAAAGAACAGGTATGACTGGTCCCTCTCCCAAGGTGTGAGATGGAACAGTGGTCTGGCTCAGTAGAAGACAACATGCTAGGTTCTTGTTTAAACCAGAACTTTTACTGAGATTTATGAGTAGGATCTCCCTTGGTTTTTAAGGGAAGGGTCAAAGACAGGCTTTCCCAAACTTGGGTCTCCAGCTGTTTTCGGATAACAACTCCCATCATCCCTGGCCAGCAGGACCAGTGGTCAGGGATGATGGGAACTGTAGTCCAAAATCACCTGGAGGACTCAAGTTGGGAAACCCTGGTCAAAGCTCAAGGGCAGAAAATGCTTTGACCGCCCAACACCTTCAATCCTTTTCTAGGGGAGGCAAATGTGACTTTAAAAGAAATGAACCAATTCCTTCATACTAAGGCTGCGCAGAAACATGACAGCTCCCTGTCACTTTTGAAAAGAAGGCACGTGACGTCCCTTCTCCAGACCAGCTAATCAATGCAACATACTGTACTCCTACTTAGACAAAGCTGTCAATGGCGGCTTTGATTCAGACTATTTACGAAAGCATGTGCCCTTTTCAGGACAGATATAGCCTCATAGTCTTATTCCCAGTTGGGGAATGAAAGGCACTTGCCCCACACTGGCTGATACTGGTCTGGGGACCCCGGTATGGTCCTGACCTGGTTATAAGGCAGCCCTCCAGCATTTTAGGCAAAACCGGGTTTTCATTTTAATGCAGGGTAAAACATGCACCATGTTGCAGGAAGCTGTGATTACAGAGCAAGGATATAAAAAGGAAAATCCTAGCAAGAACAGTGTCACTATCACTACTGGCAGATGGGTTTCCCAGTTTCCACAAGCTGCAGAGGAGGGTGGGGGTGAAAATATCTGGTTGCAATGCAGATCGGCTGCTGCTTAGCACCTACCGAATTGTCTCAATGATTTCGTGAGCAGCATCGTGGTGTTTGTCCTGAAACAACAACAAAGAAAGAGAAGAAGGTGGTTTCAGGAACTGCCTGGAAGGAGAGATCACCCAAGCTGGCTGGCGGATCACCAAGGCTCGTTGGCTTCTACAAACCCCTCATTATTTGCAAATACGGATAAATGAAAACTGGGCCAGGGGAGTGATCAAAAGTAATGTTTCCTAGTAGATGCATGTGTTGCGGCTGTTATTTTAACAGGCTAGCTCTATGCTATCTAATTTCCCCGTGCCCAAAGAGGACCCATTTCCAAAAACTTTCTTCTTGCAGAGATGGGGAACCTGTGGATCCTTCGGATGGCACTGCAGTGTTTAGAATTAGCCAGGAGCATTTTGCACCTGGCTTTCAAACACTTGCGACCAAGTGAAGATGCCTGGGCACCAGGGTGGCGCCTGACGTCTCCACCATCTGAAGGTGCATGCCTGGAGTTCCTCGGATCAGGACTGTTTTCACACACTAATACCCCATTCCTGTAGAATTCAATCCATCAATCTGCACTATCAGAATGAATTTCTGGAACCAAAATGCTTTCTCTGTGCAGCCTGAGCAGGAGCAGTCAGCATAAAGAAAAAGAGGTCGGGATGGGCCAATATATATGTGGACCACCCCTGAATCAAGTGACTGTTTTTCTTTAAGATCTCAAAGCTCTTAACCTGGCTCAAGGTTGTCCTCTGAACTAGCCAGATAATCAATCACGATCAACCCATCATTTGAAAAGTAAGTCTTTAGAGCCCCCTTGCCCAAAAATGGCTACTAGGCATTCTGTTTTGGCAACTGCAACCTTGGTTTAAGGATCCCTTTGGTCCCTATCTTACATAGCTGAATTTCTAACGTTTTTGTTAGAAACAGCTGCTGGAGGGCGCTTCATCGGCTATCCCAGTACAGTGGACGCTCAGGTTGTGAACGTGATCTGTGCGGGAAGCACGTTCTCAACCTGCAGCACCGCATGTGCAGGTTGCGATTCAGTGCTTCTGTGCATAGCGTGATTTAGCGCTTCTGCACATGCATGACCGCCGAAACCCAGAAGTAACCGGTTTTGGTACTTCTGGGTTTCGGCACGTCCGTAACCCGAAAAAATGCAACCTGAAGCGTAGGTATGACTGTTGTACGCAAGTAGGGAAGGAGAGAATTGCACAAAAGGCTGTGAAAAGCAAGGAGGCCTAGGCCGCAACAATTGCACGCCAAGTAAAATCCACACAAAGTAAGAGTGGCGGCCATTCACACAAAACATTTCTGCTTGCAAAGCAGGCTCTGCAGTTTGGCCAAGTGCAGCCACCGCCTCCTGGCTTAGAGCCAAGGAGGAGGTTGTAAACCAGGCTTACAGATTAACCAGTACGCTAGGGGGAAACCTCGTTTATTTATCCAAATATTTATCTCCCGACTTCCAGGGTTTCCAAGGTGGCTTACGACATAATACACAGCCCAGTATTTATTTATCGAAAGACACACAAATTATAGTAGTGACAAAACTCAAGCAACAGTGAAGCAGTTCAAGCTTACAGCTAGATAGCACCGATCATACATTTCACATCTTAAATGACCAGGCGTCAAAAGTGTAAGGCAAACAACCCCATGCACCCTCCTGACCCTTTCGCCCTCTTTTCTTCCCAACCTAGTAGTGCATCCAACACTAATGTCTCACAACGAATGTAACTGATCCATAGAAAACACAACAGGAAAAAATGCACAGATTTTTGTAAACTAAGAAGCCTTTAATTTTTTTATATTTTTTTTAAGTCTAAGGCAGGGTGGAGTCCCTTTTTTGCTTTGTCAAGAACCTTGGGGCTAATCAGCTGGGAAACTGCACTCCAGTCGTGGGCAGGGCTGCCCCTCTTTTCTCTCACAAACACATGCACCTCTGCAGCAACAAAAACAACAACAACAACAACCATTTTTTATATGCCTCCCATCTGACTGGGTTGGCCAAACCACACTGGACAGCTTCCAACAAATTCAAAACATTTGTCACAGTAAAACATCAAACATTGCAAACTTCTCTATGCAGGACTGCCTTCATATGTCTTCTAAAACTCAGGTGTATATTTCCTTGACACCTGACGGGAGTGTGTTCTACAGGGTGGGTGCCACCACCAAGAAGGCCCTCTGCCTGGTTCCCTGTATCCTCACTTCTCGCAGTGAGGGAACCGCCGGAAGGCCCTCAGTTTCTGGGCTGAACAATGCAAGCAGAGATGCACCTTCAGGTGTACACACACATTCACACACACCTTCTCTACCCTCTTCTCTCTCCCAGCAGGCGGGAGGAACAGTCGTCTCCCACTGATCACTTTCATGAGCACCTTTCAATATTCACTGGGGAAGGTATTCCAAGGCCTGGGTGTCCCACAACCAAAAAGCCACTCCAACCCACCGTCTTGAGTAGCCAGCCACTCACCTCCCTTCTGAAGGTAGAATCATCCAGGGCAGGACGCCTGCAGGTGAATTTAATTTATATTCAGGCAGGATCCCCTGGGTCTGAGTAGAAAAAGGCCTTTTCTTTTTACGAACAGTCAAAAACCAATAGTGACTGGCTGTATTTGAAATTCGGACCTGGCTATCAGTCACTCGTGACCAAGTGAAGATGCCTCGGAGCCAGGATGGCACCTGACCTCTCCCCCATCTGGGGATCCTTGGATCTGAACTGTTTTCACACACTAAGGCTCCATCCTGTAAAATTCTGTCAGTTATATATTATCTCCAAAATCTGAATGAATTTCTGCAGCCAAAATGCTTTTTCTGTGCAGCCTGAGCAGGAGTGGTGAACGACGAGATAGTGAATTATTGTTTCTTCACTTCCCCCAACCCACTGCCCTGCTCACAGCTGTGAAGAATACCCCAACGTTATGAATGGTCTGTGTCACCATTAAGAAAAAAATATTGGAGTAGACCAATATATATGCGGACTATCACTGGATCAAGCTGACTTTTCCTCTTTTAAGTTCTCAAAGCTATTAAGCGAGCTCAGGGTTCTCCTCTGAACTAGCCAGATGTTTAACTGAGAATCAATCAGTCTCAGCCCATCATTTGGAAAATAAGACTTTGCAGCCATCTTGCCCAAAAGGGGCAACATGACATTCCCTTTTGGTGACTGTAACCCTGGCTCAAGGAGCCATTTGGTGCCTAGCTTATTATATTTCTGAGTTTATAACACTGCCTGGGTGCCCCACAACCAAAGAGGCACCCCATTCCCCAGTCTCGACTAGTCACCCCCCCCTTCTGAACATACAATCTCCCAGAGCAGGATGTCTGCAGGTGAACTTAATGTAGAGTTGGGCAGGATCCCCTGGGACTGAGTAGGCCAGGGGTCGGCAACCTAAGGCCCATGGGCCAAAGCGGCCCACGGGGTCATTTAGCTGGCCTACGAGCCGCCCCCGAACTGAGCCGCCCATTCAGTGAGTCCCCACAAGCTGCACTAAACTGGCGCAGCACGGCGACTTGCTTCCGCGGCGCCAGAAATTATGTCTGCGCAGACGCAGATGCTGGAAATCGTGGGCAGGTGTGTGATCCGGCCCACGGAGCGATCTCCAATGGAGTGAACCAGCCCAGGTGAGGTAAACCTTGCCGGCCCCTGGAGTAGGCCAAGGCCTTTTCTTCTTTCCAAATGTAAAAAAACAGTAGTGCCTGGGAACACCGCCAGAGGCCAGGGCAGATGCAAACTGATATCAAACCAGCAAGATCTGGGTGATAACCACGGTTAGGCAGGCAGGAGTTTTAAGAAACATATAAAGGCGGGATTAAAAAGTGAGTTAGTCGGCTCTCCCCCTCACGGCCCCCTGATTCCAGGCCAACTATGAGCCATGGAGTGACTAACTCAGGGCAACTAGGACGCCTGCCCACGCTCGCTCTCTTGTGGGGTTTTACATGGAAGGGTGTCATTAACACCGGGCCTTACTCATCTCTGTGGTTAACCTTTAATGAAAATGTTAAGAAGCAAGGCTGCTCACTCGCTTGCCTGGAGGGGAGGAACACCCACCCAAAAAGCAACACACCAAACTTGGAACACTCATTTCAAAAAAGGAATTTGACTCAGCTCCTCCCCTGCCCCTGAAAAGGAACTAATTCGGTTCCAGTTCAATTCACAGGTCGTTCAAGACTTTTACAAACTGCTCTGCTAAAGTATAAAACATCCAAACACACACACACACACACACACACACACACACACACACACAAATGGTATGTTAGCCATTGTTTTGTTTATTTTGCAACAATTTTGATCCTTGGGCTTCAAAAGCAGCATCGCTTTTCAGATGGGTAGAGTGACAACTAGACATACTGTCACAGTGACCGCAACCCAAGGTTTAAGGTGCCATTTGGCCATTGGACTATAGCAGGGACGTCCAACCAGTAGATCGTGGTCTACCTGTAGATCCCCGGCTGATCCTGGTAGATCGCGAGATCCTTATCGTGTACAAAAAGTTACAGGGGTAAAGCAAAAAAACTCTGGGCAATCCACCCCACACACCTTCCTCCCCCCTCCAATGACAATGGGTAGATCACTGCCAGATTTTTTATACTGGGAGTAGATCACAGTCTCTTGGGAGTTGGATATGCCTGGACTATACTGTGCACCTGAGTTTCTGACACTGGTTGTAGTTCAAGACACCTGGAGAATGCCGGTTTGGGGAAGGCTGACACCCAACATCTGCTGAGCCAGAGAAGTTGTTGCCCTCACGCAGCGTCAGTCCCGGGCAAGTGGAGTTTACGGGGCCCGGAGGGAGAGAAGCACATGGGCACCTTTCTGGCAATTCTAAGATGGGAAAAGCCACAGCTCAGTGGGAGAGCACTTGCTTGGAATGCAGAGATCTGAGGCTTCATCTCCAGGTAGGGCTGAGATAAGAACTTCAATCCTAAAAAAAAGGTCAATAACTTTGGTCGGCCCTCATGCATGTTCACTTCATCAGATCTGGCCCTCATTGAAAAAAGTTTGGGCACCCCTGCTGTAGAGCCATTGCTGTTCAGTGTAAACAGCACTGAGCAAGGAGGAGGAACGGTCTCTGACTCAGTCCAAGACAACTTCCTGCGGTCCTAAGCCACATCCATCCTCCAGAACCAATTCTGCTCTTGAGGACCACAGCAGATCTTTGATGCCGCTTAAAACAGACCTTTATGAGGACCTCCCTGTTCCCAAAAAAACTTTTTTGATCTCTAGGAGTTTACGTTCCTGTTTCCTAGCACACCTTTGCTGTGTGTGAGTGCGTGTATGTAAGGAGGGAGCAATGAGAGTGTTTGCAAAGTGAAGTCGTCGAGGACTCCTAGCAAGTTAAAAATAAATAAAAACTACTGCTGTTATAAGGGCTGTAGCCACAAATGCAAAGGGTGGGGAGGGGGGAGGTCAGCTTCAGAAAAACCACTTTCTGAGTCATTGAGGGGGTGGGGAAATTAGGGAGGATTATTCAAACTCTGCACGATTCATCTTACCCAGATAAGAAGAACTACGCACTGTTGATTCATTAGAGAGAGGAAAAAACCCTTCATGTTCCCTTTCAGGAAACAGGAAGGCGGGGAGAAGAAGGAGTCACACAGTTCAGTGTTACATGAAAGCCAGTGGGAGGGGGCATCTAGAACACCAAAGGCTCTGTCCTCCCCATGCCTTAATTAGCAATATGAAGCGGGGGGGGGGGGATACATGCTTTCACGTCACCCTCCGAGCTCTGAACATCGTGACACCAGCAGCAGCTGAGCAATTATGCAAATCCAGCTGTGAAGGCAGCAGTTCCAGATTTATCATCCCAAAGTACACAGGGTATAGACGTACAAACACGCAGACATGTTTCAATTTTAAACAGGCCCCAGCCATGACAAGCAACGCTGGCCAATGAGCTATTCAGGTCAGAGAGCCCATCTCTAAACCATTCAACCTGGAGGAAAATCTCAGGCTGGGGGTGGGCGGTTGGAAGCCAAACGGTGTTAGAAACCCAGATATATAAGATAGGCGCCAAAACATAATGCCTAGTGGCCCTTTTGGGGCAAGATGGCTCTAAAGTCTTATTTTCCAAATGATGGACTGACTGTGATGGATTATCAGTTAAACATCTGGCTAGTTCAGAGGACAACCTTGAGCCAGGTTAATAACTTTGAGAACTTAAAGGAAAGTCACTCAATCCCAGGACAGTCCACATATCTATTGACCTATTCTGACCTCTTTTCCGTAATGGTGACTCAGACCATTCATAACATAGGAATATTCTTCCCAACTCTGAGCAGGGCAGTGGGGGAACTAAAGACAAATGACAACAATTCACTCCAGACAAATTTTGATATGTCTTTTTGTAACTTCTTGGGCATATAACATTGCCTATTATCGGGATTGATTGAAATAAATACAACATATTTGGCAAGACATTCATCTTCATTGCTGCTATCCTACCTAAAAGTGAAAGGTTCATTCTATTCCAAACTTCCAAGTTCTTTTTAATCTCAATCCAAACTTTCTCATAATTGTTGTTGTTTAGTCGAGTTTGAGTCTTCGTGACCCCATGGATCAGAGCACGCCAGGCACTCCTGTCTTCCATTCTCATAATTAGTAAAGGTAAAGGGACCCCTGACCGTTAGGTCCAGTTGTGGCCGACTCTGGGGTTGCGGCGCTCATCTCGCTTTATTGGCCGAGGGAGCCGGCGTACGGCTTCCGGGTCATGTGGCCAGCAGGACTAAGCCGCTTCTGGCGAACCAGAGCAGCGCATGGAAATGCCGTTTACCTTCCCGCCGGAGCGGTACCTATTTATCTACTTGCACTTTGATGTGCTTTTGAACTGCTAGGTTGGCAGGAGTAGGAACCGAGCAACAGGAGCTCACCCCGTCGCGGAGATTCGAACCGCCGACCTTCTGATCGGCAAGTCCTAGGCTCTGTGGTTTAACCCACAGCGCCGCCCACGTCCCTTATTCTCATAATTATCTTTATATAAATTCAGGTTGTTATTTGTAAGCCAAATTCCTAGATATTTGACTTTCTTATAAATCTCCATGTTTATCATTACTCCCTAATCTCTTTTTTGCAACTCAGTCATATTTTTAACTATCATCTTAGTTTTTCCTTTATTTATCTTAAATCCAGCCACCTGCCCAAAATCCTGAATTTTCTCTAAAAGTATTGGGAGTATTGGGAGAGATGTCCATTGGCTCTTCTACTGTGATTACTAAATCATCTGCAAATGCTTTTAATTTAAATTCCAAAACAGTTCAGGTCCAATGATCCCCAGATGGGGGAGACCTCAGGAGCCATCCTGGCATATTCACTTGGTTGCAAGTGGCTGATAACCAGAAGCAAATTTCGAACTCTGGGCTTGTGGGAAGGGGAAGCTATCAGCTGCAACAGGCACCCTTTTTCAAGCCTAATTTCAGCAACAGGGCGGGGGCTGCCGACACAAGGCATTCATGGATGAATGGACTAAGAGCCTTGAAAGGTGCAATAAAATATCCCCCAAACTCTTGCTTGTAGGAGTGGCTGAGCTTCTTTAACTAAGGTGGGCAGATGCACACTTCATAAGCAAAATTACACTGTTGTGGCGCACTGCTGTTTCCGTATTTGAAATTTCACTGCAGTTATATAGCTAAGTAAGGCCAATGTTAAACATCAGAGCAAGCTGAACGCAAGGTGTGTTACGTTGGAAACCACAACTTCTGTATTGGGGGGAAGCTGAAATGCTGCAACCCCAGTAAATTACGCAAATAGGCTGAGTATGCATAACCTTATTTTGCATATCCAGCATTTGCGCTCCCCCCCCCACCCGTATTCTGGTTGGGTAGCCTTGGAAAGGGGAACTGAAGTTCTGCCTCTCAACAACTGTGGGGGATCATTACAGCATCTCTCCTGAGCTTACGGCAGACACTTTGCCTTGAAGAACATATGACCCCTCCTCCCCGTGTCTGCATTTGATAAATTCTAGCATGCACACGCACACACACACCCTAATGATAACTTTCTGGCAGAACGCAAACATATCAGGGACAAAGTTCAAGGACTGATTCTCTGCTCCTCTGTTAAAGAGCTGCTGAGTTAAGCAGGGCTGAAAGAGCCACCCCTGTGATGTGGTGGTCAGGGTGCCAGACTAGGACCTGGCAGAGACCAGGGTTCAAATCTCTCAATCAGCCACAAGGGTCACTGGGTGACCTTGGGGGCCAGTCACTGTGTCTCTCAGCCTAAGGTACCTTATAGGGTCGCTGTGGGGATTGTAAGGAGGTGAAGAAAACCGTGTACAGTGGTGTTACTCAACCTTAGTTCCTTGGGTTTTGTAGGACTACAAATCCCATCATCCTTGACTATTGGCTAAGCTAGAAGTGGATGATGGGAGTTGCAGTCCTACAACATCATGGGGCCCACAGTTGAAGAACACCAATGTACACACACACACACCCCTTGAGCAACTTGGGAGAAAAAGGTAAGATCCAAATATATGCAATAAATAAAAATAATGTCTGGTTTATTTAAAGACTCCCACTGAGAACACCCAAATACAGTGGTACCTCGGGTTAAGTACTTAATTCGTTCCGGAGGTCCAATCTTAACCTGAAACTGTTCTTAACCTGAAGCACCACTTTAGCTAATGGGGCCTCCCACTGCTGCCGCGCCGCCGGAGCACGATTTCTGTTCTCATCCTGAAGCAAAGTTCTTAACCTGAAGCACTATTTCTGGGTTAGCGGAGTCTGTAACCTGAAGCGTATGTAACCCGAGGTACCACTGTACCTAGAATCATAAATGCAGAGTTGAAAGGGACCACAAAGGTCCTTGCAATGCAGGAATTTTGTTCTCTGCAATGGGGCTCGAACCCACAACCCTGCGATTAAGAGTCTCATACTCTACCAAAACACACACACCCCTCAATTGCTGAGTAGGTCTCCTCTGACAGAAAATCCAGCACTCCATCCATACCACAATCGCAAAAGCTCTGCTTCACTCGAACAGAACCAATTCCCACCTTGCTACTTGAACCTCCAGCAAAGGAAACAGAGCAGTGAAACTAAGAGACAGTCTGCTGACGTCAGAGACCTCAGCTCTGAAACCACAAGGGCACCCTTCTTTCCATTGGTGCCAGAAAGCTTCTAAGCCCGGGGAGGAGAGAATTTTATTTTTATCTATTTTTTACAGCTGACTATACACAGCCCAATGTCAGCAGGCTAGCTAACAGTGCTGTCCAAAGTGGATTGATTTCTAAAAAGCCTTGCAGAATCCCTGCAACGTCCCTCATCTCGGTAACGGCTTTGGATGCACAGCGGGGGAAACGCTGCGGGTCAGGGCGACAGAAGGCACTTCTTATGCACACATGCGCCCAACGCATGACTTATACGTGGAAGACACCATCGCGGGATACGGTAATGGGCTTTAAGAGGGAACTGGACGGCACAAGCTCTGGAAAGCAGGTCTAGCGGAGCAGCGTTCACCACCAAGGTCAAGCGGAAAATGCCTTCCTAGTGCCAGATTCCGGAGGCCGTGGAACAAGGGTTGGTCTGACTGACACTTCGACAAGGGGGCCAAACCGGCATGACTGAAACCTGAGTGGGTGAGCCGGGCAGAGTGAGTCTGACTCAGCTCTGTTTGCCTGAGTACTTGGCGCAGGAGCAGCAGAGGTTGGGATGCAGGGGAGGGGCTCCCTATGGTCCTGTTGCCCCCACTAGGTACTGCTTCCACTTTGGGACTTGAATCTGGTGCTGGAGGCCACAGAGGCAGAACAGGGAGACGGCTTGTTTACTACCCACCCATCTCTCTACTTGAACCAGTGGAGGAGGTTGCAGAGGTGGGATGGAGAACCCAAGGACAGTGCTTTGAGGTCCATACTGGGATCACCTTAACAGGACCTGACGGGTACCATGGAAACCTGGGGCTCTCTCAAAAGGTCACCTATGCATACTGTAGGGCTTTAGATTTGGCACGGATGCAGAAAGCGGGGTGGTCTGAGCTGCGGGGTGGTGGTGCTGACTGGGACTACCCCATTGTCACGGTCAGGCCATTTCCTGGTAAGGTTTGAACTGGCAGCCAACCCGATTGCATGCAGGGTTGGGGGGACCGACTACGAAGGTCGTCCCCCCATAGACCTGCAGGATTTGATTCCTGCATGCCCTGGGAGACTCTTCCAGGCGACGGGAAATATACACACTCGATGCTGTGGTTTGTTTGATGTGGATTTTCAGGGCGTACCATAATTTCACTTTGTTCTGGATGTTTCAATTGGGGCGTCTCCAATTAAGTTATACTCGGAGCAGACGAAATGGAATTTATGGGCCTAAGTTTGGCAGGCCCATTTATTTCAGGGTATCCACTTGGAGTCATTGGGTACTACAACCCAGTATCATCCTCAGTAATAATATTTATTCTCGACATTAATTAAAAATATTATTAACAGAAGGTTGTTTCCAATATTAGTCATACTCAGAGAAGGCCCATTGAAATTAATGGGCATGATTAACTTAGACCTATTAATTCCAATGGGCCTAGTCTGATTAACTGCATACAACCCAAAATTTATTCTATATAATTTTTCTAGGGCAGGCATCACCAAACTTGGCCCTCCAGCTGTTTTGGGACTACAATTCCCATCATCCCTGACCACTGGTGCTGTTAGCTAGGGATGATGGGAGTTGTAGTCTCAAAACAGCTGGAGGGCCGAGTTTGGGGATGCCTGTTCTAGGGGACTTACACACACTTTAAAAAAAAGTATTTAACAAAAAGAGCTTTACAGATTCTTAATTCCACCCCACAGCCAGATTTTGCTCTAAAATAAAAGTTTCAGTTTAATAAAATGCATTGGGTTGGAATGTCAACAAACTGAGATGGTCTTTTGAAATGAGATTTATTACTCTGTGCAAACCAAGCTTGAAAATAACCCAGTGATGAAAAGAAACTAAGCAGAGAGGCAACTGCACTTTCGATTTCTGTGAAAGCGTTGGGAACACACACGAACACACAGAGCTGCCCAAACAGGAAAGGGGACATTAACCACCATGCACTGCTCCCTGGGAACAGCCTAACAAGACGATCAAAAATAGTGCGCCCTCCTAAACGGGCAGGATGTTTTGGAAACCGGAGTATCCACAGCACCGAGATGACAGAAAGCCAAGTCTAACATCAGCGTGCAGCAGTGGGGCTTGCCCTTCTCTCCTTAAAAACAAACAAACTGTCATTCCTCAACCACTCGCACACTTAGCAGCTGACCTGGGCAGTGCAGATCTCTTACAGCCACTGGGGTCTCCACAAGGCATTTGGGACCCTGCCTCATTTTAACTGCTGAAAGGCATGGAAACACAACTGACGGAAATGCCGTGGGCCACAGAAATACGGTACTCAAATAAGCTCCGTGCCAGATAGGAGGAGGAGGAGGAAGAGGAGGAGGAAGAGGAAGAAGAAGAAGAAGAGACCCATTCTCTGGCAAGAGAATGCAAGTCCTCTGACCCAGCTGAGATGCTGAGCACAGCAGCCTTTTGAGAAGCGGTTCTCTCTTTCACGCCCACCATATTATACTTCCAAAAATGTTATTTCTCTGGGGTTAGATCCGCCCCAAACACTATTATTCATAAGAGGGAGGGAGGGGGCAGCCACATTCGTGAGATGTTTAGAATGCTACACAGACGCACCATTGCAAAAATGAAATGAGGCGTCATCGCCAGCGGGCTCCAAAATAACCAAACATGGATCACAGCGGGGAGAAATTTGCAGGCATGTCTCTTCCATGAAGGAACAGGAACTGAAGAACATTCTTTACTTAACTCGGCGTCCCTCGTTTCGCTCCTCGTCCCCACCGCACATCTTCTTCCAACCAGTGGAAAACCCACAGGTAGAAAATGACCTTAGGTTGCTTTTTATTCAACAACAACATCATGAGAAAGTTACAAGCATTTCCATATATCCTGTGGGATAGCCCAGTCAGTAGAGCAGGAGACTCTTAATCTCAGGGTTGTGGGTTTGAGCCCCTCACTGGGCAAAAAGGTCCCTGCATTGCAGCGGGTTGGACTAGATGACCCTTGTGATCCCTTTCCAACTCTACAATTCTATTATTCATCTCTCAGTCCAAAGCCACTCCAGAAAACACAGCTAATTAATTCTATTAATTTGTTTTTCTGTACTTTATCACCTCCCTAAAACAGAAGGGCCCTGTTACCTAGTGCTGAAGAAACAAAAAAGGAACCTAATCCTTTCTATCAGTTTTGCACAATCCATGCAGCCACAGAGTATTAATTGTTCCTCGCAGCAGCTTATCCAAAATGAGTGAGTGAGTCCAAATGTTGGGGGAAAGGAGTATTGCAACACTGGATTTGGGTTTGGAAGAAGAAGAAGTCTGGAAGGGGAAACCTTTAATTATCCCATAATAATTTAATGCTCTTGGGAAGCAGATGAAACATGCCTCTCCAAGAGGCAGGCAAAGGATTGCGAGGTGTGGAAGTGTCAAGAGACAAGAAAGATGTTTGGGGTGTGGACCTAGAGGAGTATCTGCAAGTGGGTGAGTCATCCACAAACAGGAAAAGTAGGATTACTTTGAAATGGCTGGCCTGGGATGCAAAGAATGTCTGGGACTCAAAAGAGTGTGTATGTGGGGGGGGGGGGAGCAAGATAGGGTGGGGAGAGAACAGAACAGAAAAGGTTGGCAAAGGACCAAGCAGGCAACGGCTCTGTGTCCTGAGCAATGGGGTCAGGACAGAGAGAGCAAGGCCAGTGACAGTTGCATTCAGTGGGTCAACTGAGGATTTGGGAGGTTAAAGCAAGGAGATTACTGGGTGCAAAATAATAATAATAAATGTTTTGGTTACACTAAGTAATGAACACACCACACCAGGATAGCATCTGACCGCAAACGGGAGGGATTAATGAGAAGCAAGGGGCAAGTTTCCAAACAATCTACACACAAAAAAATATCTTATCAAAGATGATAAAGGGCAGGGAGGAGTTTATATTTGCACTAGAGGTGGCGGCAGCAGGAGGATCTCTTTATCTCTTGGGCAACTGCCCATGCCATCCCTCCTCCTCCTGCCAGTGGTGGGCAGAGATAAAAGCAATTGGGACAATGAATGTTAATTTTACCAGGGGGTGAGGTGGGGGACATCTCAAGGTTCCCCGGCCCTGATGTATTATGTATTTATCAGCAACTTTACTCAGGCAAATGACTCAAACTTACAAACATTGAAGCTAATTGCAACACACCCCCACATCTATACAAATGAACGGCAGATCTAGAAGGAGATGCTGTCTCAGCAAAGGAGGCCACAAATACTTTAAAGCTTGAGGGCCAAAAGCATGGGAGAAAGGGGGAAGCTTTCATGCCAGAACCAGGCAAGGAAGGCGCCACACAAGCCGTATCTCATCACTGCTCCCCTACAACTGGAGTGCAGAGATATGAAACCCTCACATGTTTACAGAGTCAGTCCATGGTAAGCATAATGACTAGCAGCCAAGATGCGTTTCCCTCCAGAAACGTGTCTAATTTTCCACTTAAAAGCCATCTAAGCTAGATGTCCCTGGCAAACTGCATGCAAGTCAGGAAGCAAGGAGCACGCACAGGAAGATGTACCAAGCTGTGTGTGGAAGGCAAGCCCGGAAGAGCCTTGCAAGCAGCGAAAGGGGAAGGGATGGCAGCCAGTGGGCTCAAGGAAGTAGAGATCAGTTTGTCAGGAGTTGAGATGCAGAAAAGGGGAGGGTGGTGTGTGTTCAGCCCCAGAGAAGCTGTTCTGCGCAGGAGATTCAAATGGAAGAGGTTTCCTTGTGGAGGATTTCTGAAGGGGGGAAAGTCAAGATCAAAACACTGGGGGAAGACATAAAAGCACACAGAACAGAGGAAAGCACTCAAGGATAAAGGACAAGTGTGGCAAAGACACCCCTGAGCCCTGTAGTCAGACTGGCTTCATTTCACATCAGGATCATCTCCAGGAAAAAGTTTTGAGGACAGGAAAGTTTAAATATTAGAGAAGGTGCTTGTGCGGCAGTGTGTGTGCCTCAGGTCCTGCACAAAAGGCAAAATTTGCACCCATTGCTCCTCCTACTTTCACCTCTGCCCCCACCCACCCCTGGTATGTGGCCCTCAGGCAGATTTCCGGGAAGGTAACATGGCCCTCAGGGTGGAAACAGTTCACCACTCCACCCGGCATTGCGAGGGGGGGTCAAATTTTAACATGGGAACATGCTGAGAGAGACAGAGTTCTGCAGGAGCGAGGAGCTGATGCAGTCCAAGTGGGACATCATGTGGATGAGTAGCACTGGGGAGCTGAACCAATTTCTAATGCACATGTCTGTATAAAGAGTGTGAGGCGTTTAGTGTGAAGGGCGACCTTCAGAGAAAAACACGGCACATATGACCTCCTTGCCCTTTGCGTAACATTCTCTGTTTCCTCACTAAGAAACATCCAGTTGCATCCCACATCCATCCGTTCCCCCCCAACATAATACCTGCCCTGGCAGGAAGGCCCCCACCCCCCACACCACCAACTTAACACACACAGTTTCTGGATAGCCCCATTGTGTAATAACTCCAACCCAAATTCACCCAGAGAAGTTTCCCCCATGGAAGTTCCATTTCCAAGCAGCCAAACTTACCCCATATAACAGCCCCCCCCAAATGCAACCCACTCAAGTGGCAAAGCGCTCCCCATTCACATAGCCCACCCCCCACGTTTTTGCACAGTGGAGTTCCTGACATATAACTTTGTCACATTCCTTCTCCCGCCCCCCCCCCCAATTCTTAATACTTCCAATTGCTCCCTAGCCACATAGGCAGCAAAGTATTCCATGCATGCACACAACATATGATTTCCCCCCTAATGGGGTACCCCTAGACACCCATTTATTACCACAAAACATCCCCAATTGTAGCCCCCAGAGAGGATACAGAAACCACCCCCATAGAATAAGCCTCTATGAAGCCTGTTTCCTCCTTATAACCAACTAAGCTGCACCCTCCAAGTCCCCCCAAATAATAACCCCAATACCACAGCAGCCCCCAAAATCTCCCTCCCGAACTCCCAATATAGCAACCACCCTGCATCTCCCTCCCCAACTCGTCCCCACATAATCCTGCAAACTGACACTGCGTCCCCCCAACCCCCCCATACGGTAACCCCTGAACCTTATACATCCCCCTTCCCAATATAAAGACCCCTCAAAATCCGCCTCCCCAACTCCCCCATATGTCACCCCCAAAAAAACTTACACATCCCCCCCAAATACCCCATATGCTCCTCCCCACATATAACAACCCCTCTCCCCAACTCCCCCCCGACGGCAACCCCCCTGAACTTACATATCCCCCAGGTGACAACTCCCCCCAAATCTCTCCCTACATAGAGCAACCCCACCCCATCAACACAACTGCCCCCCAATGCACTCAAACCCCCAAACACCCCATATGGCAACCCCCCCAGTACCCCTCCCCGCATACAGCGACCTCTCAAAAGAAAAGCAGAAAAACTCAGGTGGCACAGCAGCCCATCAAATCCTCCACCCCAACAGACTCCCCCCAAATGGCAACCCCCCCAAAAAATACCCCTCCCCACAACTAGCAACCTCCCCCCCCCAAAAAAACCCCACACAACCAAAAGCCTCCTATAACCCCCCAGGTGACACAACAGCGGCTCGAATCCCCCCATAAAAATGCAGGAGATAAGACAGAGCCCCCCCCCCACCCCTGCCCCCCTCTCCTTCGCGGGGGGGGGCTCCCCTCCCTGGGCCTCCCGCCTCCCCCACCACTCACGTAGACGGGCAGGGGCCACGGGTAGACGGCCGGCTCGGCTCCCACGGGCGACTTGAGCCGCAGCTCCAGCCTCTCGCCCATGTTGGCGGCCGAAGGGACCCCGGCGGCGGCGGCGAGGGAGCGGGCGAGGTCAGGTCGGGGCGGCGGAGGGGGCCCAGCGGCGGCGGACCCGCACCATGCTAGACCGGCGGCGGCGGCTGAGGAGGAGCACCAGCGAGAGGCGAGGAAGGAGGGGGCGGGAGGCAGGCAGAGAGGGGAGGCCGCTCCTTCCCCCGCTCTCTATTGTCGTCGCTCTCGCCGGGCCGGGCGCCTCGTCAGCCGCACCAAGAGCGACGCGGCCGCCATTTTGGGCCGCTCGCCCCCCCTCCCTCGCACGCCCGGCGGCGTCAGGGAAGGGAGGGGCCGCGGAGGAGGAGGGCAGCGGCGGCGCAGCTAGCGGGGGCGCCGAGGGAAAGCGGGCGGGCGGGAGATGCCAACCAATGTGATTCCCATAGGTTGTTTCGCTACTAGCGTGGTGGCGAATAGGTCGCGGGCGGGAGCGCGCACGGGGAAGGCGAGGACGCGCACGCGCGGGGGGATGAGGGAGAGAATGCGCGGAGGGGGCGCGCACGGCCGGGGGCGGGGCCAACCACGAGAGTGGGCGGGGCTTCTCATCTTACTCCCAAAATTAAAAAAGGAGGTGGGAGGTGGGCGGGGCCAACCACGAGCGTGGGCGGGGCTTCTCATCTTACTCCCAATATTAAAGAAGGAGGTGGGAGGTGGGCGGGGCCAACCACGAGAGTGGGCGGGGCTTGTCTTCTCTCTCCCTCGACGTACCCAATAAAATGGTAATGAGAAGCGCGGTGCGCGGGAAAATGTGAGGGGTCGCGCGTGCGCGCTGAGGAGAGGCGCGCTGAAGGGGCGCGGGAGAGAGAGAGTGACAGCGCGCGTGCGCGAGCGAAACCTCAGCGTGCGCGCTCTCGCCTCTGCGTGTGCGTGCCTTGTCCTCAGTTGCCCTCAGCGGCGGCGCTGCCCGTCAAGAGGCGGCGGTTGGGGCGTCGGGCGCGCGCCTCGCTCAAGGTGTCTCCCTCACACGCCGCGGGGGCGCGCTCCGAGCCCAGAGGCGGAGACACGCGTCTCTTCCCTGAGAAGCGGGTTCACACGAGACGGACAGAGATGCGGGTCGGGTTCAGACGAACCAAAACCCTCCACGCAACCTCTGAGGAAAACAGGCTGATAAAAAGAAAAAAACATGCCTGACGTGGTTAGGATTATTACCACAATTTTAATAATTTTTAAAATTTATATAAAAGGTTATTAATGTATTAATTTCAGTGGGGGTCCTCCAGGGTATAATTTAACTGCATACAAGCCAGAATGTGCCACCTGAGTGCAAACCTTCTAGGATCTCATTTCATTTTCATTTTTTTTAATTGAAGTTACTAGTCCTCAATACTATTTATCAATTTTTTAAAAAACATTTATATACCAGCTCACTTAATATTTCCAGTTATATAGTAACTTAGTATATGAATAAGTTAGTACAGGGTGAGTCCTTTAAAAAAGGCCCCATAGATACGCATGTTCCACAGGGCCTCTTTTAAAAGACTCAACCTGTATATAAATATAAATATGGTGATATATAAATTATAAGCTAGTATAAACTTATATTGATATGCTAATTTAGGTCAGTTAATTTAAGCAGGTCTGATCATGAATATAGCCCAGTTATATAACATCAGGAGGTGGGGAAGTGTGGCCCCCAAGGCCTCTCTATCTGGCCCTTGGAACTCTCTGTAAGCCGCACCCCTCGCTGATCTGGCGCCACACCCTCCTTGAATGTTCCCTGCTTGGCGGGGATGTCCTTGGATTCTAGTAATGCCTCTGGGTGACATCCCACCATACAAAGGTCAAATCCACATTGCATGTGGCCCCCAGAAGCTTCCCCAGAAAGAAATGCGGCCCCCAGGCTGGAAAAGTTTCCCCATCCGTCATTATCAATATGTTTTCAAATCAATCTGTTATCTGCCAAACGAGCAGATTTTTCTGGTCCTTCTGTATTCCTTTGCATGCAGATTTGTTAAATCTTGTGGGGCTGGGGGAGTGCGGGCGCACGGCTTGCAGAGGAGGGTTTGAGAGCAACGTTTTGGACGTGCGGCAGATGCTCCGTCTGCAGCTGCTGGAACAGAACATTGCAAGGGGGGCGTCTTTGGAAGGGAAGGAGAAATAGCAGCTCAGATTGTCTCGGCAGCCCTAGTCCAGCAGGGGGAGGAAATCTGGTCCTCGGTGCTCCCAAGGTCTGCAAAGGAAAACTGGGAGGTGGGGGGGTGAGGATAAGAGAAATGTGAGTTTCCAGATCCAAGAATCGGCTGCAGGTGTGGAACAGGCCTGTGCAATCACCATGCAAAGCACCTTTCACTCTGAAATCGCAAAGGCGACTGGATCGTTTCTTTACATTTGCAAAAGTCCATTCTGCAAACACCGCTCCTTGTACCAAAATAGGGTTTTTATATTGTAATTTTAAGTTGTGAACCACACGGAGATTTGCCGGGCAGGAGCAGCTGTTGGCATCCCTTTCCTGGAGACAAGCCAGAAAAGCTTTTGTGGGCAGAGGCAGACATGTGTGGGGACATGCCTCCTGGCCACCAGAGCAAGAACAAGGTGGACCAGTGGTCTGAGCCTATAGGAGGCCACTTCCTCTGTTCCTCTTTAGCCAGGCCTTTGGTTGATTAACATCTGATGCCCTTTAATAATAATAATAATAATAATAATAATAATAATAATAATAATTTATTATTTATACCCCACCCATCTGGCTGAGTCTCCCCAGCCACTCTGGGCGACTCCCAATCAAATGTTAAAAACAGTACAGCATTAAATATTAAAAACTTCCCCAAACAGGGCTGCCTTCAGATGTCTTTTAAAGATAGGATAACTGCTTATTTCCTTCACATCTGGTGTTACACAGGGTGGGCGCCACTACCGAGAAGGCCCTCTGTCTGGTTCCCTGTAACCTCACTTCTCGCAATGAGGGAACCGCCAGAAGGCGCTGGATCTCAGTGTTGAGAACGATGTTGAGAACAGTGTTGAGAACGGGCTGAACGATGGGGGTGGAGACGCTCCTTCAGGTATACAGGACCAAGGCCGTTTAGGGCTTTAAAGGTCATCCTGTGAACCGCCCTGAGACCTTCAGGTATTGTTGCTGTTGTTGTTTACTCGTTCAGTCATGTCCGCCTCTTGGTGACCCCCTGGACCAGAACATGCCAGGCCCTCCTGTCTTGCACTGCCTCCCGCAGTTTGGTCAAACTCATGTTAGTGGCTTCGAGAACACTGTCCCACCATCTCGTCCTCTTTCGTCCCCTTCTCCTTCTGCCCTCCATCTTTCCCAACTTCAGGGTCTTTTCCAGGGAGTCTTCTCTTCTCATGAGGTGGCCAAAGTCTTGGAGCCTCAGCTTCAGGATCTGTCCTTCCAGTGAGCACTCAGGGCTGATTTCCTTCAGAATGGAGAGGTTTGATCTTCTTGCAGTCCATGGGACTCTCAAGAGTCTCCTCCAGCACCATAATTCAAAAGCATCAATTCTTCGGCGATCAGCCTTCTTTATGGTCCAGCTCTCACTTCCTTCAGGTATAGGGTGATATAATAATAATAATAATAATAATAATAATAATAATAATAATAATAATAATAAATTCATTTAGAGCAAAGGATCCTAAATTCAGTCCTTGCCATTTCCAGACAGTGTACGGAAGGTGACATTCTGGAAATATTAACAAGCATATATATTTTATGTGCACATATTTCCACATGCAGCATCAGTCAGCAACTGGTTGCCAAGCAAGCTCTCTGAAGGGGGGAAGTCCTCAGCCAAGGAAAGCCCTCTCTGGAGCATAGCTGTCAACCTTCCCTTTTTTTGCGGGAAATTCCCTTATTCCAGCGCAGTTTCCCGCTGCTATCCTGGATTGTTAGATATCCTGTTGACTGTCCCCGGGACAGGTGAGGCTGCTGATCCCTTATTTTCAAATGTGAAAGTTGACAGCTATGCTCTGGAGTAATCTAGGTCACCGATTAGGGCAACCCAGAATGCAAATCAAAAGTTATTTCTCCCCCACCTCTTTCTCGCCTCTTGCAGATTCCTTCCCTGCCTGCGGCTGCACAATTGGACTGGCGGCCGTGAGGCATGTCCCCACACATGTCTACCTCCGCCCACAAAAGCTTTTCTGGCTTGTCTCCAGGGAAGGGATGCCAACAGCTGCTCCTGGCCCGCCTTGCCGGGTTGGCAGGCATGTTATCAAAACACCCCCTGCCGCCTCACCACCGCCCTTCAAGCTGCTGCCAAGAGCCATGAAGGCTGAAATTTGGTTCCCTCCCAGTTGAACATCCTATCGCAGGGGTCAGCAACCTTTTTCAGCCGTGGGCCGGTCCACCGTCCCTCAGACCATGTGGTAGGCCAGACTATATTTTGAGGGGGGAAATGAACAAATTCCTATGCCCCACAAATGACCCAGAGATGCATTTTAAATAAAAGCACACATTCTACTCATGTAAAAACACCAGGCAGGCCCCACAGGTAACCTAGAGATGCAGTTTAAATAAAAGGACACAATCTACTCATATAAAAACCACGCTGATTCCCAGACCGTCCACGGGCTGGATTTAGAAGGCGATTGGGCCATATCCGGCCCACGGGCCTTAGGTTGCCTACCCCTGTCCTATCGCATCCTCTGGTTTGTTTTAACAGGGCAGCAACACGTGGCTTTCCTGTGGCAGGAAAATTAACTGGACCACCCTGACACAATTGACTGGACCTTTTACTATCTGTGGTCTGTTAAGTGCTTTGCTTTCCTGGAGAGAGGTGTGTGTGTGTATAGATTACACAGCAGAGCTGCCTTCTACTTGTCAGACCCGTTGCTCAATTTAGCTCAGCACGTCCTACACTGACTGGCAGCAGCTCCCCAGGGTTTCAGGACAGAAGCCATTCCCAGCCCTATCTGGAGACGTTGGAAATTGAACCTGAGGCTTCTGCATGGAAAGCAGGTACAACCTTTTCTAAAATTAGGAAGCAGGCTACGGTACAGAGGGTGACATTTACACTCAGCACTCTGCCCACCTCTGTCTCCAACCAGTTGGCTCCCTTATAGCTCAGCTGACAGAGCATGAAACTCTTAATCTCAAGGTTGTGGGTTTGAGCCCAACGTTGGGCAAAAGACTCCTGCATTGCAGGGGGTTGGACTAGATGACCCTTGTAGTCCCTTCCAACCCTACAATTCTATGTTATCCATTTGAAAGCTGTGTCTCCAACCACACACATGTGACCCTCAGAAGGTTCCCCGGAAAACAGTGGCGCTCAGACGCATTACTGCCTCTGACCGTGCAGCTGGAACACAGTAATTCTGGCTAGAAGCCATTAACAAGCCTTACTTTCCGTTAATTTGTCCAGTCCTCTTTTAATGGCAAGTTGGTGGCTGTCCTTGCCTCCTGCAGGAGTGGGTTCCACAATTTACCATATTTTTCGCTCCATAAGACGCACCTAGTTTTTACATGATGAAAACAATAACAAGAATATTCTGAACGAAACAGTGGGTGTATGATTTTTGTGGTTCATGCTGTGGCCACAGACATGTGATATGATGGTGAATTTGGGGCGACCCAATGTAAAAATCCTGAGGATCAATGCTGATCCATGCTTTGTAACCACATTTTTGCACCATTGTAGCCCCAGGAAACAGCGGGTGCATGATTTTTTTGGTGCAGGCTGTAGCCATGGACATGCTATGTGATCTGATGGTGAATTTGGGGTGACCCAGTGCAAAAATCCTGAGGATCCATGGGCTTTTACCTCCCCTCTCCCAGGCAGCCTCCGCTAGCGTCCCTTATCTCTCTTCCGATCCCACCGATCAGCTGTTTCCTTTCAACACTCCTTTCCCTCTTGTTTGCCTTAGTGTCTTTTCCTTAGCTGGAGCAGTTTTTTGCTCCTCCTTTTCTTCTAATTTCTCTCCTTATTGCTTTAGTCTTCCTGTTTCCCCCCTTTGCAAGTTTGCTGTCTTTACCTCCCCCCTCCCAGGCAGCCTCCTTTATCTCTAGCATCCCTTATCTCTCTCCCGATCGGCAAACGATCAACGGCTTTGTTTCAACACCCACTTCCCTCTTTCAAAAAAAACCCCACATGATATGCTTTTTGCCCCTGGGCAATTTGGCTCCAGGACCACGCATTCGCTCCATAAGATACACAGACATTTCCCCTTACTTTTTAGGAAGAAAAAAGTGCGTCTTATGGAGCGAAAAATACGGTAGCTCTGTACTGTAGGAAGAAGTCCTTTCTTTTAGCTCTGCTTAACCTCCCAGTGTGGTGTGCCAGTGTGGTGTAGCGGTTAAGAGCGATAGACTCGTAATCTGGGGAACCCGGTTCGCGTCTCCGCTCCTCCACCTGCAGCTGCTGGGTGACCTTGGGCCAGTCACACTTCTTTGAAGTCTCTCAGCCCCACTCACCTCACAGAGTGTTTGTTGTGGGGGAGGAAGGGAAAGGAGAATGTTAGCCGCTTTGAGACTCCCTAGGGTAGTGATAAAGCGGGATATCAAATCCAAACTCTTCTTCTTCTTTTCCCAGTTCTACTGGACATCCATGAATTCTCATGTTGTGAGAAAAGGACCCAAGAGGCTGGGTGTCATGGACTGGTTGGAGGCAGGGGAATGGTGGGAGGAACCACCAAGGGAAGAAGGCTCAGAGCCCGGAGGTTGGTGGCGAGACGACAATGAGTGGTCAAAGCGAGAAGAGGAAGAAGACGTGGAGGTGGAGGTGTTGGAAGCTGAAGGGGTAACAGGGTTTAGTGAGCAGGGAGAGTCTGTGCCAGAGACAGGAGCTGAAGCAGGAGAGGACGGAGGCCAAGAGGCAGAGATGGCGAAGAGTCACAGGTGTCTCCCCCTCCTGCTGCAACCAGTTCCCCTCCCTGCTTGTCTCCCAGGACCAGGAGAGGTATGAAAAGGGTGGAACAAACACAAGCAAGGTGTCAGTCTCAGATTGCTTGGGAAGGACCTGGGGGAGGATGCGACTTAGGGAACTTTGGGAAGGCGGAGACCTTCAGTCCTCACATCTGTCTCCTTGGGGCAAGACCTCCAGGGGAAAGTTGCTGCGATCACTAGGTAAAGGGTCAACTTCGCAGTTGCAATCGCCGAGTAAAGGGTCAACTTCTGAGTTATTCTGACTTGACACCAGCTTGGGCACTGCAGCCCCAAATTCTGCAGACGGTGGAACCACCATCTTCAAATTCAGCCTCAAGAGCCAATCTTCATTCCGCGATTTCACTTGATTCCCAGAAGTTCAGTGTTAGGAGAGAGCAATAAAAGCTTTCCTCTCTCCTTGCCATGCAGAGTTTTCTAAACTAACACGTGGCCTCTTGTTCTCCTTCTCTCTCAATGAAAAAGACACAAAGGCTGCAACCTTTCTTATAAAGAGACCTGCGGGTATAGGGTGGTGTATAAATTTTAATGATGATGATGATGATGAATTTGTTCCACCCCTTGGCCATTTTGCCTGTCCTTTTCTGAACCTACTCAGAAAGCATTCCTGCCTCCAGCCGGAGTGTCCCCTCTGGCCTGATCCTGCTACATGGCTCTTCTTAGGTTCATTAAAAAAAAAAAAAGGTTTTTGGGGAAAAGATTCCCAACAAGCAGCACAACATTGCCAGTCCCCTACACGAAGAGGAAAGCCCACCAAGCAGAACCCCACAATCTGTTACCATAATAGCAGCCTCTGATCCAAAGACCCAGGTGGCCCCAGGGACATTAAAAAGCCTTTAAGAAGCCTTTTGCAATTCGGACACAGGCACCTCAGGCGATGGGCTGAGAAGATGAGGAGCAGTCAAGGAGACCTGGACTCCTGAGGCCCCCCTTTTGCTGTGAAAGCTGTGGGGGAATTTGGAACGCACCCCAAAGCAGGTAGGCACCCAATTGTGCATCTGCGCAATAAATTCGCCTCTCGGCTGTGTTTGAAAAGTTCTCTGCTTCTGGTGGGCAATTCCTACACTAACAGATGGTTGAAAGCAAACTCTTTTCTTTTGATCATGTTTCCAAAACTGCCTTCTCTGCTTTTGCCACAGTCATTTCATTCCATCTCTCCAGAACATTATATATATATATATTACTGCTTCATTATCCCACCCTAGCTTAGAACACAGGATGAGCCTTTTGTTTTGTTTTAATAGTGTTTATTAAGAATTTCAACATCATAAATTATCAAAAACATATCATATTCATTCCCCCCCCAAGAAAAACCCTCCCACCCCCACCCCCAGACTTCCCTCAGCTCCTCTCTCTGGTTTTTCAACACATATTATTCACTGCATATTATAGAATTGTAAAAATCCTTAAATTGTCTATCTATTATGTTAACAATAATAAATTTGTGTATGTTAATTCAAAACCTGCCAAGAAGTCCAATTCATTTTGGGTGTTTTTTTAAGTAATTTGTAAAAAGTTCCCATTCTTCTTTAAAGCCACAGTTGTTCTTGTCTCGCAGTTTGTATGTCAATTTCGCCAGTTCTGCATAGTCCATCAATTTCTCTTGCCACTGTTCTTCTGTCGGGATTTTCTCGTTCTTCCATCCTTGTGTTATCAAGACTCTTGCTGCCGTTGTCGCATAAGTTCTTTAATTTCCTTGGCAGGTCTTTTCCTACAATCCCTAACAAGAATGTTTCTGGGTTTTTTTTACAAATGTTAGTTTAAACATTTTCTTCAACTCATTATATATCATTTCCCAATTTTAAAAAATTTCTCTACATTCTCACCACATATGATAAAAAGTCCCTTCTTTGCATTTCCAGCATACTTTTGGATCAGGACAATGGCCCATCTAGCTCAGTTTCCTGTCCACACAGATGCCCCAATGACAAACCCGCAAGCAGGACCCGAGCGCAGCAGCCACACTCCCCTCCTCTGGTTTCCAGAAACTGGTATTCAGAAGCAATGCTGACTCCAGCTGTGAAAGCAGAGCATAGCCATCATAGCTAGTAGCCCCCGGGAGCCCTCTCATCCTCCACGAATCTGTCCAGTCCCCTTTTAATAATAATAATAATTTTTTATTTATACCCCGCCCTTCCCAGTTCAAAAATGGCTCAGCGCAGCTAAAAACAAATTTAAAACAATTATAAAAGCAGAATAAATACAGTATAAAAACATGAATAACAATAAAATTCAGAAATAAATTTAGGGGAAATAAGCATTAGATAATCCCCAGGGCTAGCTGGTTGAATTGGTTCTACTTGGGCCAGCGAGGAGGCCAGGGGAGAATTAGCTGTGGGGTCTCAGAGCAGGTGATCTTCATAAAAGGGGAGGGAAGGGAAGAGAAATAAAAGATCAGGCTGAATTCAAATTAAAGGCCCAGCGGAATAGCTCTGTCTTACAGGCCCAGTGGAAGGAGGTTAAATCCTGAAGGGCCCTGGTCTCCTGGGACAGAGTATTCCACCAGGTGGGAACCATCACTGAGAAGGCCCTGGTGGAGGATAGTCTGACTTCCTTAGGGCCCGGGACCTCTAAACTATGCTTATTCATGGACCTTAAGGTCCTCTGCGGGGCAGACCAGGAGAGGCGGTTTTAAATTTACCGTTTTTAAATCCATCCAAGTTGATGGCCATTGCTGCTTCCTGCGACAGGGAAGTTTAACTATGCGCTGTCCTTTATCTTCTCCTAACATTCATCTTCATTGGATGCCCACGAGTTCTACAGTTATGACAGGTGGGTAAAAACTTTCCTCTATCCACTTTCTCAGTGCCCTTTGTCGTTTTATAAACTTTTGCCATGTCGTCTCTTATTCTCCATTTCTCTAAACTGAAAGGACCCAAATGCTGCCATATTTCCTCATGGGGAGACACTCCATCTCCTGCTGCCTCGAACAGTACAGGCAAGACATGGCCATTGTAGCTACTAGATACTGATATCCCTTGTGCCCATGAATATATCCGATCCACTTTTTAAGCTGCCAACCAGAGCTGCCTCCTGGGGGAAGGGGGGGGATTCCATAATTTAAACGTATACAAGTCCTTTCTTGTATGTGTATGAATCTTCCAACGTTGGGCTTCATCGAATGCATACCCATGAGTCCTGGAGACAGGCATAAGGTTGTACCCAGCTCAGTTCTACTCAAGAGTAGACCAATCGGAAAGAATGGCTGTGAAGTTTGCAATGTCCATTAATTTCAAGGAGTGTGCTACATGGGATGAAAGGTTGTGTTGGCCTGCCCTCTGCTGGAGGAGATGCCAAACAGCAAAGGAAGTTTCATTCTCCGAATAAAGTTTTTCCATCTCAAATTCTTCCCCTCCTCCCCAAACCTCCATTGGGTTCATTTTCCAGACCTGTTATTCTGAATTACTGTTGCAAGGCATTCTGGACGTTCTCATTTGTAATTCGAAAGGCAAGATAACAAACGTTTCAAATCAATCAGTCTTGCCAACGTGGCATGTGGCCATATAAAATGGGTATTTATTTGTTTTGATTCAACTCCGGTGATGAGTGGTGGCCCATGAAAGGCCTCAAAGCGATCTCATGAAGAAACATTTAAAGATGCAAAAGTGATTACGTGTACAGTGGTACCTCGGGTTAAGTACTTAATTTGTTCCGGAGGTCCGTACTTAACCTGAAACTGTTCTTAACCTAGAATCATAGAATCATAGAGTTGGAAGAGACCCCAAGGGCCATCGAGTCCAACCCCCTGCCAAGCAGGAAACACCATCAGAGCACTCCTGACATATGGTTGTCAAGCCTCTGCTTAAAGACCTCCAAAGGAGGAGACTCCACCACACTCCTTGGCAGCAAATTCCACTGTCAAACAGCTCTTACTGTCAGGAAGTTCTTCCTAATGTTTAGGTGGAATCTTCTTTCCTGCAGTTTGGATCCATTGCTCCGTGTCCGCTTCTCTGGAGCAGCAGAAAACAACCTTTCTCCCTCCTCTATGTGACATCCTTTTATATCTTTGAACATGGCTATCATATCACCCCTTAACCTCCTCTTCTCCAGGCTAAACATGCCCAGCTCCCTTAGCCACTCCTCATAAGGCATCGTTTCCAGGCCTTTGACCATTCTGGTTGCCCTCCTCTGGTCACGTTCCAGTTTGTCAGTGTCCTTCTTGAACTGTGGTGCCCAGAACTGGACCACTTTAGCTAATGGGGCCTCCTGCTGCCGCCGCTCCACCACTGCACAATTTCTGTTCTCATCCTGAAGCAAAGTTCTTAACCTGAAGCACTATTTCTGGGTTAGTGGAGTCTGTAACCTGAAGTGAATGTAACCTGAAGCGTATGTAACCTGAGGTACCACTGTATTCAAGACAATGAAGAACAATTCCATACACTGGAAACCAAAAAACCCCACCCAGCTTTCGATGCAGAACAGACACAGAGGTCCAATCTGCACTATGAACTTGTAGCAGTTATCATACCACTATAAACACGCGTGGTTTTCCCTGAAAAGGATCCCAGATCTAAATATGTGTGTGTGTTTAGAGAGAGAAAGTTCAGTTCTTCCATTTATTGTTCCAGCCAGAGGCAATAGCAAACTTGTACAACAGTATTAATAAAGTAATATACAACATGCATCCACAATATAAGGTGACATTCATGATGTAAATGAGAATAATAATAATAATTTTATTATTTATACTTCACCCCCCCCCAGGCAACAATCTTGAATCTATCTTAATTTCAGATTACACCTCCACATTACTAAAACAATTAGTTGTGATTTTATCTAACTACTTTTTCCAGGTTTTTTTCCCCTGCTGGTGCACAGAGAACCACTCTCCATGCCATGTAGCTGTTATTGTCACTCAAAAGAAGCCAAACCGTTTCTGATTCACCACAATCTTTTTTCATCCCACTTTTCCACCAGAAATACCCAAGCTGACCAGTTATGAAATAAAAACACAAAAGAAATTAGAAAGGTAGAGCTAAGTAGAACATCATAAAAAAGTAGATACAATATTTTAAAATAATGAATGATAATAGATAATAGATACAATATTAATAGTGCTATAACAGCTTGGCATTAGCAGTAAATGATTTGGTTATATGATTAATATTAAAAAAATATTTTCAGCATTACAGTTTGCTGCTCCCTAGATAAATGCCATTATGTATTAAAAAAGAATAGATATAAAATCAGCAATGGTACGTTATAGTAAAGTGTTGATCATGTGCTCAGTCTTCAAAGGTTGCAAGCGCCAGCTCCCGGCCTCTTGAGCGAGATGAGCACGTAACCCCAGAGTTGGTCATGACTGGACCTGATGGTCAGGGGTAAGGTAAAGGTAAAGGTACCCCTGCCCGTACGGGCCAGTCTTGCCAGACTCTAGGGTTGCGCGCTCATCTCGCTTAAGAGGCCGTGAGCCGGCACTGTCCAAAGACACTTCCGGATCACGTGGCCAGTGTGACATTGCTGCATCTGGCGAGCCAGCGCAGCACACGGAAACGCCGTTTACCTTCCCGCTATAAAGCGGTACCTATTTATCTACTTGCACTTTGATGTGCTTTCGAACTGCTAGGTGGGCAGGAGCTGGGACCGAACGACGGGAGCGCACCCCACCATGGGGATTCGAACCGCCGACCTTTCAATCAGCAAGTCCTAGGCGCTGAGGCTTTTACCCACAGCGCCACCCGCGTCCCGATGGTCAGGGGTACCATTACCTTTATACTGTATTGCTGTCTAAAAAAAAATCTATTAATATTTTTACAAGCTTATTTATTTTTATTTATAATTGAATTTCTATACCGACCTTCATCTGAAGGATCACAGGGTATTTTGCAATATGAAAACACACAAATACATACCATAATAACGAAAATAACACCCTGTCCAGAGTTTAAAAGGCCATAGATTGTTTAAATAGTCACATGGGAGGCGAACTTACTCTCATTTTTGTTTGTTGATCGTTGTGAACAACTGATATTTTTATAAAATAAAAATACTCTATCCATGTAATTACTGATCAACCAGCCGTACCGCAAATATTAAAACATGCTTCCCTTTTATTTATAAAATAAAAATTTATAAAATAAATTTAAAAGTAATAATAATAAGCATGTTTTAAGGGAAGCATATTTTAATATTTGCGGTACGGCTGATTGATCAGTAATTACAATTTTTATAATTTTTTTATAAAAATTTATAAAATAAAATTAATAATAATAATAACTAATGAATATGTTTTACAGGGCAAAACAGCCAGACATAGGAAGGTTGTGGGCGTGGCTATATCTCCCCCTGGGCGGAGCCAAGACGGCGAGAGGGCGTGGCTCCAGCGACGCCTCGGAATCCCCTTCGGGAGCGCCATGGTGGAAGCCGAGCGGGCGAACCATAGAGGTGGAGGATGCCCCTGCCTGGGGATGGGCTTAGAAACGCCCAACCGGACGTGACGTCACCCCCATCCTTCCCTCGCTCTCTATGGGCAAGGAGGACCCGCCGCCTCAACTGGCCGAGCTATAGAAGGACGTGGAACCTGGGTGGCGCGGCGTGGTGACGCAAGCGCGCCGGAGGAGAAAGGGGGCGTGGCGCCAGCGCTCCCTCAGCTGACCGCCGGCCATTTTGTCGCCGCTCCGGCTCTTTCCCGCCGCCGCCGCCGCCCCGCGAAGCCCCCTCAGAGCAGCGCCGGCGGGGCCCGCCAGGGAGAGCGAGCGCCAGGGGCGGGAAGGAGGCATGTGAGGCGCCTTCGCCTTCGCTTACCTCCGCCTCTCCCCCCCCCCGGGCCGCCCCCCGCTCGCCCCTCACCGCCGCCGCCGCCGCCATGGCGCTGAAGATGGTGAAAGGCAGCATCGACCGCATGTTCGACAAGAACCTCCAGGACCTGGTGCGCGGCATCCGCAACCACAAGGAGGACGAGGTGAGGCGGGCGCTAGTCCTCATGGAGGAAGCCCGGATTCCCAGCCTCCCCGCCAGTCCCCCGTGATGCTCCCCTTCGAGGCGCTAGTCCTCGTGATTCCCGAGCAAGGGGGAGAAGGGGTTTTGGGTCTCAAACCTACAACTGACTAGGGGCGGTGGGAGTTGGGAGGAACGCTGGAGCGCTCAAGGTGCTAGTCCTCGTGATTCCTGGGTTGGGAGCTCTCCTCCGTTGGGGTGGACTGACGGCGCCCCTGCAGGGTTGGGGGGACAGGCCTCTCTCGCCCAGCCCTACCCAGCATCGCCAGGAATCGAACCCAGGACATCCTGCAAGCAGAGCATCTGCACTGGCGCTGAGCTGGGGCCCTAAAGGCGTCCTGCCCTCAAGAGTTGCAGACAAAAAGGCTGCTTGAAACATGAATTTTAGGGCAGTGTTCGGAATTAGCCTGGTTTTGCCAGGCTCTTTTTGCTACTGGCGCAGGGACCGCGAAACCACAGTTTAAAAACCTCTGCTTTAGCCCATGGCTATTTTCATTTCCACTCTGTGCGTTTCTCTTCCTTACACACTGGGACAAGTGAATTGTTGTAAGAGCAAGCTACAAGCCAAGCAATGTAGCTGAGATTGTAGAATTGTAGGGTTGGAAGAGATCCCAAGGATCATTTAGCCCCAACCCCCTGGCAAACAAGACATTCTGTTGTAGCGACCGCAACATAAATTCAGCGTATCATTGGGCGCCTAGCTTATATATCTCAGTTTCTAACACTGAACCTAGGGAGCTTGGTCATACAGAGTTCAACCATAGGTCTACCTGACTGACAGGAGCTCTTCAGGATTTGTGATCCGCAGGAGTGCATCCGTGTTCACTGCACCGCACCCAAGTGTGCTGAAGAGCAAAGCGGAATTTCCTTTCTCTAGCTTTCAGCAGGGGGCGCTCTCAGTTTCTGCAAAGACCATGTAACTGTGGAATAGGAACACCTGGTGCAGGTCACCCAGTACTAGAAACTTAGATATATAAGCTGGGTGCCAAATGGCTCCTTCGACCAGGGTTACAGTCACCAAAATGGAATGCCTAGTTGCCATTTTTGGACCAGACAGCTCGAAAGTCGTCTGTTTTAAAATATGACTTTTTGGTTCCTGAAATCCATTCTGATTGAGCAGATAGGATGTGTTGCTAGTGTGCGAAAACAGTCCAGACCCAAGGACCCCCAGGCATGCACCTCCAGATGACGGAGACGTCAGCATCTTAACTTGGTTGCAAGTGGACAATAGCCAGGTGCAAAATGCCCCTGGTGCTTGACGAATTTCAAAAGCTGGAGGTATCCTCAGCCACCAGGAGGCTGAACTGAGTGTTAAGGTTCTAGTCCTTTGTGGGGGGGTGTCTCCAAGCTTCAAAATCACTCTCAACGAGATGGTTCATGGTGGTGGGGAAAAAAGAAATTTTGCATGTACGCTGTAAGAAGTGGGGTCCCCCAAGGAAACAAGTTTGAGGGGGACAGAACTGTTTGTGGGGTGTGTCTCTGTTTATCACCATCAATATTTACACACCATTGTAAAGACCCTGAAGTAATATGTCAGTGATGGAGAACCTCTGGCCCTCCAGATGTTGCTGGACTCCCAACACCTATCAGTTGCAGTCAGCCGCAGCTGGTGATAAGAGACGATGGGAGCTCTGGGCAAAATGATCTGGAGCGATACAGGTTCCCCCTTCAGTCCAGGGTTTAAGGCAGGCCTGGAAGACCTGTGGTCTTCCAGGAGCTGTTGAACTCCATCTCCCATCAGCCATTATGGTCAAGGTTGATGGTAGTTGGAGTCAGACAACAGCACCTGAAGGACCGCAGGTTCCCCATCCCTCTGCCAGAACCTGGAATAGAGAGGCAATTATGAATGCTTATGTACATCTGGAAGATCTCCCAGTGTCCCACTTATCTTCAGTTATACTGACTGCTGCTCTTCAGGGTTTTAGATGGGGAAGCTGGGTCCAAGTTTTGTAGGACTATAGCTTCCATGATCCTTGGCCATTGTGGCAGAGGGGTGCCGGGAGTCTTGGCAAACCTGGTTGGTTGCAGGCTCCCCATACCCACCCAAACTAAAGATAGCAGAGGACCCCCCAGGACCTTCTGCAATCAAAGCATGTGCTCTACCACTGAAGCACCGCCCTTTCCCCATGACTGATCCCACCTTACTTCCACTTTGCAAGAAAGCTTGGCATGTCTGTCAGCTGATGAGACTAAGAACCAAGCAAATGCCTTTCGATTGCAGACCTGAAAGAGGAACTGCCACAGAATATCTGCAAGAAAATGGGTGGGTTGGGTGAAGGAAGTTGCAGGAATCACAGAACTGTAGAGCTGTGGAATTGGAAGGGACCCCAATGGTCATCTAGTCCAACCCCCTTGCAATGCAGGAATCTCAGCTAAATCATCCATGACAAATGGCCATTTAGCTTCTGTTTAAAAACCTCCAAGGAAAGGGAGTTTAGTTGGAATCTCCTTTCTTGTAACTTGAAGCCATGAGTTCAGGTCCCACCGTCCAGAGCAGGAGAAAACAAGCTGGCTCCATCTTCCATGTGACAGCCCTTAAGATATTTGAAGATGTCTATCATATCTCCTCTCAGTCTCCTCTTTCCCAGGCTAAACATCCCCAGCTCCTTCAACTGTTCCTCAAAAGGGCAGCATCAGGCAGAGCCACAGTGGGGCAACTGGTCCCCTGCTCACCTGCCTCTAGACACGGGTCCAGCTTGTCAAAGGACTTGGGGTGGCAGACTGGGCAATGAGCTGCAGCAAGGCCTGGAAAAGATTCACATGCGGAAGGGGAGACACCAGGGCAAGGGACTTATGTAAGAATATTTGCAAGCGGGGAAGCTGAAAGAGTGCCACCCGTTTTCAGAATTGTAGCAAAACAGCATTGTCTCCGAGGACTGATGAAATAAATTTTAGTTTTCGAAGTGATTCATGGATTGCAACATATTTTCTCTCCCCCTTACCCTGAGATCCCATTTGCTGACTAACTTTCAGGTGAAACCCTTGTCAATGCCTAATAAAAGTTCCAGGCTGCTCCTCAATTGAGAGAGTCTCCCACTTTCAACCCTCCCTTTTGATCATACCAGTTTCGTCCTATCTAGACCCATTTGGGGAGCTCTCTGTCTCAGAAGAGGAAGCCACTCCTACAAGAGAGCCTTTCTGGAAATCTCATTGTGTTTCTTTGGAGAGCTTTGCGGCGCTGGCCTTGAAGTGTTTGTGATGTGGTCAGAGAGTTAAAACAAGTGTCTATTGTGTGAAGGCACAGAGATAACAGATACAGCACTCATTTTTTATCAGGAAGGAGGTGACAGTCTGTAAATATATTGCTTTTTCTTCTCTTAGCTGCCCTTGACTAGATTTGGTGGTGGGTGGGGAACTGGACTGCAACCCCTTAAGAAGCATACCTTTGCTATCAACATACAATTTTGAATGCAGTTCGTAGCCTGAGCAGCCCAGCTCGCTTGTAAATAATCATGCACTTACTGCAAATTGGTATGTGTGGCTGGGGGAGAGATTCAGGGAAGTAACCAAGAACCTCCGCCCCTTTCATTTAGTTCTCCTTTCCTCATTCCTGAAATGAGATTGTGAGCTCCAGAGCAGCATGTGCCATTTTAACTTTGTTTACAGTGCTTGGATGCTAAATATTGGAGGAATTTTTATTACACATTTGCAAATAGAAAGAGGGTTTTTTTCAGGCCATGAATGGCCAAACATTGGCACTAGGGTACTTTTGTGTCCAGGTCTGGGGTCTGGGGTAGGCTGTATAAAGAACATAAGATGTTGGATTGGGCAAGTGGCCCAACTAGTCCAGCACAGCGTTAAAAATCTGTACCTGCGAACGGCCACTTGCAACCAGTTGAAGCTGCCAGGATGCCACCTGACGTCTCCATCATCTGGAGGTGCACACCTGGGGATCCTTGGATCTTAACTGTTTTCCCACACTAGCAATGCATCCTTCAGAATTCTACCCATTATATTTTATCTACACAATCGGAATGAAGCAGGAACCAAAAAGTCATATACACAACTTTTGAGCCATCTGGCACCAAAATGGCAACAAGGCATTCAATTTTGGCGACTGTAACCCTGGTCTAAGGAGCCATTTGGTACCTAGCTTATACATATATTGGTGTTTCTAACACTGCTCATTTGGGGGGGGGTGGTTCAGAGTGAAATCGGGAAAAGCAGCACCTACAAAAGGACATGCATCGTTGCCTCTGCTTGCGTGTGGGGAAAGCAATCTGCTGGTGTTAAAAAATCAACAATATTGGGAGCCTGGTGAGAGGGTGAGGTGTCTGTTTGGGGAGCGCTTTTAATGACTCCAGGGATGATATGGCACTTCTCATGGTGCTGAGCCACCCGAGTGCTTCTGCTCAGGAAATTAGTCATCCCCTCCTTCAAAAAAAAAAAAAAGTGTTCATGTTGACTGAAGGATTGGTTCCCAGTGGCAGATAGCCGAAGGCCTGCTCTCTTGTGAGCTTTTAACTTCTGGACACGTCACGCTAGTCCATTGGGAAGCCTCCTGAAATGGTTTGTTGCTCTATCTCCCCCCATCTCCCAAATCCCTGCCAATGAAGAGCAGCCGCTGGCTCAGTTTCATAGCAGAAACGCCAGGAAGGACTTTGCTGTGCTGGCCAAGGGGACAAGTGGGTTCTGGATGCAGAAGCTAGCCTCCTGGGGGGGGGGAAATTACCTTGACTCTGGCAGTTTTAAGCTGCAGAATGAGCTGTGTCGGGTATGTTGGAGGCCCCCTCTAGGATTGACCAATCACAAAGTGTAAAAAGGTAAAGGTACCCCTGCCCGTATGGGCCAGTCATGACCGACTCTGGGGTTGCGTGCTCATCTCGCTTAAGAGGCCGGGAGCCAGCGCTGTCTGCAGACACTTCCGGGTCACGTGGCCAGCGTGACGAAGCTGCTCTGGCGAGCCAGCACCAGCGCAGCTCACGGAAACGCCGTTTACCTTCCCGCTATAAAGCGGTACCTATTTATCTACTTGCACTTAGGGGTGCTTTCGAACTGCTAGGTGGGCAGGAGCTGGGACCGAAAGACGGGAGCTCACCCCGCCACGGGGATTCGAACCGCCGACCATGCGATCGGCAAGCCCTAGGCACTGAGGTTTTACCCACAGCACCACCTGCGTCCTAGTATCACAAAGTGTACCTTACGTGAAATCTCTTACAGTTGCAGAGACATAGCATTATGAAAATGGCTATATATTATTCCTGCATTGCAGGGATGACCCTTGGGGTCCCTTCCAACTCTACAATTCTATGATTCTAAGACATGTTGCCATGCTCAAGCTGTGCCCCAGTGTAGTCTTCCCTTGCAGTGTATGTCTAGCTTACCTGAACCAGTGGGTTCAACTTCCAAGAAAGTAGATTCTGATTCAATGCTAGGAAGCACTTTCTGGCAGTAAGAGCTGTTTGGCAGTGGCATGCACTCCCTTGAAAAGTGGACTCTCCTTCCTTGGAGGCTTTAAACAGAGGTTGGTTGGATGCCTGTCCGTCAGGGATTTTAAAGCTGTGATTCCTGCATTGCAAGGGGCTGGACTTGATGACCCTTGGAGGCCCTTCCAACACTCTTATGATTCTATGTAGGGTTGTGTTCCTTTGGGGTCATGGTGGTCATCACAGCACTTCATGCCTTAGGTGCATCTAGCCTTCACTGCCAACCATCTTGGGTTGTGGTCAGTATTAGAAACTCCCAATATATAAGCTAGATGCCTAAAGGTAAAGAGACCCCTGACTGTTAGGTCCAGTCACGGACGACTGTGGGGTTGCGGCGCTCATCTCGCTTTACTGGCTGAGGGAGCCGGCGTACAGCTTCCGGGTCATGTGGCCAGCATGACTAAGCCGCTTCTGGTGAACCAGAGCAGCACATGGAAACGCCATTTACCATCCCACCAGAGTGGTACCTATTTATCTACTTGCACTGCATGCTTTCGAACTGCTAGGTTGGCAGGAGCAGGGACCAAGCAACGCGAGCCAAACAGCTCCTTAAACCAAGGTTACAGTCGCCAAAACGGAATGTCTAGTTGCCATTTGAGAGCAAGACGGCTCTAAAGTCTTATTTTTCAAATGACAGACTGACTGTGATTGATTCACAGCTAAATATCTGGCTAGTTCAGAGGACAACCTTGATCTCGTTTAAGAGCTTTGAGAACTTGAAAGAAGGAAATTCACTTCATCCAGGGACAGTCCAGATACCCACAATCCACTCATTGCAATTAGGACAGAAGATTAAAGAGGGCCGTCGACCGCGCCCTGTGCAAAGAGCAAGAATAGACTTCTCTGTCTCTGATTCCTGTTGAAAGTGCTGGCAGGAGCTTGGCCTGGTAGCCTCTAAAATGTTCTTGCTCCATTCTGTGGTTTATGCTCCTCCGCTAGCCAGCTTGAGATCTGCCTCCTGTCCACACCCACAGAGCTCTTTTAGCAGCCTCTCCTTGCAAAGATTTAATGTAAGCCCAGCATGCTCCCAGTCACAGGATTTTGTCCCATCATGGGAGTAAGGCGAGGCCATTATTGAAAACGGCTGCTCGAGGCAAGCAGCACCGAGGTCAGCCGCCTTCAAGGAGTTGCTAAATGTCAAGGAAAAGGTAGAGAGTTCCCATGTTAAGCCAACACATTTCAGAATTCTGGGAAAGGAGCACTGGACCCGCTGAACACATACTCTGAACATGGCGCATCTGAGACTCAGACCCCCAACAGCTTTGGTTGAGGTCAGCAGGGTAAAAAATGGTCTGCTGCCTGAGTCCTTGGAGAGCTGCTGCTGGTCAGAATAGAGAATTGTGAGCTAGATGAACCTGGTATAAATAAGGCCGCTTCCCAGATCTTAAGACCCACAGAAACACCCCCCCTTCTTTTCTGTATTTCCCATTTCAGTTTGGCCACCACACCCTTACACCCAGAAGGACTGAAGCAGGAGTTGACTGACCTCACACCCTCTAGATTCTGCCAGCTCCCAATACCCACCATCCCTGACCGTTGGCTGTGGGGCTTGTATTCAGCCAATGTCTGGAGGGGCACTGATATAATATACTGCCTACAATCAGAGATGCCCACCCACTGATCCTCTGTAGGAAACAGCATGCTCACTTGACAGCTTCTTAATCTCTGCATGGGGAGAGATCTTGTTTGAATCAGAGACAGAGCAGGAGTCACCTGCCCCAGCCCCAGGGAGGCTGTATGGCCAGACCAGTAAATCGTACAGAAGTGCAGCAGGCAGCCTCAGGGGTTTTTTGGGGGGGTGGGATCCAATTCCACATGGCATAGTGTGTGGGAACAACTGGTTTCAGGGTTTTACATTCAAAACAGCAGCCATGCAACAGAGTTTGCTTCTCTATATACATTAAAACGTAAGGCTGTCCATCGCGCAACGCCCCTTGGGAGGACTTGTAGTGCCACATCATAACTCTGGATTTGCCTGAAGAAATGCGGCTTCGGAAGGTGAAAAATGAGCCTTGTAGTTGCATGGTGCAAGAAGGGGAAGCTCTGGAAGGTGGATGTGGTGGATGGCAAGATGGTTGGTGAGCAGAGCGCGCAGGGGCACAGAAGATGGTCCAAATTATTTCTCTCACTGCCCTCCGCGTGGCAAGGCAGTCCCCCAACTCCCATCAGCCCAAGCTGATGGTCAGGTAAAACAGATACCAAAAGCACCAACAGATCGGCCTACTGCTTTATTCAAAATTTTAAAAGTCTGGATAATGGAGCAGAAAACCCAGTTAAGATGCAACTAAGGTGATAAGTCTTCCAGTCAGCTGTCAGGGTCCCATAAGTCAGAGCTGAATTATTCTCTCCCCCCTGCCCCCCCAATCGCTTGTCGGCTGTGCAATGGATCTCTGAACACATTGTTAACTTGCACTAAATATTTGATGGCCATGTCGCGGCAGGAAAAGACAGATGTCATGGAATCCATCAGGCACGTATCTAATTTCCCAGGCCCCACTGCTCACTTGTGGGGAGCAGAGTGGGAAGTGTCCCATCACCCAAGGTACCTAGGGACAAAAATGTGCCAGGTTAAGAATTTGATAACTGCTGAAGACAGGAGACAAGAGAAACCAATCATCTGGCAATGTTTATTAAAAGCCACAGTACATTTCATACATTTCATGGGCTGTTCCTTTACACCCCAGATGCCCCCACTCCCCCCCCCCCGGCTGGGATGTTTCATTGAAATATGATGCTGCTTCTTATTGACTGGATGAAGGATAAAGAACATGTGTGTGTGTGTGTGTGTGTGTGTGTGTGTGTGTGTTACAAAACTGGACAAAAGCACACAGATAGAATTTACATCAGTTGCCCCGCCTACTTTTAGTAGCAGTGGTCATGCAAATGAGGTCGTCAAACTTGGGTCTTTTTAATCAAGGGGAAAAAGAAATTGAGGACACCAGAAAGATACAGAGCCCACATTCGCTTGATGTCCTGGTTGTTTCCCGCTTGGACTACTGCAATGCACTCTGTGTGGGGCTGCCTTTGAAGGTGACTCAGAAACTACAACTAATGCAGAGTGCGACAGCTAGACTGGGGACTGGGAGTGGCCGCTGGGACAATATAACACTAGTCCTGAAAGACCTGCATTGGCTCCCGGTACATTTCCAAGCACAATTCAAAGTGTTGGTGCTGACCTTTAAAACCCTAAACAGCCTGGGCCTTGCATACCTGAAGGAGTATCTCCACCCCATCGTTCAGCCTGGACACTGGGGTCCTCCTCTGAGGGTCTTCTGGCAGTTTCCTCCCTGGGAGAAGTGAGGTTACAAGGAACCAGACAGAGGGCCTTCTTGGTGGTGGCACCCACCCTGTGGAACGCCCTCCCATCAGATGTCAAGGAAATAAATAACTGCAGTCATACCTTGGTTGTCAAACGCCTTGGTACTCTTCCACTTTGGCTCCTGAACGCCGCAAACCCGGAAGTGAGTTTTTTGGAAGCTGAGCGTCCAGTGCGGTTTGAGTGCAGGAACCTCCTGCAGCCAATCAGAAGCCGTGCCTTGGTTGTCGACCATTTTTGGAAGTCAAACGGACTTCTGGGACAGATTCTGTTCGACAACCAAGGTACAACTGTATCTGACTTTTAGAAGACATCAGAAGGCAGCCCTGTATAGGGAAGTTTTTTCAATGTTTGATGTATTAGCACGTTTTTATATAAGTTGGAAGCTGCCCAGAGTAGGGCTTCCAACAGTCAGATGGGCAGGGTACAAGTAATAAAATGATGATGAAATCAGGACCCCACAAAACCTTCCCTTGAGGTGCGGGCTTCAGCATCATGGCAGGAACCATGTACACAGAGGGCGATATTTTTACTCCCTTCCTAAATTATTTGCCCTTCTCTTCTGTCTCCCATTCCCTCCCCTCCCAAATCGCACTTTGCTTTATCATGCGAAGCTGGCTTTTAGCAAGCTTAATTAACGAAGTCTAAATCCGTAACTGTGCAACACCTTTGGAGAGGGAACGTTAATTGCCTTTTGCATCCAGATCTGCTAGTGACCCACAATGGGGAGGGGTGCCTAACATTTATATCATGTCAGCTGTGCGATGGCGGCTCTTGGGTGTCACCTGCCTATCCCCAGTGGCTTCTCCAGGTAGAGCTAGGTGTGTCCCCTTGAAACCTTGGATAGCTGCTGCCGGTCAGTGCAGACAGTGCTATGCTAGATTGACCAGTCTGGCATAAGGCAGCATCCTTTGTTTGACATGCGCTCTTGGGGAGGCCAGGCAAAACTTTCTGTGCCTAAGAACGAAATGTGTGCTGGGTACCGGATCTTTGGGGACAATCTTGCCCGAGGAGGAGATTTCCAGTCACTTCCTTAACCCACCACTCCTTCCTCTCCATCCCTCCAGGCGAAGTACATCTCTCAGTGCATCGATGAGATCAAGCAGGAGCTGAAGCAGGATAACATTGCCGTGAAAGCCAATGCCGTCTGCAAGCTCACCTACGTAAGTGTCTCCCTCACCTGTGGGTCGGGTTTCTGCTGTGCGGCCTGCGGGGCAGGCAAGTGAGCCTGTTCCGCGAGGAGCCTCCTAAGGCGAGGCGGCCCTCTTCGTTTCCGACTGCATCCCATAATTCTGTCTCCCCATAGTAGAGGTGGGGAGTAAACAGAAGAACTTGAGAATTTCCCAGTTGGAGCAGGCCAGTGGCGCTTCTGGTTTTCAAAAGAAGCCAACCAGATGTTCACAAGCAGGCTCTGAACACAGCAGCACTTTCCCCTCCAGCAAGTGCCTCCAGCTGCGGAACATACATTGTGTTCCTGTATCAGTGTTACTTCCATGGAACGTGAGGTGGTGTCAAATTGCAAACTTGACAACTCTTTAAAATCTTAATATATACAATGCCAAAATAAAAATGACATTGTTCAGTGGTACCTCTGGATACGAACGGGATCCGTGCGGAAGCCCCATTTGCATCCTGAAGTAAACGTAACACGCGACTGCGCGTGACGTCATTTTGAGCGCATGCGCAAGCGGCGAAACCCGCTCCGTTACTTCCGGGTTGCCGCAGAGCGCAACCCGAAAATATTCATCCCAAAGCTACTTCAACCTGAGGTATGACTGTATGAGGTTTGCATATACAAGCATGTTTTCAGGCTGACCGTGAAACAGATCGAAATCCGAGTATCTCATTGTTGCACTTGTCATTTTTATTTTGTCATTGTCATTTTGTCAATGTATTACCGCATTTACTCAGATCTAATGCTCACCTTTTTTTTGGCCAAATTACGCTGTGAAAATGAAGGTGCGCATTAGATTCGATGGCGCGTTAGACTTGAGTAAATAGGGTAATTAAGATTTCATGTATTAGAGATTGTTGAAATGCCGCACGTTATTAATGAATTTG
>JAXCMG010000120.1:2380350-2431576 GCA_034642415.1 Podarcis siculus
TCTTTCTTTCTTTCTTTCTTTCTTTCTTTCTTTCTTTCTTTCTTTCTCTATTTGGCCATGTATTTCATATGGTCAGAGTGCTGCTGCTGCGACCCACCTTAGATTAGGCCAGTAGTGAGTACCCAGTGGTTTAGAGAAGGGGCTGTGGCTCTGTCCCGTGGCCCACCCCTTTGCCCCAATTTGGCCCGCAAAGCCATTTTGCCCAAGCCACAGCCACCCACCTTGCACCATGTGGAATGTTAAGTGTGGGGCAGGGAAAACCCTGGCTTAATTTTTTTATTATTAAAAAAACACACACCATATTTTATTCATATACCACCTTTTTCTCCAATGTGGTTCTCAGATCCCTTCCCATTTTATCTCCACAATAACCCTGTAAGTAGGTTAGGCTAAGACGGTGAATGCTCCCCAAGATGAGCTTGGGGGCTGAGTGGGGGATTTGAGCCCTGGTCTCTCCCAGGTCCTAGTAACCCTTTAACTGTTATGCTGTGCTAGCTTGCCAGTGAGAGAGGGACACAGGAACCTGCTATATATGAAGCCAGACCATTAGTCCCTCCATCTGCCTGCTCTGGTTGGCAGAGGCTCCCCAGAGCCGACAGTTCCCAGTCCTACTTAGAGATGCTGGCAGAGATTGAACCTGGACGACCTGCCCACAAAACAGGTGATCCAACCATTTAGCAAGCTGGAAGGAGGTTTGAGGGCCCTGCTGACAGGGAGTGTCTGCTGAGCCCTGCAGCTCCTTGCAGAAATAGCCCTTTGAAAGCTTTGCAAGTGGCTGCCAGCTCTCACCTGTGCAGGCAAAAAAGGTCACCTGGCTTTATTGGGAGGTCAGGGGATTGGCGGTTGAGCAGCCCCACCCACCTGTCAAACTCTGCCCACAAGTGCCGGGGTAAGGATTCAGTTTCCCACCCCAGCCCTAGAAGTTAAAATAGAGCAAGGTTCATAACCCAACAATAGAACATGGTTTCAGATTGTAGTTTGTTGGCGGTAGAAACACCATAGTTAAGCACATGAACGCACGCCAAGCCATATTTTACTAAGCTGTAGCTGCACAAACCACGGTTTAGCATTAGGTGGGAATCAAGACATGGTTTTACACCATGGACAAGTTAATGGCTCAGCATTCTCTATGTTGCGTAAACCTAATCTCTGCTTCCCAGAGCTGTTCACTTGCGCCCTGCAGAACGGCGTCGGAAATGGGTGCCGGTTCTGCAACATGGATTAGATCAGGGGTTCCCAAATGTGAAAGAAGCAATTAAAGACCAGGCCAGCATCTAGCACAGCTGACAAATCTTTCTGCAGTCCAGCAAGCTCCCTCGACCCTTTTCAAGTGGGGCAGGGAGTTTGGGAACCACTTGATTAGGTGGTGCTGCTGTTGTCTATTTTTTAAAAAACGAGAAGTGCGTATCTCTAGCTAGTGCCATTTTCACTGGGCGGACCTCAGCCTGGGGGCTGCTCTGTGGGATGCGGTCCTGGAAGAGCGGGGAGAGTTGCCACCTGGGATGTTGATGCAGCAGTGAAGGGGTGTTTTTTTGTGTGTGTGTGTGTTCTGTTTTTGCTTTTGTGCTCCTCCCACTTCTCACACCTCACGGCGATCCCATTCCTCTCACAGGCGTGCAAAGCTGCATAAATCCCTACGTGGTCCCCACTTCTGGATTCTCCTTAGATGCGGCCAGTTTGGGTGGCGATTGGTACCAAGCCTATGGAGCTTGCCCATCTTCCCCCCCCCCAACTCCTCTAGGGTAGATTGGCTCCTCCCTTATCAGCACTATGATCCCACCCCATTAAAATAGCCGCCTTCCAACAGGAACCAGAAGAAGGTGCTCTGCCTCTGTGTGTCGCTCTAGGCCTTTCTCCTTAGCTCTGTGGAAAGCGTGTTGTTGCTCTTCATCCCTTGCGTTCTCCCTCACTTCTCTATGGTTTGTGGCGGGCTGTCTGTGCTGTGGATCTTGCAAATCCAGCGGTCAGAACTGCTTTGCGCTTCATGAAACAGGCAGCCCATGTGCTGACCTGGGGAAGCAACCAGGGTGAACTGACCTTCAGCCAGGGTTTTTGTTCAACCCGGTTGCAAAACATGGGGCATTTTGATTTTTAAATCCTGATTTTTAAACCTGAACAGGCATGCAGGCTGATTGCTTGATTGCTTGTGCGAATTTGAAAAGTGTTGGTCCCCAAAATGGCAAACCGTTTGGCTTCCAATAATATAGATCTGCAAAGATCTGCACTGTCTGGTGACTTGTTAGTGGGGCAGATTCAAGGGGGCACATGAAACCCGTCCACAACTCAGGGCTACTTCATTAGAAAGATTGACCTTGCCCCCATCGTGTTCCCACTGCTTTGGTCTACAGAACTGACTCTTTTTTCCAGGGCAGCACCATGTTTGTTCCACGTTCCAATCTTTTAGCAAGACAGCATCTGTTCTCTGCCTTCATTCTATCGTGCTTAAAAATGTTTCATCCTGACATGTAGTCATTACCCATCTTGGCTTTTGAAACTGTTTACATTCTTCCTTTATATTTTGTTAGTTTTATCATGTCTGTGGATTTTATAGCTAGTCTTTAAGTGGCACGCCGTATTTTTCTGTGTATAATACACCCCCTATTTTGGGGGACTCAGATTTAAGAAAATGGGGGGAGATGGTCCCATGTATAACATGGGACATTTTAAAGGGGAAAAGCCTAGTCTTCTACACGGAAAAATACGGTGTGTGTTTTGCTAAATAATGAACCTGTAATATTGGAAGCTGGGGAATATGGGGTGTTCACAGGAGGGGTTGCTGTTCCTTCTGGGGTGCTAGGTCCACCTTTGGTCCCCACCCTGTACTCTGCTCTCACCCGTGGCTCCTGGAAGCTGTCAGAAATGCAACAGCGGGTGCAATCCCGGAAATGGCTTTGACTGGCCGGCTGAACCAGGCGAGGGGAGCCGATGGGTCTCAAACCCTCGTTGAGTTAGGAACTTCCCCTCCGTGTGAATAGGCTCCAGTGAAGGGAGCGGACGAGACCAAGGGCAGGTCCAACGGTCAAGATGTCAGTTTCACAAAGTGGCTCACAATAAACAGCAATAACTGGCTCAGGACCGCAATACTGTACATTGAGTAGTGCCTCTCCCTATATAAAACAACCGATTCACGAGAACAGGCCTTCTCTGAGTGGCTCCCCGTTTGTGGAACGCTCTCCCCAGGGAGGTTTGCTTGGTCCCTTCATTATACACCTTTAGGCGCCAGACAAAAACGCTCCTCTTCTCTTCTTTTGGCTGATTAATATTCTACAGCCTTCTAAATGTGTTTGTGAGAAGGGGGAGGGCATTACTGTTTTGTTGTTTTGCTTTACATATTTTCATGTTTTTATCCTGTATTTTATTCTGTGACCTGCCCTGAGGTCTTACGATGAAGGGCGGTATGCAAATCAGATAAATAATAGAACAACACAAATGCAACATAAACCGAATGGAATACTTAACAAATCATCAGCAAAACAATCACTATTAACAAAAGAACTTTTTAAAAGAGCTAAACAGCACAACAAAAAAGTCGTAATGTATGATTCGCAAAGCACTGCAGGAACTTATAATCCACAAAACAATGCTAGCAGCATTAGCAAGCCAGCAGCCGAAATCACACTAAGCCCTGCTGATTTTGCGCACCCCCATGACTCGCGACCTTCCACTTCGTTCATCACATGCACTTGATGCTCGTGTTAGCAACTCCTTTCTGAAGGCTGCTAAGACTGGAGTGTGGGTGGAAAAAGCCATTGCCTTGATGGTCCTAAAGTCTCGCGCTGCCTCCAAACACAGAGGTAAAACCCGGTCAGCCGGCTAATAATAATACAGTGGTACCCCGCTAGACGAATGCCCCGCTAAACGAAAAACGCGCAAGACGAAAGGGCTTTCCGACATTTTTCTGCTTCGCAAGACTTTTTTTCTATGGGGCTTACTCGCAAAACGAATTTTTTTCCGTGGTCTCCCTTTTTTTTTTTCCTTTTCTGAAAGGCGCTAAGCTCCTTATCTCTAAATTGCCGCTTATCCGCTAATCCGCTAAGCGCTAAAAGCCGCTTATCAGCTGTTTTACCGCTTATCAGCTGATCGGCTGATAGCGGAGCTCCGCAAGACAAAAATCCCTGCAAGACGAAGGCTCCCGCAGAACGGATTATTTTCGTCTTGCGGGGCACCACTGTAATAATAATAATAATAATAATAATTTATTATTTGTACCCCGCCCATCTGGCTGGGCTTCCCCAGCCACTCTGGGCGGCTTCCAAAAAAATATTAAAATCCTCTAATACATTAAACATTAAAAGCTTCCCTAAACAGGGCTGCCTTCAGATGTCTTCTAAAAGTTTGGTAGTTGTTTTTCTCTTTGACATCTGGTGGGAGGGCGTTCCACAGGGAGGGCACCACTACCGAGAAGGCCCTCTGCCTGGTTCCCTGTAACTTGGCTTCTCGCAGTGAGGGAACCGCCAGAAGGCCCTCGGCGCTGGATCTCAGTGTCCGGGCAGAACGATGGGGGTGGAGACACTCCTTTAGGTATACTGGGCCGAGGCCATTTAGGGCTTTAAAGGTCAGCACCAACACTTTGAATTGTGCTCGGAAACGTACTGGGAGCCAATGTAGGTCTTTTAAGACCGGTGTTATGTGGTCTCGGTGGCCGCTCCCAGGCTAGGGGACACCCATAGCCTTTCTCCTCCATAAATGTGCAATGTTGCAGTACTTTCCTGCCAGCTTTCCGCAGTGCAATAACACTCTCTTTCCCCCTTCGCAGCACTTCCGCCATGTCGCTGCTTTACGAATGTGTGAACACAGTGATTGCAGGTAAGGAAAAGCAGTGCCAAGCACGCCATTACTGTTTACCCCTCCTGACTTGCGTGTTTTGCACCGTACTAATTTAAACTCCCTTTTCTCCCCCCTCCTTCCTCCAGTGTTGATCTCTCTCTCCTCGGGGATGCCCAACCACAGTGCCAGCATCCAGGTACAGTCCCATCTTGGCCTGCCAGCCCTCGCGGCAGCAGCTGAAACTTTGCTGGAGCGCAGAGGGCTTTCCTTGATCACAGAGGGAGGTGGAAGGTGCCATCCTCTCCGCCTCTTGCAAAAAACAAACAAACCTGTGCGTCATTTCTTTACAGCTCTGTGTTCAGAAGCTGAGGATTCTGATAGAAGATTCCGACCAGAACTGTAAGTCTCGGGCCTGTGGGGTGGGGGGAAGTCCTTGGCACCAGGGGCAAGGGAGGGGGCACCCTTAAAGTCCTGCTAAATACTAGTATGAGTGAGCAGTTGCATCTGACTTAGTCATTTATGATTATGATTGATTGAATTGATATACCACCCTGTACCCAGAGGTCTCAGGGCAGCTCACAAAATAAAATCAAAATATGAAACTGCTAAATACATAATCAAAATAAAAACAACAACACCCCCCCAAAAATCCCACATTTAAAAAGGGCATAGGATGTCAATCAAATCAACCAAAGGCCTGGTTGAAAAGGAATGTTTTTGTCTGGCACCTAAAGGTGTATAATGAAGGCACCAGGCGAACATCCCTGGGGAGAGCAGACGGGGAGCCAATGCAGAGAAGGCCCCGTTCTCGTGTTGCCACCCTCCAGACCTTTCGAGGAGGGGGCACATGAAGGAGGGCCTCAGAAGATGATCTCAGGGTCTGGGTAGGTTCATAAGGAAAGAGGCAGTCCTTGAAGTATTGCAGTCCTGAGCCGTTTAAGGCTTTATAGGTCTGTTGAAATCCACTGGGCTTTCCCAACTTGAGTCCGTTGATTTCGCAGAATCTACTCTTGAGTGCAGCTCAGCTTCCCTGGCCTCCACCGCCGCCCCTGGAAATCTTATTTGGCCCTTGTGTGTGTTTGTGTCTCCTCCTCTCCACGTAGTGAAATATCTGGGGCTGCTGGCGATGTCCAAGATCCTGAAAACCCACCCCAAATCGGTCCAGTCCCACAAGGATCTCATCCTCCAGTGCTTGGATGATAAAGACGAGTCCATCCGCCTCCGGGCCTTGGATCTTCTCTATGGGATGGTACGTTCACCTGCCGCCGCAACACCACGGAGGTCTTAACTTTTAGAAATATAGAGAGCATACCCTAAAATCCTTAGGAGCAATGCAGCAAGAACACTATCCTTGGAGGCAGCTGGGGAAGGTTCATGGCTCATAGGTAGGGTGCCTGCTTTGCATGCAGAAGGTCCTGGCTCAGTTTCTGACCACTCCCAGGTAGGACTGGGCAAGAGCCCCTTCTGAAACTCCAGAGAGCTGCTGCCGGTCAGTGTCAACCGTAGTGAGTTAGATGGGGGCCAACAGTCTGACTCAGTGTAGGGCAGCTTCCTGCATTCCTAAAGCAAGCTAAGCTTTGTGGGGCGACAGATGTTGCATCCAGAACACTCTCAAAAGCAATAGAAGGCATTCATACAGTCGTAGAGTTGGAAGGGACCTGCAGCTTCCTCCAGCCCAGCCCCCTGCAATGCAGGAATCACGGCTCAAGAACCCCTGGCAGATGGCCACCCAGCCTCTGCTTAAAAGCCTCCAAGGAAGGAGAGTCCACCACCTTTATACTGTTGAACTTCTTGATGTTTCATTGGATTCCCCTTTCTTGCCATCTGAAGCCATTGTCTGGGGTCCTCCCCACCAGAGCAGCGGAAGACAAGCTGTCTCCACCTTCCATTGAGATACTTGAAGGTGGCCATCTTCCCACCTCTCAGTTCTCCTCTTCTTCAGCCAAAACATCCCCAACTCCTTCAGCTGCTCCTCAAAAGGCTTGGTTTCCAGGCCCTTCGTCATCTTGGTTGCCAGTGATGTGCAGATTAGGGGGTCTAGGCTGTGTTCCCAGTTAATTGTTCATGTATTAAAGCCCGGAGTGCTCCTGCCTGACTTAGGGAGGCGCGATGGTCATGCACACAACATCAGCATGTTGGGACATCACAATGCGATGTTCACACACACACACACACACACACACCCCAAATCGCCCTCACAAGCTGGCACCATTGTTCCCCTACAAAAAACTTCACTGCACTCCTCTGTTGGTCGCCCTCCTCTTAACATGCTCCAACTTGTCAATATCCTCCTTAATGACTTGCCCCTTCCTCCCCACCAACCGGCCTCTACAACTTCAGGTGTCCAAGAAGAACTTGATGGAGATTGTGAAGAAGCTGATGATCCACGTGGACAAGGCGGAAGGGACAACCTACAGGGACGAGCTGCTGACCAAAATCATTGACATATGTAGCCAGTCCAATTACCAATACATCACCAATTTTGAATGGTCAGTATTTCCGTTTACCTACAGGGCTTCACACATTTCATCTGATACATGTTCCTCTGTTTCATATATTACCATTTTCTTCCCATTGCTCAAGTTTCAAATCCTGCCGGCGATTTGATTATGATATTCTTCCATAAATTGCCCATTGTATCACCCTCTTATTTTCACTGTTAGCTTTGCCACTTCCGCATAGTCCGTTAATTTTAAGAGCCGTTCTTCTTTCTCTGGACTTTTCTTTCCAGTTCTGCTTGTACAGTGGTACCTCGGGTTAAGAACTTAATTCGTTCTGGAGGTCTGTACTTAACCTGAAACTGTTCTTAACCTGAAGCACCACTTTAGCTAATGGGGCCTCCTGCTGTCGCCGCTCCGCCGGAGCATGATTTCTGTTCTCAACCTGAAGCAAAGTTCTTAACCTGAAGCACTATTTCTGGGTTAGTGGAGTCTGTAACCTGAAGCGTATGTAACCTGAAGCGTATGTAACCTGAGGTACCACTGTATAAGGTTCTGTCTGCTGTTTCTTGCATGCATAAATAAGTTAATCATCTTTGTGGCCTTTGACCCAATTATCCATAGGAGAAAAGCATCAGGTTGCGGGGAGGTAACCAGTTTAAATATCTTTTTCATTTCATTTCGTTTTTAATTACTTTGTTTTTTAAGGGAAAAAATCATAGCTCAGTGGTAGAGCAATCTACCTTGCATGCAGCAGGTCTCGGGTCCCTTCCTCAGCAACTCCCGTTAGGTCTGAACTAGAAACCCTGGAGAGCCACTTTCAATCACTGTAGACCAGGGCTACCCAAACTTGGTTCTCCAGCTGTTTTTGGACTACAACTCGCATCATCCCTAGCCGAAGAACCAAGTTTGGGAAACCCTGCCTGTAGGGGTCAGATGGGATTACCACGAGGAATTATAAAATATACATCAAGCCATCGTGTCCACGATGAAGACATTGTGTTGACTGGGTTTGAGATATTGACGATAATTTCTGATTAAATCCCATAAGATTCTACATTCATGCCCTTTTGATGCCCTTTTGCCTCTGCTGCCCATTTCTCTCTCCTCACATGTCACGTACTCGGCAGTACACAGCAGTTGCTTCACCAGGCAGGCATCCTGGGCCATAAAGATTGTGGGCAAGTTTCTTTGATGTATATTAATCTTAGGATGTTAATCTTAGGGCCAGGAAACAGATCTCACATTAAGGGGATAATGGTCACTGTCCTCCTGGCCATCCTTCTTATCATATGTATTGATTGCTTATTACCTCCGGGGTTGCCAGATGCTCTTCTTTGTAGTTCTGTTCTTTGTTTACCCCAGAAATATTTGAGCTTAATTAGTTTTAGTAGTTTAACTTGTCCCCACGTGGGTTTGTGGAAATGCTCAGAAGAAATCTGATTGGTTCTTACGAACACTCTGTAAAAAGTTCTTTTGTGAATAAAAGCTACCTGGGCCATGAGGCTGCAGACACGGAGAGGCACAGAGAGACACGATTATATGCACCCTTCCCAGAGTCTTGCTGGTTCAAGCCTCTGTGTGCATTCTTATTAATCAGAGTTCAATCCTTCCTTTACTTTGCGAACGCAACACCTGCCAAAGACAGTCCTTAGCTTGAGGGACCCAAACAGGCCCTTTCCTGTGTTCTCGTGATCCAGGTACATCAGTATCCTGGTGGAGCTGACCCGCCTGGAGGGGACCCGCCACGGCCACCTCATCGCCTCCCAGATGCTTGACGTGGCCATTCGCGTCAAGGCCATCCGCAAGTTCGCCGTCTCCCAGATGGCCATGCTGTTGGACAACGCCCACCTCCTGGCCAGCAACACCCAGCGCAACGGGATCTGCGAGGTCTTGTACGCCGCGGCCTGGATCTGCGGGGAGTTCTCCGAGTAAGTTCCCAGCCGCATGGTGGCATCTGTCACGCAGGAGCTCCCAAGCGGTAGCCTGCAGACAACCAGTGGGCCTGCAAGATGGGAGTCAAGAGAGCGACACGTTCCCCAGCCCTTTTCTAAGAAGCAGTGTCTGCTATGGGATGCTTGAGATGGAGGAGTGTCTCTATTGAGAAGAGGCATTCCCTCCTCAGTGGGGAATTCCTCCTCTTAGACCAGGGATGGGGAACATCTGTCAGGGCCCTCCCAGATGTTGCTAGTCTCCAACAACCAGTATGGCCAGTTCCCAACATCTGTAAAGACATGGTGCCGGTATCACCTGTGTGGGGAGGCAGTTCCTTGCCCTTGGGGCCACCAACACAAAGGCTGTCTCACGAACCACCAGGGAGGCCTCGCAACTGGGAGAGGGCCGAGTTCTCCCCTTGCTGCCGCTTGTGGTTTCCTCGCTTTCCCTCCTGGAAAGAGGATTTGGGACACCCCGCCTCTAAGCACCTTCTCCCCCTCCCCCTCCTCCTCAGGCACCTTGAGGAGCCTCACCAGACTCTCGAAGCCATGCTGCGGCCCAAGGTCACCACGCTGCCCGGCCACATCCAGGCTGTGTACGTCCAAAACATGGTGAAATTGTACTCTGCAATCCTGCAGCAGAAGGAGCAGGCTGGCGAGAAGGAGGTGGCACAGGAGGCGACACAGATGATGATTGAGCGCCTGCCGCAGTTCGTGCAGAGTGCGGACCTCGAGGTCCAGGAAAGGGTAAGCAAAAATCCTCCCAAGATCCCATCTCTCTTTTTTCTTTTTTGCACATTATCATATTCTATTAAATTTCTAAAATTTCACAATTAGACTTCAAATTGAATAATTGCATCGATTCATAAATTGGCTTCCCATTCCCAGCTTCACAGTGTTTTTGTTCAAACCTTTTCCCTTTTTGCTCAAATTAAAGTTTTCACAATAAGATTATATCTAGAACAAATGAAGTCCGAAAAGAGAAAAACGCAGCCCTTTTCATACCCTTTTCTACTGTGATATATCAAACTCTCATCTATTGCAGAATCCCACTAATACAATTACTGTATACTTTTTCTGCTGCTGCTGCTCCTATCTCGAATCCTGCCCGCAATTTCATTTGACTATAATACTTTTTCAAACAGTCCAAGAAAGGCCTCCATTCTGTAAAAAGCTCATCATTTTGATCTCTTAATATTGCTATCGGCTTTGCCATTTCTGCATAGCTTATTAATTTTAAAAACCACCCTTCCTTCATTGGAACCCTTTCTTCTATTCATTTCTATGCAAATAATATTCTAGATGTTGTTGTTACATACATGAATAGTTTGGTCGTCTTCAAAATGTCTGTCCCTCTTATGCCTATAAGAAAAGCTTCTGATCTTTTGGGAATAATCCATTTAAATATCATCTTCATTTCACTGTATATCATTTCCCAATAGCCTTTAACTTTTTTGCATCTCCACCACATATGAACGAATGACCCTTCTGTCTACTTTCCGTTCCCAGCACTTACCTGGCACATTTTTATACATTTTGGCTCATTTATTTGACATTAGGTACCACCTGTACAACATTTTAACCCACTGGCTAAAATCAGTGTTTCCCAAACTTGGGTCTCTGGCTGTTTTCAGACCAGAATTCCCACCATTCCTGACCACTGGTCTTACTAGCTAGGAATGATGGGAGTTGTAGTCCAAAAACAGCCAGAGACTCAAGTCTGGGAAACACTGGACTAAATCAATGAGAGTCTTTTTCTCTCTTAACTTTAATAAATGTCTTTCCTTTTGTCAGGCCTCTTGCATCCTCCAGCTCATGAAATACATCCACAAGCTTCAGATCAAAGAGGTCCCCGTAGCCGAGGAAGTGATCGCCTTGTTCGCTGGGGAGCTCAACCCCGTCGCCCCCAAAGCCCAGAAGAAAGTGCCCATTCCAGAAGGGTAAGATTGTCTCCCCCCGGGTGACGGCATTGGATCTCGGGGTTCTGGGCCTGCAGCCTCGCCTTCCTCCCAGCCAGGCTGAGAGAAGTGAAATTGGGGGAAGGCAGAGCAAGGGGTCTTAGAAAGGGCAAGGAGGGACCATGCAATTTCTGTGTTTGCAGCAGGGTCAGAACTGCCGCAGTGCACTGTGCATGGGGCTGCCTTTTAAGGTGGTCCAAAAACCATGTTTGGTTCCAAGCAGGTGGGGGGGTGTCTTTTGAACCTGGGTGCTGCATTCTCTCATGGAGAAGTCTTGGGGAGGGGCAGAGGAAAAGGGACAGTGATAGAGGGGCGCAACAGATGCAATTCTTACCCATTGTACAGTAGGTTACATTCCAGTTGTACAAAAGGTGTGTACACTCCCCTCTCGTTGCCTCCATAAACACCTCTCTGTTCCCCATCCAGCTGAACAAAGAGGCACGGTAACAGCTCAAGGAAACATCCCAGCTATGCAAAAGCGCTACTGGAGGGTGCAGAGTAGCCCTGTGGGGAGGGTCCTGAGTGGGGCTGGACGATATATCGTCCAAAACCATTTTGAAGTCTGTATCGTGATAGCAGTTTTGAAAAATTTGACCCGGCAATTGCGAATCATGGGGTGGGTGGGTGGGTGTGTAGCCTGCCAAGCCCTCTACATATTTCAGACATCATGATATATCGGTATATTGCAGTGTTTAGCTGGTGATATATTTTGACGTTGAAAACCAGATATCGCCCGGCCTTGAGTTTCTGCAGCCCTGAACTGAAGAAATGATAATGTAGACTTGAGACTGGGTGTGGTGATGGTGATTTGCCCACCCTTCACTCTAAGAACCCAAAGCAGGTTGCAGCAACCTAAAATCACAGAAATAAGATGGAGTTATAGAATCGCAGACTTGGAAAAGACCACAGGTGTCATCTAGTCCAGCCCCCTGCAATGCAAGAATCTTTGCCCAACATGGGGCTTGAACCCGTGGCCCTGAGATTTAAGAGTCTATTCTGTTGACGAGAAGCTATATTAATCTAACTAGAATTAGTAACTTTTTGAGTAATCAATAGCAAAGACAGCTTGGTAGTGATGCGGAGGCTCTCTCCTTTCCCAGCTTGGACCTTGACGCTTGGATCAACGAGCCTCCCTCGGACAGCGAGTCTGAGGATGAGAAGCCCCGGACCATCTTCCACGAGGAGGAACAGAGGCACACAAGGCATCGGCAGCCTGAAATGGACGAGGAGGAACTGAAGAGGGTAGGCTGGCCGCATCATAGAGTGGAAGAACTGTAGAGTTGGAAGGGACCAGGCCAACCCCCTGCAATGCAGGAATTTATTATGCCCGTCACGTAGGCATCGTGCCGCCCCCGCTCCCCCGCCGGCTCACGTGAGGAGCCAGCACTCTGAATTGGGCCTGGAAACTGATTGGCAGCCAGTGCAGTTGGGCCAGGATCATTGTCCCAGCGAGCAGCCTGGCCGTTGAATCCTGCACTGGGTGACATTTCCGCACTGTCTTCAGAGGCAGACCCACGTATAACATGCTGCAGTAATCTAACCTGGAAGTTCCCAGAGCCTAGACAAGTTAGGCTGGTCCTGTCTGGTTAGAGACGCAGCTGGGCCCCCAGCCAAAGCTGATGTGGAGCGGGGTTGGGGGGGTCATTTGCGCACTCCTTTTTTAAATAAATGAAGCCAAGAAAAATGTTCCATTAATCCTCAATATATTAGATTTTTAAACCCACCGCCGTGCCCCTTGTCTCTCCCTAAAGCGCCGAGAGGTCCGGAAGCAAGAACAAGCGAACAACCCGTTCTACATCAAAAGTTCTCCTTCCCCACAGAAGGTAAGCCCGGATCCTTGTCTGGTAGTCGCAAGGGACCGACTCTAGGGTGGGGGGGGTGGCTCTCTTAATGGCAGGGATCCTGCTGTTGCTTTTGGTAAGCCACACGGGGCCAATGTTGGCACATGACACCTCTTCTTTCCCCACCTGATCTTCTTCCCTCCACCCCCACCTTGTCCAGAGGTACCAAGATAGCCCCGGCGTCGAACACATACCTGTGGTGCAAATTGACCTCTCCGTTCCTCTGAAAGTTCCTGGTAAGAGTTCTGCCAGTTTCCCAGCATTCCACACCAATGAACAGGGCCCAGTGGGTGGAGCTATGCAGATGAGCAGCCTTGATTCTCAGCGCTTCCAAATCAAGTTTTCTGTGTCCTGGTCTCTGCTTCCCACTTCAGATGCTGGGATCCTGAAAGGGCGAGTACGCCTGGCTTCCATTTCTCTGGCTGCTAAAGTTGGAACAGCCACAGAAAGAGGGCATGGGTAGCTTTTAAAGTCCATTAGTTTCAATGGGTCTGCTCTGAGTAAAAACATTAAGCATTGAAAGCTTCCCAATAGGGGGCTGCCTTCAGGTGTCTTCTGAAAGTTATGTAGTTCTTAATCTCCTTGACGTATGAGGGGAGGGCGTTCCACAGGGAGGGCGCCACCACCAAGAAGACCCTCTGCCTGGTTCCCTGTAACCTCATAATGAAGGAACCGCCAGAAGGCCCTCGGAGCTGGACCTCAGTGTCTGGGCAGAACGATGGGGGTGGAGACGCTCCTTCAGGTATACTGGGGCAAGGCCATTTAGGACTTTAAATGTCAGCACCAACACTTTGAATTGTGCTTGGAAACGCACTGGGAGCCAACGTAGGTCTTTCAGGACTGGTGTTATATGGTCTTGGCGGTTGCTCCCAGTCACCAGTCTGGCTGCCGCATTCTGGATTAGTTGTAGTTTCCAGGTCACCTTCAAAGGTTGCTCCACGGAGAGTGCATTGCAGTAGTCCAAGCGGGACCAGAGCGTGCACCACTCTGGTGAGACAGGGAGCAGGCAGGGAGGGTCACAGATGGAGCTGGTAGACAGCCACCCTGGACGCAGAATTGATCATGGACAGCAGTGAGTCCAAAATGACTCCCAGGCTGTGTACCTTGGCCAACGTTTCCTTTCAAGGCTGGTGCTCAGCCCACTGCCCCTCTTGAGAACTCACTCTGTCCCTCCCCGCCCATCAACGCAGGCTTGCCGGTTTCTGACCAGTATGTGAAGCTGGAAGAGGAGCGTCGGCACCAGCAGAAGCTGGAGAAGGACAAGAAGAAGAAGAAGCAGAAGAAGCAGGAGAAGGAGAAGCGGGGAAAGCACCACCGGCGCCACAACTCGCTGCACACCGAGAGCGACGAGGACATTGCGCCCGCACAACATGTGGACATCATCACAGAGGAGATGCCAGAAGTAAGCCCTGGCGGGAGGGTGCGGCTGATGCGCGGATCAAGGCACCCATCCTGTTCTTCCTGGTGTTCTCTGGCCATGGGTGGATCGGGAACCAACCCGGTTACAAATCCTGATGGGTTGTGGTGGTGGTAGTAGTAGTAGTAGTAGTAGTAGTAGTAGTAATAATAATAAATTTATTATTTATACCCTGCCCATCTGGCTGGACCTCCCTAGCCACTCTGGGCGACTTCCAACAAAATATTAAAATACCGTAGTACATCAAACATTGAAAGTTTCCCAAAACAGGGCTGCCTTCAGATGTCTTCTAAAAGTCTGGTAGTTGTTTTTCTCTTTGACATCTGGTGGGAGGGTGTTCCACAGGGCGGGTGCCACTACTGAGAAGGCCCTCTGCCTGCTTCCCTGTAACTTGGCTTCTCACAGTGAGGGAACCGCCAGAAGGGCCTCGGTGCTGGACCTCAGTGTCCGGGCAGAACGATGGGGGTGGAGAAGCTCCTTCAGGAATACTGGACTGAGGCGGTTTAGGGCTTTCAAGGTCAGCACTCTTCGGGCCAAAGGCCAAATATTGCGTCCGGCAGGCTTCTTCTGCGCACACAGGACTCTGCTGATTCCCAGCTATGTCCTCTGCCTCTCTCTCTGGACGCTTTGCAGAGGTATACACAGCGGTGAAGTACTGCTGCAGTTTGGAGACCATAAATCAGGACGGCACGGTTAACGTCTCTTATCTCAAACGCTTTTATTAGGGTAGCATAACATCGTAAATCTGTCTCACGCTCCCGGCGAACTAGCCGACATCTTCCCTCTTCTCCGAGCGGAAGAAGAAGAAACACACGCAGAGAAAACCACTCCCATACGTGTGGACGTAACCACGCCTCATGATACAAGGCGTCACACAGAACCACTTAACCCTGTAGGTTCTGATTCCTCCACAAGCACCAACACTTTGAATTGTGCTCGGAAATGTACTGGGAGCCAGTGTAGGTCTTTCAGGACCAATGTTATGTGGTCTCGGCGGCCGCCCCCAGTCATCAGTCTAGCTGCCGCATTCAGGATTAGTTGTAGTTTCCGGGTCACCTTCAAAGGGAGCCCCATGTAGAGCGCATTGTGGGAGTCCAAGTGGGAGATAACCAGAACATGCACCACTCTGTACCCCTCCCATCTGGCTGGGTTTCTCCAGCCGCTCAGGGTGGCTTACAGCACATTAAAGAATTGCAAAACATTAGACATTAAAAATTGCCTGAAAAACTAGTTATAGGTATGGACCCGCTGTCTGTCAAACAGCTCTTACTGTCAGGAAGTTCTTCTCAAGGTTTATTCAGAATCTTTCTTGTCACTTGAAGCCATGGGTTGAAGTCCTGCCCTCCAGAGCAGGAGGAAACAAACTTGATAACCACCTCTCTCCGTTAAATGGCCACTGCGTAGATTTTAAAAGGGGGGCAGGCAAGGGAGCAGCAGATAAAATTTGTTCTGATGGTGTGGTTTCCGGCTTGAGGTTGATAGCTAGCTGGTCATAACTTTTTAGCAGGTAAGGGTGCCTGGGGTGCTCACACTGTGCTAAATGCAGGTGGATCTGGAGGTGGGAGGGAGTGCAGAAATAGAAGGGCTGTGTTCTCCCCCCACAGTTGGAGGCAGCAGTGCTTCTGCACCCAGGTCGCTGGGAATCACAGGGAGAGTTGCTGTTGTGCTCAGGTCCTGCTTGAGAGCTTCCCGTTGATGCTTCCGGTTGGCCACTATGAGAGCAGGTGGCTGGACTGTAGAAGGGGCCCCTTTGGCCAGATCCAGCCGGCAAATTCTTACATTCTTAGTCTGGCAAATGAAATCCTCCTGCAGCAGTATGGTAGCACAGTCATTATCTCTTGGTTCAGGGTGGTGGAAACGTATTTCTGACTTCGAAAAAAATCTGTCACTGTGGCAATGGAGGGTAGGTCACCAGCCCCCCCTTTCCCCTGCTCCTTGGAGGTCAGCACCTCTTTGACCCACTCCCTCTTCTCTTGTGGCTTTTCTCCCAGAATGCTCTGCCCAGCGACGAGGATGACAAGGACCCCAACGACCCCTACAAGGCTCTGGACATTGACCTTGACAAGTAAGGAAAAAGCTGGGCTGGCGTTCTTCTGCTTTCCTGGCTAGCGTTAAACCTTCCTGACATCAGCTGAGGCCTGTTACTTTGCCGCTCTCTGGGATGATGATGACGATGATGATGATAATAATAATAATAATAATAATAATAATAATAATAATAATAATAATAAATTTTCTTTATACCCCACCTTTCCTGGTTCAGAAAACTGGGCTCAGGGCGGCTAACAACAAATTTAAAACTCTTAATTGATGCAACAAAAAACAGCATCGGAGTGCAAGGAGCCTTTGGCCAGCCGGGCATTTGCTGAACTACAACTCCCATCACCCCCAGCCATCGGCCATGCTTGTGGGGGCTGGTGGGAGTTGTAGTTCAGCAATGCCTGGCGGGCCAGAGTTTCCCTACTCTTGGTTGTAGTTCAGCAATATTTCATTCATTTGTTTCAGGTATTTAGGTGGAGAGATGGAGATGGCTTAATATTCAGATTTCTAAGCTGTGCGCATGAATTGATGGTGCTGTTGTTTTTAAAAAAAGAAAAGCATTACCGAGAATGAGAATGATTCAAATATAGACCGCTTGCTAGTATGGCAAGCCCTCCTTTATGTCACATGCGACCTCTGGGGTGAGCGTGGTTTGGGGCAGGCACTGACCTTGTGGGCCAGATTAGACCCAGGGGTCACAGGTCCCCCCCCCCTCAGTCTTGTGGGCTTAGCTTAGGGGGTGAAGCCATCGATTCGGACACTTCAATTGCATCTTTTAAAAGGATAGGTTTGCTCCTCACGTTCTTCCAGCTCTTCCGTTTGTATGTTCTGTGAGGCATCACCAGAATTATTTTGCATTTCTCACTCTCTGTCTCTTTCCCTCCTGCTTCTTCCATTCGCACAGTTGCTGTATTCTGTCGTCATGTGTATTTTATTTTATTTTTTCCTGTCTCCCTCTCTTTCTCTCTGTCCTTCACACACAGTCTGGTTTCAGGGAAATCGGCGAGGTAAGCGCTACCTTCTCCCTATCTCTTTCTCTCTCTCTCTCCAGTGTATGGGAAGTTTATTTATTAAATTTGCATACTGCCCCTTTATCCATAGATCTCAGGGCAGTTCACAACATAAAATTACAATGTAAAACCCGCAAGTTGGCTGCTCGCTTTCTGACGTTGTAAAACCCCAACACGGCCAAGAGAGCTGCTGACCCAGCCACCCCACCCCAAATTGCAGCAGAAAAAAGAGACTTTCCGTATTTTGAGAGTCTGGGGGGGGGGGGATCAATTCTCTCTCTTCTGCCTGCATAGACCCAAATTTGCATGTTTGTGGCCTGCAACAAAAGAAACATTAAAAAAAATCCTCGTTTTCACTAGAGCAACTTACAAAATAAAAAACATGCAGTATGCAAAACTGAAAATCCCAGAAGAGCATTTATGGTGCAAGGGCCTCCTGGAATAAACCTGTTTCAGTCTTGCATCTGGTGCCTGCCTGATTTCTAGTGGCAGGGAGTTCCATGCTCTGAGTGGCGTTTGGTCGCTTGCTTGCCTGGAGCCAATTTTCCATTCGCCATAGGCGACCAGGAAAGCAGCTGTATGCAATCCACCTCTCTGTTAACCTGGATCAGTGCTCCTGAAACTTACTCCAGGACAGCCTTCCGCAGCCCAGGTGCCCTTCAGATGTTCTGGAATTTCCGCCATCACGACTCCCCAACAGCCTCAGCCAGCATGGGGGCTGCTGGGACTTGTGGTCCAGAGCCGCTGGAGGGCACCAGATGGGCAAAGACTGGTGTTGGGGAACTTCCGGTCACCCTCTGGCCGTTTCAGAGGGTTCATTCAGCGACAGAGCTGTGGTCAATCACAGCTTCCTGGGAGTGTACCTGTGTGCTATGCATGAGAGTATGTGTGGTGTTACCGTATTTTTTGCTCTATAAGACTCACTTTTTCCCTCCTAAAAAGTGAGGGGAAATGTGTTTGCGTCTTATGGAGCGAATACAGGCTGCGCAGCTATCCCAGAAGCCAGAACAGCAAGAGGGATTGCTGCTTTCACTGCGCAGCGATCCCTCTTGCTGTTCTGGCTTCTGAGATTCAGAATATATTTTTTTCCTTGATTTCCTCCTCCAAAAACTAGGTGCGTCTTGTGGTCTGGTGCGTCTTATAGAGCGAAAAATACAGTAATTCTGGCCTTGCAATGGGCACCATACTACCAGCCCTAATAGAATCCTGCTTGTGGGCTTTCCCAATGGGAAAACAGGAGGCTGGATCTTGAGATGGTGTTTTTTGCAGCCCGGGTTGAATTTGTATATTTATTTACCCTTCACCTGAAGATCACAAGGCTGTTCACAACGTAAAAATGCAAAATGAGATGCAAAAATGCAAAACGAAACGCATAATTAAAAGCAAACAAACCTCCCCTGTCCTTCCTTCCCACTAAAAAGGCCCTTGGCGGACAGCGAGAAGCTTCCGGTGCAGAGACACAGGAACGCCGACGACCTCAAGTCGCCCCAGGAGCCGGAAGTGCTCTCCGCGGAGAAGAAGAGCAAGCGACCAAAGAAGAAGGAGAAGAAGCACAAAGAGAAGGAGCGGGAGAAGGAGAAGAGGAAGGAGCGGGAGAGGAAGATCGAGGAGGAGGTGGAGGAGGAGCAAGGGGAAGAAGAGAAGAAGGTAACACACCCACACACCTGTGCTCTTCTCAAGTCTGGCCTCTTCCGTTCAGAGCAGGGACGGGGAGCCCCGTGGAGGGTCCGGCCATTGCACTCTGATTCCCAGCACCCAGGTCTGATGGGAGTTATAGTTCAGCTGCTGCATTCCAGCAGGGCTCATCAGTTGCGGGTGATACTGGGAGTTATAGTTCGAAAGCACCCAGAAATGGGCACGGGGTTTGCTGTTTTCATACACACTTTGTGTATCGGGGCGGGGTGGTGGTGATTATGATTATTTGTAAGATTTGAATAAGTTGTAAAAGAAAGTTCACTACAGGTAACCCACAGTCCTTTTTTGCTCCCCTTCTCTCTCTCGTTCCAGCAGGAAGACATGGACTTCTGGCTTTCTGACGGTCCGCCGCCTGCAGCTGCTACGGAAGCAAAGGTTAATCTCCATTGCAGAGCTCTGAAATGATGTGTGTGTGTGTGTGTGTGTGTGTGCGCGCGCGTGCAAGTGTTGCAAACTCAGATATATACCATATTTTTCGCCTTATAGGGCGCACCGGCCCATAGGGCGCACCTAGTTTTTTGGGGGGGGAATAAAGAGGGAAAAATTATTTCCTCCCCAGGCGCGGGGCAGGGGAAGCCCGAGCTTCCCCCGACCCCAGCCCCCAGAACAGGCTGCTATCCGCAAGCCTAGGGAGCCCGGCGGGAAGTCGCGCCGGACTCCCCAGGCTTGCGGATATCTGCCCGAAGCCCGGGGTGCGCTCCCCGGGTTTCAGGCTGCAGGCTGCTGCCTGCAAGCCTTGCGAGCCCGCGGGAACTCCCACGGGCTCCCAAAGCTTGCGGATAGCTTCCTGAAGCCTGGAGAGCGAGAGGGGTCGGTGCGCACCGCCCCCTCTCGCTCTCCAGGCTTCAGCCAAAGCCTGCATTCGCCCCATAGGACGCACACACATTTCCCCTTCATTTTTGGAGGGGAAAAAGTGCGTCCTATGGGGCGAAAAATACGGTGCGTATTTTTCGCTCCGTAAGACGCACTTTATTCCTTCTAAAAAGTAAGGGGAAATGTCTGTGCATCTTATAGAGCGAATGTGTGGTCAATCGCTAGCTCCCTTTCCTGCCCCGGCCCCTTGCCCACGCCTCCATTGTTGAATGTTCTGCAGACTGAGACTGTTTGTTTCCCCAGCGACATGTGACTGGCTGATTAGATTATCTGTCTGGAAACTGTAGAAAGGGCTCCCTTTCCTTTCCTAAAGAAGCTGCAGAACTTTTGAGCTGAACCCCATAAAAACAGGATTTTTTTTCCTTCGCAAAGTAAGCTCAACAACTTTGAGCTGATCCTCAAAAAAGGGGCCTTTCCCCCTTTGCAAAAGAAGTTGCACAACTGTGAGCTGATCCCAAAAAAGCCCCAGGGCTTTCCCCCTTTCCTCCTCTAAAAACTAGGTGCGTCTTATAGTCAGGTGTGTCTTATGGGGCGAAAAATACAGTAAGCCAGGCGCCAAATGACTCCTTAAATCAGTGGTTTTCAACCAGTGCACCGTGGCACCCTGGGGTGCACTGAATGTTGGTCAGGGGTGCAGCAGGCAACGCTGACCTCCTTCCTCCCTCCCTCCCTCTTCTGATGCCCTCTTGCATCTCTGCCTCCCAAAGTCTTGCACGGCTGTTCATTGCAGCAGCCCCGGCTACAGGCTCCCCAGGCAAATGGTGCCTCTGGGGCTGGCCAGGGGGTGCTTCCCAGGCCCCTGTGGGGCAGTGTGAGGAGACACCTCTCTTTGGGGCGGGCAGCTCAGAAACCAAGGGCAGCAACTGCCCAGAGGACTCCCAAGGAGAGGGGAGAAGAGAGGAGGCTGAGGGAACACTCCACAAGAGTGTTCAAAAAAGGGTGAGAGGCTGCAAGCTCTGCAGGCAAGGGGGGACATAACTGGGCTCCTGAGCCCCACAGGGGTGCCGCAGAAAGAATGGAGTTGGTAAAAAGCTGTGGACTCAAAAAGGTCGAAAATAGCTGGTTTAGGCGAAGACCTTGGGAACTGTTGCTCCCATGTTTTCTCTCCCCGTCCCCAGTATCTCAGCGATAAGACTGGGATATAAGGTATCTGGCAGTATCTTAAGATCTCCTGGAGCCATGTTGTCAAGGGCCTTGTAAATTAACGCAAGAACCCTGAGCCTGGCCTGGTAAACAGGCAGCCAGTGGGCTTGGGGGAGGGATGCAAGCAGGGAGCTGCCCACAGTTTGAGGGCATGACCCATTGTAAAGTAAGACCCCTCCTTGCCCCTCTGGGAGAGCCTCCTAGCTTTCCCTTAGCCTCTTGGCTTGCTTTTTGAGCATTTCCCACCAGACATCAATGAGATAAAAATAGAACTTTTAGAAAACATCTGAAGGTGGCCCTGCATGGGGAAGTTTTTAATGTTTGATGTCTAACTGTGTTTTAATTTGTTGAAAGCTGCCCAGAGTGGGCTGGGTATAAATAATTTCAATCTTGCCTCCTTCCTTTAGAGCCCTTCTGAGCCGAGCGTGAACCTCGCGGGGGCTGGGGAGCCAGTGGGGGCCCAGAAGGAAGTACGAGAAGAAGAGCTGGAGGAGGAAGAGGAAGGAAAGGTGAGTGGCCAAGTCCCTGTCCCCAACTGCCAAAAAGGGGGGGGAGTAGGGGGGGTGTCAGTCGGCTTCTTTTATTGTTTACTTGAATATTTGCGACCCATGCTTCCATAAGATATGTCAAGTTAGCTTGACATATGGAATACAATATAACCGATTGCCCAGTCTGGACATAGAGGTCCAGTTCCAAGGGCCTTCTGGCAGCTCCTCCCCCCCTTCAAGAAGTGAAGTTACAGGGAACCAGGCAGAGGGCCTTCTCGGTGGTGGCGCCTGCCCTGTGGAATGCCCTCCCATCACATGTCAGGGAGATAAACAACTACACAACTTGAAAGACACCTGAAAGCAGCCCCATATAGGGAAGTTTTTAATGTTCAGTGTTTTATTGTGTTTTTATTATTTTGTTGGTTGCTGCCCAGAGTGGCTGGGGAGCATGTAAATAATATGATTATCATTTTTTATTATTAATTAAAAACCACAATAAGACAGCAGTAGATGCTGCTTGGTTAAGGAGAAACATTCATGTTGTGAAGCGCCTGTCCCAAAAGCGGTTTTTGAGAGACTTTGGAAGGAAGGCAGGGGCAGTTCCCTCTATGGGCAGGGAGGGCCTGGCGGAGATCGCCTGCGGTGAGCCTTGGCTTTTAATGGGCGATATGGGAGGAAGGTGTCTGACCCCTGGATTTCCCCCTGGCCCAGTCGAAATCCTCCAAGCACAAGAAGAAGAAGCACAAGAAAGAGGAGAAGTCCAAGGATAAGAAGTCGAAAAAACACCAGGGCAACAGTGGAGAGGAGCTCCCTGCAGAATCGGTGCAGAACGGGACCCTGGAGGATGAACCATTACCGGTGAGCAAGGGTCTTATAATTGCATCTTTGTGGTTTTTTTCTGGCTATTATTATTAACTTGGTTTTTATTTTCCTTCCAGTAGCACCTTAAAGACCAGCTAAGTTAGTTCTTGGTATGAGCTTTCGTGTGTATGCACACTTCTTCAGATAGTGTATCTGTGTGTATCTGAAGAAGTGTGCATGCACACGAAAGCTCATACCAAGAACTAACTTAGTTGGTCTTTAAGGTGCTACTGGAAGGAAAAAAAAATTCGACTATGGCAGACCAACACGGCTACCTATCTGTAATTGGTTTTTATTGGTATTTTAAATGAATATTTTAGGCCATCTGGCAAACCACTTGAGAGGTTTTTGCAGGATTCCCCAAACTCAGGTCTCCAGCTGTTTGGGGACTACAACTCCCATCATCCCAAGCTAGCAGGAAACCAGTAGTTAGGATGATGGGAATTGTAGTCCCAAAACCAGCTGGAGACACAAGTTTGGGAAACACTCCTGTATAGAGATTTCTTTTAATCATAGCCAGTGTTAGTCCTGCACAGAGTAGACCCACTGAAATTGATAGGCATTACTAACTTCTCTTAATTTCAGTGGGTTTACCCCGAGCAGAACTTTATATATATTTATTGGGTTTATAACCTTGCCTTTTTCTATAACGAACTTAAGGTGGCATACCTTTAGTCCGTACAAAAACCCTGCAGGGTAGGTTAGGCTGAGAGTGAGCGACTGGCCCAAGGCCACCCAGACAGCTTCTTAGCTGAGTGGGGATTCAAACCTGGTCTCCCAGGTCCTCTTCCGTCGCTCTAACCACACTGTCTCTCCACACATAATTGGCCACAGCTCAGGAATGACGCCCTTAATAACAACTTGCACCTTAATATCAGCAAGACAAAGGAGATGGTGTTGGACTTTCGGAGGGAGAGAGGAGAACTAGCCCGCTGTACATCGGGGAGGGCTGTGTGGAGAGAGTCTCTTCCTTTAAATTCCTAGGAGTTTATCTCAGTGAAGACCTTACTTGGAAAATCAATACAACCCAGGTGGTTAAGAAAGCCCAACAGAGAGTCCATCTCCTCAGAGTATTGCGGAAGAACGATGTCAATCAACATTTGATGATCTCCTCCTCCACAGTAGAAAGTGTCCTTCCATACTGCACCACGGTGTGGGACGCTGGTTTGACATCAACTGATAGGAAGTGCCTACAGATGGTGGTGAATGCAGCACAAGATATTATGGGTTGTCCCATGAATCCACTGGATGAAATAGCGGAAGAACGTTGCCTCAGGAGTGTGAGGAAAATTCTCAGGGATGATTCACACCCTGGCCGGCACTTTCTTGATCTCCTGCCCTCGGGCAGAAGATATAGAAGCACGATTAGTCGCACCAACAGGGTAAAGAACAGCTTCTATCCTGGGCTGTTAGGCTGCTGAATGAAAAGAGAACAACAGGGCAGGTGACTTTCGGGTTTGGTGGGTGTGCGTCAGTAAATGAGGGGAATTAAGACTAAGAGAGCTGAGTGGGGGGTGCTGGTGTAATCTCACTGTATACGTTGTACAAGTGACAATAAAGTATTTCAATTTCAATTTTCTTTCTGCCTTCCAGCCTATGTCAAGTTACGCCCTCCTTGCCGAAAATGCGTACATCAAGATGGTGAGTGGGGTTGGGTCTGCTCCTCCATGGAGTGCAAGAGCCTTAAATGTGCAGTGGTTGAGCGATTGTGTCCAGCTCCGCTGCTGCTGCTCCCTCTTCACAAATGCCTCCTCCCGCAGACCTACGACATCCAGGGGAACCTGCAGAACGACAGCCAGGTGACCGTCTCCATCATCTTCGAGAACAAAAGCAGCAGCTTCCTGAAGAGCATGGAGCTGAACGTCCTGGACTCACTCAACACTAAAATGTTCCGGCCAGAAGGCTCCTCGATACATGACGGAATTCCTGTCCCTTTCCAGCTGCCCCCTGGTATGTCCTGTCTTTGCTGGGGAGGGGGGGGGTGCAGGGTTGGCCAGAGGCGTCAAGGAGCGTCAAGAGAGCCTCCCTTTCCATGAAAAGTTTAATGGCATCAAAGGGGTCATATCTAGACCCAGGGGCAACCTTTCAAATTATTATTATTATTATTACAACTCAATAGGCTGACTTCTATGCTACCAACGGTTCAGAACCTGCTTTCGGACAGTAATGATCAAATTACTTTAATAGTGACTGAATTTTTGAGTGCTGTCCATGTAGAAAGACTGGGCCGTTATAAAGAGATTTAGTGGTTGTATTATTTATGCAAATTGATTTTCTTTGGAGTTAAAAGATCTGACTGGGACAAACCTTGTTATGTTGAGCTCATATTTTGCACAATTTGTATTTGATAATGTGTGGTTTGCTATGCCTAATAAAGGATATTTGATTTGATTATTATTATTATATTTTCACATAATAGATAGATAGATACTTGTTTGTTTGAGCCACCAGCTATATCAGTAAGATAAAATATACTGGGGAATATGTTCTGGAAGTTTACAAATGACAGAATTTGATAGTAGTTGCAGGGGGCAGTCTTCTCTGCAGCTGTGTGACTTTGCTGAGGGTCTTTGATGCTTTTCATTTTCATACACTTCCAAACTATGTGTTCTTAGTATGCCTCTCTGTGGGTTTGGTAGGGCTCCCCCCCCAATCAATCAAGCTTCAGCCAAAATGGAAGAGAGTGAATATTTGCAAATTTATTTCTTTTTTTAAAAAAATTCTCTTTCCCCTGCCCCCACTCCCTTCTTCCAATTTAGGGGTGTCCAACGAAGCCCAGTTTGTCTTCACCTTGCAAAGTATTGTCGTGGCGCAGAAACTAAAAGGAACCCTCGCGTTTATTGTCAAAGTAAGGGCCTCTTCCACTTTCCCAATGCTTGAATTCTATTATTATTATTATTATTATTATTATTATTATTATTACTACTACTATTATTACAATTCATTGCCTGCCCTTCACCCCAAGGTCCTATGGCAGGCTGTTACAATTAAATTTTACTTACTTTCATGTTTTTAAACTGTATTTTTTTACTCCGTGAACCGCCCCAAGATCTTGTGATGAAGGGCGGCATATAAATCTTACAAGTAAAATACGAATAAAAAAAGCACACCGTTAACATTAAAACTCAGTTTTGCACAGTATTTTTTTAAAAAAGGTTTGAAACAGATTAAGGATGAAAGAGCCCTGAACCAATTTTGTAAATAAATAAGTCAGGGGACTTCAAGATGACACTGAACACCCAATCCCCACTTCATTGCTGGCCATTGGTCATGCTGGCCACGGGGGCTCATGAGAGAGTTTAGCAGCACCTGCAGGGCATCCTGCCAATATATGGGCATCTAGGAGGGTGAGTGAAGGCACCGCCCTCTCTGTGGAGAAGGCGGCAGCTAAAGAGACCTCATTTTTCTCCTCCTCGGCCCCTCTGTCCTCCACAAAAATGTGTTTATTACTTTTCCAGCCAAGGTTGAGTGCAGGAGGCAGACAAAGCTGGCTGGCAGGTTGATATATAAAAATCCACTGTCCAGCTACACTAACAAAATCTGTGTCCTGGAGGGGTTATTGCTTTTCCGTTGTGTATTTTTGTGTTTTTATGCCAGAAAACCGCCCTGGGATCCTCGGATGAAGGGCAGTACATAAAAGTAATAAATGGTGATTTTATATTAATGTATTGGGACTCTTATGGGTAGAAGGGACTGAAAAGCCAGGTGTTTTTTTTTCAAAGCATGGGAGAGGAACAGCTAGGCAGGTGGCTGGAGTGAAAAATGGAGCATGTGGGAGGCTTTTTCTGCCTCCTTCCCCACTCCCCATGAGAAGGGGCTGTTTCAGGGATGCGTTGAGCGGGGGGAGGTCTGCTTCCTTTGCCCCCACTTCCCATCCTCTGTTGTTTTCTGGCAGGATGAGGAAGGCTCAACACACGAAAAGCTGGACTTCAAGTTGCATTTCAGCTGCGCCTCCTACCTTATCACGACACCCTGTTACAGGTGAGCCCCTTCCAGCCACCCCTCTCCTCTGTCTCTCGCGGAGAAGGGCAGACCACTGTCTTTCCAAGGCTTCGTAAGTCCCCACGTCAATGGGAACGTAGTGCCTAAGCAATATTCTTGAGACTCTGGGATGAACTTCCACTGTTGGATGCAGAGATCGACCTGGCACGCTTCTCCCTTGCCCTGCTTTTATGAGAAAACGTTTGTAGAATCATAAATTGTAGAGTCGGGAGGGACCACCAAGGGCCATCTAGTCCAACCCCCTGCAATGCAGAAATCTGCTGGGCATCCAACCTTTGCTTAAAAATCGCCAAGGAAGGAGAGTTCACAGCCTCCCAAGTAAACCCTTTCCACTATCACACAGCTCTCACCGTCAGAAACTTCTTCCTGATGTTTAATTGGAATCTCCTTTCTTGTAACTTGAAGCCATGGGTTCGAGTCCTACCCTCCAGAGCAGGGGGAAACAAGCTTGTTTATGAACCGTATTTCTTTGCAACGTCATTTGAATGTACTTACTTTGATGCTTTCCCCCCCTTCTTTGTGTGTCGGCATGAGTGTGTGTTCGCTCACTAGGCCTGGTTGGTCCCAAGATCATAATAAACAATTTCATTAAAAAGCTTTTGCTTTTTGCCTTGGGCAGAAGTGGGCAAGCCAGAGGTGGTGTCCCTGCCCACTCCTCTTCCCCCAGCTTCCTTTGCCGCTCAATTCACCTTGATTTCTCCTCCCCCAAGTGATGCTTATGCCAAGCTGCTGGAGTCGGGGGACCTGCACGCCAGATCCTTCAAAGTCGACAGCATCACCATGTCTTTCCACCACCTCCTGGCGAAAATCTGCTTCCACCATCACTTCTCAGGTGAGGTCCTGCTGCAGTAGGTTCCCCCTCCTCAAAAAACAACAACAACCCAGGATAGACTGCCATAGTGGGGTTGGAGAGCTGAAAATAATGTCAATAGATTGGTTGCCAGACGTAATTTTCACCCCCAGCTATTGGCGTTTGTTTAGGGGCAAATTTGAGGGTTTCCACACCCTGCTTAAGTCCTTATGACTGGCAGGTAAGTGGGGGAGTAAGCTCTTCTGAAGGCTCCTCTTCTTCTTCTTCTTCTTCCTCTCATTCACACTCCTGAAAGCTTAGCCTTGTTTTTGAGGGAGAGGACGAAGACGCCCCATCTTAAACGCCTTCTCTTTCCTTCCCCTTCAGTTGTCGAGCGAGTGGGGTCCTGCGCATCGATGTATAGCCGTTCTATCCAGGGCCATCATGTCTGTCTGTTAGTTAAAAAGGTAAGTGGGGGGGCAGACACAGTGGGGTGATGATTGCATCCTAGGGGAGTCGCTCCACCTCCTTCGATTGTGTTGGTTGGCCAAAATCCGTGTTTGCTGTCTTATCTCTCTTTTTCTGCACCCCCAAATGAAAAACCGCTCTCTTTCCAAAGGGAGAGAACTCCGTCTCCGTCGATGCCAAGTGCAACGAACCGACCTTGCTGGACAACCTGCTGTCTGAACTCAAGGAGACCTTGTCGAAGTGCTGAGTTGCTCCCGAGAAACTGGTGCGATCCGTTCTCCTCCCCCCGCCTCCCCCCCCCCCCGAGAGAGGAGTGTCGTGAGGCTCACACAGACTGAATCCGGCCGAGCGATGAAGATTTCTCTCCCCTCCCCTCTCCCCCCCCCATGCGCACGTACGGTCCTCCCCTACCTGCCCCTCCTGGGGGGCGGGCATTTTCCCACTCCCACTCCGCCCTGGGACGCGGGGCGTGGGGGTGGGTGTTGTTTTTCGGTTCTGGCGGTTTACACATCCCGAAGCTGTAGTCTTTTCTCTCTCTCCCCCCTTCCCTCACATTCCATTTTGAACTTTTCAACCAGCCATGGTGGGGAACTTCTTCTGTACCAGAGAAGCTCCCTGCCATCGTTGACGCAGCCACACAAGAGATCCTTGCCACAGCCGATGGCCCCATGTGGTGTGGTGCTGAGCATCCCAAGAAATCGCAGGCACCGCATCTCTTTAAATCGGCTCCAATTTCACGGTTGCTCTTCTAGGTCACCACCCTCAATAGCGTGGTGGTCCACATCCAGGCTGACTGTACCTATAGTTTTGTTGTTGCTGTTGTTGGGGGGGTTTTGGGTTTTTTTAAGACCTGGCTTCCCTCCCATAAGCCCGTTGTGTTTGCCTCCCCTACTGCCTCCCGAGGACGGGATTCATTCCCGTTCTGCGAGATAGATCAACTCCCCTTCCCGTGGGTCTTTGTGATGTCCGCTTAGAGAGAGAGAGCAAAATCTCACATTCCTGAAGTTTTAATTTTGTTTAGAATGTAGCAAAAAGAAAACTGGAAATCCAAAGGTTCATTGTCTCTTGGTTTTGTGTGTGGATTCCCCCCCCCCCCCTTTATTTTTGACATTTTTATTTGGCTTACCATCTTAGGTTGACCCCTTTGGCTGCTGCACTGGCCATGGTCCTCCCACCATGACCCCAATTATCCCTTTTCGCCCCATATTCCACCCGTTCCCATAAACTGTGCCTTGGGCTTCCGAAATCCCAGATCAAGACTCTAACCAACCAGCCGCGTGACATTGGTCCGAGAAACTGGCAGACCGCACAGCTTGTGGGACGGCTTCCTTGTGTTTTTTGGAGATTCTTGGCTGGAAACAAGTCTTCTTCCCTCTAATTTTGACAAACCTTCCCCCCCACGCCTGTCCCGTAAGACGGAAGTGAGCCGGCGACTTATTTATTTTGAAATCAGCTTGATCACTGTTGAGGAATATGGCACTTAGCAATTTTTTTAAGAGAACCCACCTGTTTCGCAAAATATCATTTTTCAACCTCCCCCCCACACCCCCAAATAAAGTGTATTTTGTGGGATGCAGAGAGAGCACAGAGGCAAGCATGAAAACCCTGGTCTCTGGCTTGCTTTTGGATGTGCTGCTTGTTTCAAGACACGGGTGCCTCAGCCTCCCCCCCCCCCTATAATTTAGGGAAAAGTTTGGGTTTTTAAAAATCCAAAACCACTTGCAAAATGCTTGCCGGCTTGGGGAAAGAGGGGTGTGTTTTGCTCTGGCAGAACTTGATTTATCAGATGGATCCAGGTCTCCCCTCTCCCACATGATCGTCGGGGCCCATGTTGCTTGAGAAAAGTATTAAAAAGTTCTTTGGGGCGGGGAGAAGCTCCTGGTCAACCTTCCGTGGCTTAGTCCGGATTTTTGCGTGTGCGTTGGGACGGAGGCTGCACGGCGTCTTTTAAATTTGTCTTAAAAAGGACAAACGTTCCTTGGAATTAGTGGATTAAAAAAGAAGAAGTATATATATATCTATATATGTGTACATATATTCCTGGATGAAGAAAAAAACCCCCTCACTTTAGCATGTAGATTATGTTCTCTTGCAGAAACCTTTTGGTGATTCTAGAACCTTTAAAAAACTGTATGATGTGTTACGTTTTTTTGGGGGGCGGGGGAAGGAAGAAGAAAATCAAACTTATTTGCTCTCGACATTCCCCCCTTCCCCTGAAATCCCCGAAAGAGAAAAACGCCACAAAGCTGCTGTACCAATTTTTGTGTGTGCGTGTGTGTATGTTGAGATGATCCAATAAAATTACAAAACCAGCTGACTCTTGAGAGGTCTTTCATCTTTCCCCCCGCTTTGGAAAAGCTTCAGTTTTGGTTAAAGGTAAAGGGACCCCTGATCGTTAGGTCCAGTCGTGACCGACTCTGGGGTTGCGGCGCTCATCGCGCTCTATAGGCCGAAGGAGCCGGCGTACAGCTCATGTGGTCATGTGGCCAGCAGGACTAAGCCGCTTCTGGCGAACTAGAGCAGCGCACGGAAACGCCGTTTACCTTCCCGCCGGAGCGGTCCCTATTTATCTACTTGCACTGGCGTGCTTTCGAACTGCTAGGTTGGCAGGAGCAGGGACTGAGCAATGGGAGCTCACCCCGTCACGGGGATTCGAACCGCCGACCTTCTGATCGGCAAGTCCTAGGCTCAGCGGTTTAACCCACAGCACCACGCACGTCGGTTTTGGTTACTTACCCATTAATTCACCGTTTTGCTTTTTCTTGAGGCATCGAACCCCTTTTTCAGTTGATCCCATTTTCCCTTTCAAAAGACCCAGACCATTTCATATGTAGTTGGGAGGGATCTACCAGGGTCCTGGCTGTTTGTAAAACCAATGAGACCATCTTTCTAATACAACCAAGCTTGACGGCACCAAACTGCAGGGGTCTCTCTATCCATAATTTTATTACATCAAAGTGGGCTCTCCATAGAACATTGCAGAAAAGAAAAGAATTCAGCAGATCGGGGCGAGGAGCTGGAGAACGGGGGTCTCTCCCTCAAGCTCTTTCAGCGCCATCAAGTTGAGCCAGTTTTTGGAGAGGGTGCTTTCTATACCTAGGGGACAGAAAGCAGGCATTAGAGACCCCCTTTGTAGCTGCTGTCCCTAAAACCAGCATGCAGCACCCTTCTAACTCCACCTTTCCATCTCTGTGACATGGTGGCATAACAGATTAGGAACTTATAGCCTCCCCAGGTGTTGGAGGACAACTCTATTCCTGATTTTGGGGCTTGCTGGATGGTGGCTGTTTGCCAGGAGTCGGCAGCCACAGAGGTTCCTATGTCCCTTCTTGAAGAAGAGGCGCAATCCCTCGAAAGGGAATGCGTCTTTAAGGTGGAACAATTACTCCCATCTCACACGTGGTCTGGGAGGACAGGAGGTGAGAGTCCAGCAAGAGATGGGCCAGAGACGTATCTCCCTTCTTGATCTACGAAGAGGTCTTCCTTGCTAATGGAAGAAAGTGCCTCTATTTCACACCAGCCCATAAGTCGTGAAGAAGCCATGCCCCCCGCAGCACCCAAGTCAAAGTTTTGGAAACTTACTCGTAAAGTTCAGGTTCTCTGGTCTGCAGAAATAGAGGAAGACAAGGATTTAAGTTCAACGCCATGTGCCGGTTGTGTACATGTGTCGATAAAAAACAAAACTCCTAAAGACACCACTGTCTCCCCTGGCCTTTATTTCAAGGACGCCAAACCCTGAGTTAGTGCCCAGAACCCCTGGAGTCTCTCGCCACTTGGAGATTTGGGTGTGCGCAACACTGGGGTCAGAAGTGGGATTCTACTGACCTCCTTTCCGGGGAAACTCAGCCCTGGGTAGATGCAGGAACTGCTGGAGTCTCTCGCCGCTCGAGATTAGAGTGGCGTGTAACAATATTTATCGTAGTTTCAAAGTGTGATTGTTTTAAGCTGTTTTTATATACAGTATGTTCACAGTTTATATACAGTATGTTCACAGGGACGCGGGTGGCGCTGTGGGTAAAAGCCTCGGCGCCTAGGGCTTGCCGATCGAAAGGTCGGCGGTTCGAATCCCCGCGGCGGGGTGCGCTCCCGTTGCTCGGTCCCAGTGCCTGCCAACCTAGCAGTTCGAAAGCACCCCCGGGTGCAAGTAGATAAATAGGGACCGCTTACTGGCGGGAAGGTAAACGGCGTTTCCGTGTGCTGCGCTGGCTCGCCAGATGCAGCTTTGTCACGCTGGCCACGTGACCCGGAAGTGTCTCCGGACAGCGCTGGCCCCCGGCCTATAGAGTGAGATGGGTGCACAACCCTAGAGTCTGTCAAGACTGGCCCGTACGGGCAGGGGTACCTTTACCTTTACCTTTATGTTCACAGTGATTGCATTGCGAATCACTTCCAGGTGCCTCGTGGGAAGCAATTCATTAGGATGGATGGTGGCTAATGGATTGAAGTTGAATCCTGACAAGACAGAAGTACTGTTTTGGGGGGACAGAAGGCGGGTGGGTGTGGAGGACTCCCTGGTCCTGAATAGGGTAACTGTGCCCCTGAAGGACCAGGTGCGCAGCCTGGGGGTCATTTTGGACTCACAGCTGTCCATGGAGGTGCAGGTCAATTCTGTATCCAGGACAGCTGTCTACCAACTCCACCTGGTACGCAGGATGAGACCCTACCTGCCCGCAGACTGTCTCACCAGAGTGGTGCATGCTTTAGTTATCTCCCGCTTGGACTACTGCAATGCGCTCTACGTGGGGGTACCTTTGAAGGTGACTCGGAAACTACAACTAATCCAGAATGCGGCAGCTAGACTGGTGACTGGGGGCGGCCGCCGAGACCACATAACACTGGTCTTGAAAGACCCACATTGGCTCCCAGTACGTTTCCGAGCACAATTCAAAGTGTTGGTGTTGACCTTTAAAGCCCTAAACGGCCTCGGTCCAGTATACCTGAAGGAGCATCTCCACCCCCATCGTTCTGCCCGGACACTGAGATCCAGCGCCGAGGGCCTTCTGGCGGTTCCCTCATTGCAAGAAGCAAAGCTACAGGGAACCAGGCAGAGGGCCTTCTCAGTGGTGGCGCCCGCCCTGTGGAATGCCCTCCCATCAGATGTCAAAATGATAAACTACTACCTGACATTCAGAAGACATCTTAAGGCAGCCCTGTTCAGGGAAGTTTTTAATGTATGATATTTTAGTGTTTTTTGGTTTCTATGGAAGCCGCCCAGAGTGGCTGGGGAAACCCAGCCAGATGGGCGGGGTACAAATAATAAATTATTATTATTATTATTATTATTATTATTATTAGTGAACTGAATAAGGAAGAGCACGATTTTCTGCCAGAGTGTGCTGGGAGCTGTCTTTTAAGAATATTAGATGGCCTATCTAGTCCAGCACCCTCTTCTTGCAGTGGCCAACCAGATGCCTCTGGGAAACCCAAAGGCGTGATTCGAACACAAGAGCCCTCCCCTCTCTTGTGTTTTCCAGCAGTTGTTACTCAAAGCATTACTGCCTCCAATCGTGGCGGGCAGAGCATAGCCTTCTTGGCTAGCAGCCCTCGATGGCCATGAATTTGTCTAATCCTCCTTTAAAGCCATCCAGTGGCAGTGAGTTCCACAGTTTAACTCTGTGCCGTGTTGACAAAAGACTTCCGTTTCATCAATCCTTAATCCTCCAACCTTTGTCAGATATCCAAAAGTTCAAATGTCCTGAGAGACAGAGAAAAACTTCTCTCTATCTGCTTTCTCCAGACTGTGCATGAACTTCTCCCACGTAACCCCTTTCTGCACTAGGTAAAGGTAAAGGGACCCCTGACCGTTAGGTCCAGTCGTGGCTGACTCTGGGGTTGCGGGGCTCATCTCGCTTTATTGGCCGAGGGAGCCGGCGTACAGCTTCCGGGTCATGTGGCCAGCAGGACTAAGCCACTTCTGGCAAACCAGAGCAGCGCACAGAAACGCCGTTTACCTTCCCGCCAGAGCGGTACCTATTTATCTACTTGCACTTGACGTTCTTTTAAACTGCTAGGTTGGCAGGAGCAGGGACCGAACAACAGGAGCTCACCCCGCCGCAGGGATTCGAACCGCTGACCTTCTGATCTGCAAGTCCTAGGCTCTGTGGTTTAACCCACAGCGCCACCCATATCCCTTTCTGCACTAAAAAGCCCCAAATACTTTCTCCATCCCCTCAATCCTTCGGGTTGCCCCTTTTCTGAACTTTTCCCTGGTCTACAATCTGCTTTTCAAGGAGAGGCGACCGGAACGGAACAGGGCATTCAAAACGTGGCCATAGACCTGCTACATTATGGCATTAGGATAAGGGCGCTGGGAATTGTCGCTTTGCAAGGGGCAAACTACACCTGTCTTTGGGACTCTCTCTGGGGGAAGCCATAGGCTTTTAAAATGTCGTGTGTGCGCGCAGCCACAAACACAACAACAACTTTCGGATCAGCAACTCCCGTCCATCTTTCCTCCAGGCCGGTTGTTTACCTTGTAGATGTGCAGTGGCTGAAAGATAAAGGGATGGGGAGATAAAGACAGAATTGTACAGTTGGAAGAGACCCCCACTGCAATGCTCTAAAAATGTTCTTGGTGGTTTCTTAAAACACACTGATGCTTTGGGTCCCAGTTCCTTTTCTTCCCCCTGTATCTGCCTCCGTCTTGTGGACCCTGTAGGTGCTGTAAGCTGCCCAGAGCGGCTAGGGAAACCCAGCCAGATAGGTGGGATATAAATAATAATAAAAACATTATTCCAGGTTTACACCTGCTTAGCTGCTGCAATGCTGCATCAGCAGGAATCGATAGGCGTTGAAAGGCATCTCCCAGCCCCCCTGCTGAACATAGGATGCAACATAAATTCCCAGAGTAAAATCCTGAAAAGCACAACATCCCTGACAGGATGGCCGTCCTGTCTTCCCTTCAGCTCTGGCGCCACTTCCTGGGGCGGAACAATTCTCCCAGAAAGGGGCCACTCCTTTCTAGGACTGAGTCCCTGCTATATCCTCTCGACAGATATTCATTAATTTAATCTATAAGCCTCCCCCTCTGCCACAAACGGATTGTCCCGGCTGCTGTTTCCCCACCCACAACTGTTGCTCTATGTTTTGTGGGGGAGTACCTCAGTTTTTCCAGTGGCTTTCAAGGAAATGGGCACCTACCTAAATCCCGGGAGTTGCTTCAGTGCCATCGACCACTCGCCTGGGTTCCTGTGAAGACAGCAGCCAGGTGTTAAAAAATCACCTGGAAGAGTTTCCAGCTAATTAAAAAACAACAACTCTGAAATTTTGGATTATTTGAAGGGGAAAAAATATCGTAACCAAATGAAATCACAAGCAGGATTTTAAATTTGAGCAACAGGAAGAAAACGATAATGGATGAAATGGAGGAATCTGTCTTGGATGAAATGTGTGATGTTATATTTGTGAAAGGGATTGGTATGAAAAACAGCATGGAAGAAAAGGCGGAAAGTCAAATCAAAAGAGAAACGTGTAACAAATTAGAAAATTGAAATTAGTTGGTTAAAGTTTTGAAAAATTAATTAAAAAATCTTAAGTATAAAAAAAGAGTTCCTATTAAAATCCTTTCTGAGGATCTTAACGCACACGCACACACACACACATATCATATTCTGCATACATAAAGGTAAAGGGACCCCTGACCATTAGGTCCAGTCGTGACCGACTCTGGGGTTGCGGTGCTCATCTTGCTTTACTGGCCGAGGGAGCCGGCGTACAGCTTCCGGGTCATGTGGCCAGCAGGACTAAGCCGCTTCTGGCGAACCAGAGCAGCGCACGGAAACGCCTTTTACCTTCCTGCCGGAGTGGTACCTATTTATCTACTTGCACTTTGACGTGCTTTCAAACTGCTAGGTTGGCAGGAGCAGGGACAGAGCAACGGGAGCTCACCCCGTCGTGGGGATTCGAACCGCCAACCTTCTGATCAGCAAGTCCTAGGCTCAGTGGTTTAACCCACAGCGCCACCTGCGTCCCTAATTCTGCATACATACACACAAACAGAACAACCACACACACATGACAATGTGGGTCATCTAGTCCAACACTCTGCGATGCAGGAATCTTTTGCCCAGTCCAGGACTTGAACCCACAACCCTAAGATTAAGAGACTCGTCCTTTGCCCACTGAGCTACCCCAGCTCATCTTGCACCTCAGGCTGGGTCTCCCTTATGTGGATTCAGCTGCTCAATGTTTCACTTTTGGCAGCCTGGACAAAAGTGGGGTGTTGTTTGGTTTTTTCTACCTCGGGGGGCCAACCCAGAGCCCCCCAGCTGGTCATTTCAGAAAACTGCTGCCCCTCTGCTGTCCATCAGGGGGACTCCTTGCCACTGCCTTCCTCGCAAGAGTGTCGCACTGGGCGCAGCCAAGGGGGCCTTGCAGAAAGGGGCAAAATCTTCCATTTCCCGCGCTCAAATTTTCGTCGCTGCGGAAAACTTTGCTTCAAAACACGCGTGAAAACGCCGAACTTACGTTGTCAAACTGTATCTGTGAGAGAGAGAGGGGAGGAGGGAAAAACAGAGGATATAACAGGCATCTTTATTTCTTTCTATTTCTTCAACCAGATTCTTATATCTCTGAGTTGTAACAAAAACCTCTAAGTGGTGTGCAAGAAACATTAAATTTTACTGGTAGAAACAGTTTTGAAAATGGCTATAAGCATTTGAAAGGTAATTAGAATTAGCGACAGCACAAAAAGGATATAAAAACACATCAATGTTTATGGGGCAACCCAGCCAGATGGGCAGAATATTATTATTATTATTATTATTATTATTATTATTATTATTATTATTATTATAATATGTTGGGATACTCCTCCCTAAACAAATATGTTTTAAGTAGGCACCACAAAGAGTACTGCGGAAGTTCCTGCCCGATATCAAGTGGCAGTGAGTTCCAAAGTCTTGGTGCCACCACCTAATGGGAATCCTGTAGAGCCCCCACCAGCCAGTTCTTTCTAAAGGGGGGCAGGACTGCTGCGTTCTGCTTCCCCCAACCAGCCTGGGGCTTGTCGCCTGTGCGTGAACGTGGCATTGTTGACCTCCGTAAAGTGAAAATCCGAAGGGCCGAGGTGGGGCCCTGTGGCCCTCATATTGCAGGGTCTGCAACTTCCAGTAGCCCCAGCAGCCCACATGGCCGGGAGCTGGGAATGGCAGGAGTTGGAGCTCTGCAAAAATGAGAGTGCCACTGATTCTTGATCTAAGAAGAGGCATTTCCTTCCTTCCTTCCTTCCTTCCTTCCTTCCTTCCTTCCTTCCTTCTTTTTTTTTATTTTATTAAAAATGCAGCAGAATAGCTGCATACAAATTCCATAAAGCAGAGACTGCAGCACAAAGCAACACACAGTAACAAGAGCAGTTCCAAAGCGGTTCCAAAAACCCCAGCCACAATGTCTTGATTAAAACCTGAGACATTACAAAAGTTATCCAACCTGCCTGCCTGTATTCTATGAAGCAGGTGTCAGGCAAATGTCATTTTACATGGTCTTAAAACATTGGCAGGTTCTCCACAGACAGGTTTGTGAGGCTGGTGGAAGAGCTTTATCCCCCCCCTTACCTGGAAGGGAGTCCAGGTTTTATTTTCCTTTAAAACCCCATTTGCAACTCTTCCAAGCCCAGTTCGTCGTTCCGAACTAATATTATGGAACCACTTCTGAAGAAGTCGCAACACCTGGGATTTCCAGGGAGCTGCTATCACTAGTAGAAAAAGAATTAAATCTTGATGCTGGGTGATGGGGTCAGAATCTGGGTTTCACGAAAGCAGGGCTAAGGCTGGCCTTGGCAAGAGAGGTTGTTTAATAATTTCAGAGAGAAAACCGAAGAGCCGGGTCCAAAATATATACCGTATTTTTCGCTCTATAAGACGCACCAGACCACAAGACGCACCTAGTTTTTGGAGGAGGAAAACAAGAAAAATATATATTCTGAATCTCAGAAGCCAGAACAGCAAGAGGGATCGCTGCGCAGTGAAAGCAGCAATCCCTCTTGCTGTTCTGGCTTCTGGGATAGCTGCGCAGCCTGCATTCGCTCCATAAGACGCACACACATTTCCCCTTACTTTTTAGGAGGGAAAAAGTGAGTCTTATAGAGCAAAAAATATGGTAAATCTTTATGCTGGGTGGTGGGGTCGGAATCTGGGTTTAGTGAAAGCTAAGGGTGGTACTGGCAAAGGAGGTTGTTTAATAATTTCGGACAGAATATTGAAGACCCTGGTCCAAAATATACAATTTTGCATTCCCAGCAAGCATGAAGGTATCTTCCAAGGGGCATTCTCCTTCCTCAGGAGGGACTGCATCTTGCGAATAGAGGACTTCCGCCAAAGATCTATGGAGGGATGCAAATTCCCCCTGCCCCTGCTGCAAGGAGGGGCATTCCCCATTCCCAGGAGGAAGCGCCTGTCCTGAACAGAAGCATTCTTCCATCGCTTGCATGCACTAGAGAATGCATCTTCTTAGACCACGGCAAACCTGTGACCCACCCGATGTTGCCGACTCCAATTCCCATTGGCCCCCAGCCAGGGATGAGTCCAACAACATGGGAGGGTCCCAGGTGGCCCCTCTCCCCGTCTTGCTTCGTTCACCCTGTCTCCAGAAACACAGGGACTAGAAACTTGCCCAGGGACCGCTTGCTCCCCTTTCTTGCCTCCGAAATGCCTGCCCACCACTGCTAACCCTGTACAGCCCCTGGAGAACTCACATGTACTCGTACAGGCCCTTCAATGCGTCTTCCCAGTCTTCAGAGGACCTGGGGGGCGGAAACGGGGGACAGAAACGCGGGGTCAGAATGTGGGGTTGTGGCTGGAGAGACTTCCTGGGTATCAGGGCCAGACGGAAACCACTTGCCCTAATGAACCAGTCTCCCCTGTTTTTTAATATGATTATTAGTTTATATTTTTATATTTTTATTTTTATTTTTTACCAACAACCGAACACAAACAGTGAAACCCCCCAGGCGGTTAATCAATATGTTGTTATTGATTATGTATACATTGGGTATACATAATCAATAACAACATATTCAAATCAACCATATGTATAATTTTATATTCGTTAACACTCCTCCATCCACAAGGTTTATTTAACTTTTAACATTTTAATTGCCCCAAATTGTTCAGACCTACCCAAATAATTCACTACCTTCTCAAAGCAATCCTCCTCTTTCTCACTGACCTCAAACCCTTTCATTGTGTGTATCTTCACAGTTAGATATTCTAAAATTATAATATTATTCAGTTTTTTCCTCCATTGGTTCACCCTTAGCTCTTCTGCATTTTCCCAATTACTCGCTATAACCTGTCTGGCTGCAGTTACCTTGCCCTTGTTTTGTGTTATGAAACAAACAGATGAAGAGGGAAAGGTACCCCCACTTTCAATTCATCGTCTTTTTTGCAGTTTTTAATGGAAGATCAAACTAAGATCATGGCCACTGGGCCCATCACCTCCTGGCAAACAGAAGGGGGAGAAATGGAGGCAGTGAGAGATTTTACTTTCTTGGGCTCCGTGATCACTGCAGATGGTGACAACAGCCACGAAATTAAAAGACGCCTGCTTCTTGGGAGAAAAGCAATGACAAACCTAGACAGCATCCTAAAAAGCAGAGACATCACCTTGCCGACAAAGGTCCTTATAGTTAAAGCTATGGTTTTCCCAGTAGTGATGTATGGAAGTGAGAGCTGGACCATAAAGAAGGCTGATCGCCGAAGAATGGATGCTTTTGAATTCTGGTGCTGGAGGAGACTCTTGAGAGTCCCACGGACTGCAAGAAGATCGAACCTATCCATTTTTAGGGAAATCAGCCCTGAGTGCTCACTGGAAGGACAGATCCTGAAGCTGAGGCTCCAAGACTTTGGCCACCTCATGAGAAGAGAAGACTCCCTGGAAAAGACCCTGATGTTGGGAAAGATGGAGGGCACAAGGAGAAGGGGACGAGGTGGTGGGACAGTGTTCTAACTGCTGGAAGTGTAAACAAGCAAATTGGGGTTTTTTCCCATATGTAGGTGCTGGACTTGTAAGAAAGCCAAGGGTATTTTGGGATAGGATATATGATGAGATAAAAAAGATGCTCAAAGTGATTATACAAAAAAAGAAAGAAGTGAAGCTTTACTCTTAGGGATTATAGGGACAGAAGTTTCAAAAAAGATGATTAAGCTGTTTATGTAAGTAAAGAGAGCAGCTAGGATTTCTTAATGCACAAAAATGGAAAGAAGAAGCTCCCACCAAAGAAGAATGGATAAGGAAATCAGTTTTGTTGAATGAATCAAACTCAATTGTTCTAATTGGATTTTGAATAAATGTGCAGTTTAATTGTTACTGATTTAGAGTTTCATTGTGTTGTTATCTTCCTCGCAAACTGCTATTCTGAATACTGCTTCCCACCCCCTGGGAATGAGTTGGTGGAACCAATGGGGACGTACTCCCCCCACTCCCACAAAAAAAAATAATAATCATGTTTGGGAACCACTGGCTTAGATTTCACACAGTGGAGAATAATTGCAGGAAAGGGCCTGGAAGCTTTTCTGCTATGGGAATCAACCTCCCCAAAATGCCATTTGTAATTGTATTTTTTCTAACGTGGGAATGAGAGAGAGAATTCTTACTCGCAATTATATCCGAAGCAAGCTGGCTTGGTGGTGTTGCAGGTCACGCAAGAAATGGCTTCGTATTGCTTTATTCCTGTAAAAAAAACCCAGAAAAACAGAAGACATCAAATACGGCAGCCCAGTGGCGTAGCGTGGGGGGTGCAAGGGGGGCCGGCCGCACCGGGCGCAACATCTGGGGTTAGGGCAAATCCACGGATTAGGGGGCGCAAATCCACGGGTTAGGGGGCGCAAATTACTTGCCTTGCCCCGGGTGCTGACAACCCACGCTACTCCACTGCGGCAGCCAGAATGGTGACTGGAAGTGGCTGCTGGGACCATATAACACCAGTCCTGAAAGACCAGGCATAGGCAAACTCGGCCCTCCATCCAGATGTTTTGGGACTACAACTCCCACCATCCCTAGCTAACAGGACCAGTGGTCAGGGATGATGGGAGTTGTAGTCCCAAAACATCTGGAGGGCCGAGTTTGCCTATGCCTGTGAAAGACTTACATTGGCTCCCAGTGTGTTTCTGGGCATGATTCACAGTGTTGGTGCTGACCTTGAAAGCCCTAAATGGCCTCAGCCCAGTAGACCTGAAGGAGCATCTCCACCCCCATCGTTCAGCCCGGACACTGAGGTCCAGCTCTGAGGGCCTTCTGGTGGTTCCCTCACTGTGAGAAGTGAGGATACAGGGAACCAGGCAGAGGGCCTTCTCGGTGGTGGCACCCTCCCTGTGGAATGTCCTTCCATTAGATGTCAAGGAGATAAGCAACTAGACAATTTTAGGGGACATCTGAAGGCAGCCCTGTATCGGGAAGTTTTTAATGCTTAATGTTTTATTAATGTGTTGGAAGCTGCCCAGAGTGGCTGGGAAAACCCATCCCGATGGGCGGGGTATAAATAAGGTGTTGCATGGTCCCAGCGGCCCCTCCCCATCACCAGTCGGGCAGCCGCATTCTGGATCAGTTGTAATAAAGCACTAGAACCGGCCATGCAGATGTCTTTGACATCCTCCTTTGGTATCCCTGCGCTGGCCACTCCCACAAGCCCTATTTTGGGCAGGTAGATCAGGACAGGAGCCCGACAGCAGGTGGCGCCAGAGCCAATGACAAGCAGAGAGGGCTCTGTTTGGTTTTGTCCCTGTTCTCCTCCTCCCTCCCTGCTGTTCTAGGAGGGCAACACTGAGACCGGAGGAGGAAGATGGGAGGCAGGTGGCCGGCTGGCTGAGGCTGGTGGTGCAGCATCTTCCAGTGCCACGGATAGACCCATTTCCTCTGCATCAGAGATTAAAACCCCAGAGCATCATTTGTGATGCAAAGTCCAAACCCATGTTTTGAAGGGCGGGGCAGTTTTTTTCAGCTGAGGGGCCGCCTTCTTTTGCAGGCCGTCACCCAGGGGCCACTAGCCTTTAGTTTTAACCAATGCCTAACCGCCAATCGGGGATGCGGGTGGCACTGTGGGTTAAACCACAGAGCCTGGGACTTGCCGATCAGAAGGTCGGCGGTTCGAATCCCCGTGACGGGGTGAGCTCCCGTTGCTCGGTCCCTGCTCCTGCCAACCTAGCAGTTTGAAAGCACGTCAAAGTGCAAGTAGATAAATAGGTACCGCTCCGGCGGGAAGGTAAACGGCGTTTCTGTGCGCTGCTCTGGTTCGCCAGAAGCGGCTTAGTCATGCTGGCCACATGACCCGGAAGCTGTATGCCGGCTCCCTCGGCCAGTAAAGCAAGATGAGCGCCGCAACCCCAGAGTTGGACACGACTGGATCTAATGATCAGGGGTCCCTTTACCTTTAACTGCCAATCGAGCCCTTACGCTTGCCACCAAACCACTCACATACCCAACCAAACCTTCAATTTCAACGCAACCATATCCAACCAGATGTCATTCCCCAATGAGGAGAGATGCACCCCATCATCCCGATAAAGGGCCACAGCTTTGAAGGTAATATTTGGGTGTGAAATCACAAAACCAATTCAGCAACCCTCTTAACCACCGTTTAGGTTACAGTGGTGCCTCGCAAGATGAAATTAATTCGTTCTGCGAGTTTCTTCGTCTTGTGGATTTTTCGTCTTGCGAAGCACGGCTATTAACTGCTATTAACGGTACTTAGCGGCTTTAAGAAAAAGCGGCTTTAAGAAAAAGGAAACAAACTCGCAATTAAGAAAAAGGAAACAAACTCGCTATTAACTTAGCGGCTTTAAGAAAAAGCAAACAAACTCGCAAGAACTCGCAAGACGTTTTCGTCTTGCGCAGCAAGCCCATACGGAAATTCGTCTTGCGAAGCGACTCAAAAAACGGAAAACTCTTTCGTCTTGCGAGTTTTTCGTCTTGCGAGGCATTCGTCTTGCGAGGTACCACTGTATAGGCATAATTTTGGCCATAACTTTATTGATTACCGATAGTGCGTAGTTTGTCTAGGCATTGGTTCCCAACTAGCTGCACCTGACCTCAGCAGGGCAGCACTGACTCCTGGGCCCCACCATATTGTCAGTACAGGTAAACATCGTGGGGGAGCAATGAACCAGGATGAGACTCAGGTAAGGTAAAGGTAAAGGTACCCCTGCCCGTACGGGCCAGTCTTGACAGACTCTGGGGTTGGTGCGCCCATCTCACTCAAGAGGCCGGGGGCCAGCGCTGTCCGGAGACACTTCCGGGTCACGTGGCCAGCGTGACATCGCTGCTCTGGCGAGCCAGAGCCACACACGGAAACGCCGTTTACCTTCCCGCTAGAAAGCGGTCCCTATTTATCTACTTGCACCCGGGGGTGCTTTCGAACTGCTAGGTTGGCAGGCGCTGGGACCGAGCAACGGGAGCGCACCCCGCCGCGGGGATTCGAACCGCCGACCTTTCGATCGGCAAGCCCTAGGCACTGAGGCTTTTACCCACAGCGCCACCCGCGTCCCAGGATGAGACTCAAGCTCACCCCAAATGCTCCCAGGGATTCTTGCGTGGCCCTAGCCCTCAAAAGGGGTTGACAAAAGCATGGCAAATCCCTGAATTCCTTTAATGGAATACCTTTGCGCATTGGAGGGGCAGGTGTGACAACCTCTCCTCCACTCCACATTGAACCAATGCGAAACTGCCACACGAGCACCCGCGCTCTCCGCCAAACCACTCATACCTGCAACTAACCCTTCAATCATGGATGTTGGCAAACCCACAGGCTCACGTCTTGACCCCACAAAAGTCAGAGGGTCTTGACACACGTTCCTCTCTCTCTGTTCAGGGACGCAAAAGGCACTGCCGTGATTCAAGATGGCACCTCCCCACAAAGCCCACTTACCACAATGGCGTTCACACTTCACTCTACCTAAGGAAAGGCGAGAGAGAGAGAGAAAGTGAGTCAGTTTTTAGGCAGCAGGGTTCCTGCCCATTAGGGGAAATAGGAAGCCTCGAACATATATATATTTTAGATGTCCTTTTTCTGTTGAGATCCGTAGAGACACCATTGATCCTTCGCTGAAGAGGCTTTCCGATCTTTCAGACAAGTCTAAACTCAATTCTCTCCTCTTAGGCAAAGATCACAAGACGACCTGGCTGGTGGCCAGATTCTGCACCCAGATCATCCTCTAGAATAAAATAGCTTACTAGGGAAATGCTGAAGTCGCCCTTTGGGGCGCCTCAGGGTCAATTTTTATGGTAGCCCAAATCTCAGTTGTACGGGTGTATGTATATATCTCAATTTTAACTCACGAGCTATTGCTGCAATCTGCTCCGATTGTATATTTTATCTTTATGAACGCTGTTTTTATTGTGTTATGATATGTGAGCTGGTCTTTGATTGTAATAAATTATCTATCTATCTATCTGTCTATCTATCACTGGCTGCCGTATTAGAAGAGGGATTCCCAAGAGCTGAACTTTTCGATGAGACATTCCTGCACTTCCATCGGCTGCCTGTTTGTGGCGGCATCCCTCTTTGTTTTGCCAATTCACTTGCTATTGCTCTTCAAAAATTTTAACAATCAAATATCAAATTTAATACAATCTAATTTAATACAAATTTACATGCCGACTCCCACAGCCTTGATGTTTCCTTACTCAGCCTTATTTGCTGATCAATATTACATGCATTTCCAAAGTAATAATAATAATAATAAATTTTATTTATACCCTGCTCTCCCCGGCCAGAGCCGGGCTCAGGGTGGCTAACACCAATAAAATTACAATAGAAAAATAATAAGGAAAAAAACCAAATTTAAAATACAGGTTAAAATGCAATTTAAAATGCAGCCTCATTTTAAAAGCAGCCCATAGATCAAAACCATAAGGGGAGGGAAACATAAGGGTCAGACTGAGTCCAAACCAAAGGCCAGGCGGAACAGCTCTGTCTTGCAGGCCCTGCGGAAAGATGTCAAGTCCCGCAGGGCCCTGGTCTCTTGGGACAGAGCGTTCCACCAAGTCGGGGCCAGTACTGAAAAGGCCCTGGCCCTAGTTGAGACCAATCTTGCGACTTGGGACCTCCAAGGTGTTGTCATTTATGGACCTTGAGGCTCTCCGTGGGGCATACCGGGAGAGGCGGTCCCGTAGGTACGAGGGTCCTAGGCCGTGAAGGGCTTTAAAGGTCAAAACCAGCACCTTGAACCTGATCCTGTACTCCACCGGGAGCCAGTGCAACTGGTAAAGCACTGGGTGAATCTGCTCCCATGGCAGGGACCCTGTGAGGAGCCTCGCTGCAGCATTCTGCACCCGCTGGAGTTTCTGGGACAGCTTCAAGGGCAGCCCCACGTAGAGCGAATTACAGTAGTCAAGCCAGGAGGTGACCGTCGCATGGATCACTGTGGCCAGGGCGGGGCGGGAAAGGTAAGGGACCAACTGCTTAATACGGTACCAACTGCTTTAGTACCTTTCAAAAATAGAATTAACTCGCTTTAGCATTTTATCCAGAGGCGATGCATTCCCGTTGTCCCCCATCTTGAAAGAGGCATTCCCACAAGCCGGCCTGTGAGAGGGACTTCTGCGTGAAAGAGCCCCCCTGCTTTCTTGACATGCCTCTTTTTAACTAAGCCCTGCTCCGAAACACAGGTATGTGTAATCCAGGAAACAAACGACGGAAGGAGGGAACACTCACTTTCGATGATGGCATTCCGTAGCAATTTGACTTGTTCCTCGAAAATGGAACGCAGGATTTCCGGAAGGACACCTTTGAGGGGGGGTGAGAAGAGAGAGAGAGAGAGAGAGAGAGAGAGAGAGAGAGTTAGTAATAAATGTTGGAAATGTAAGGAAAAAGAGGGAACTTTTTATCACATGTGGTGGGAATGTAAAAAGGTGAAATGCTTCTGGGAGATGATATATAACGAGTTGTAAAAAATGTTGAAATATACATTTATAAAGAAACCAGAAGCATTTCTCTTGGATATAGTTGGAAATGTTATACCGCATTTTTCCCTCTATAACACGCAGATTTTTTCTCCTAAAAAGGAAGGGGAAATGTCTGTGCGTGTTATAGAGCGAATGTGTGGTCCCTGGAGCCAAAAAATCAGGCAAAAATCAAATCGCGCTTCACGGAGAAGGGAAACCTGAAAAGAGGAAGCGGCTGCTTTCCTGCATTCTGCCTCAGGGTCTTACTGCCCACCCTGCTCTGTTTCCTTGCTGTGTTTGCTCAAACGGAACAAAGAGCAGGGAAAGCCCCTCCCCTCCAGGCAAGCAGAGGGGAAAGCAGAGTGTCGTCTCTGTGCTCCGGTGCTGCTGAAAACATGCGGGGGGAGAGAGAGAGAGAGAGAGAGAGAGAGAGAGAGAGAGAGAGAGAGAGAGAGCTGGCTGGCTTGGGTGGGGGGAAACTTTTGCCTTTCTTTTCTCCCTCCCATTAAATCCCTCTCCTGCATTCTTAGCCAGCTGCTTCTCTGCACACCCCTCTCATGCTCCTTTTCCCTTCTTTGTTTTTCCTTCCCTCCCCACTTAAAATGTGGTTAAAAAGCATGGATCCACATGGATCCTCAGGATCTTTGCATTGAGTCACCCCAAATTCACCATCAGATCACATAGCATGTCCATGGCTACAGCCTGCCCCCCAAAAATCACGCACCCACTGTTGCCTGGGGCTGCAATGGTGCAAAAATGTGGTTAAAAAGCATGGATCCACATGGATCCTCAGGATCTTTGCATTGGGTCACCCCAAATTCACCATCAGATCACATGTCTGTGGCCACAGCATGAAGCACAAAAATGATACATCCACTGTTTCATTCAGAATTTTTTCCCTTGTTTTCCTCCTCTAAAAACGATGTGCGTGTTATGGTCAGGTGCGTGTTATAGAGCGAAAAATACGGTAAATAGAAAGGAATGTAAGCGTTTTCTATATGCAGTAACAGCAGCAAGAATATTATTGGCCCAAAAATGGAAGCAAGAAGAATGGAGGATGAAATTAATGGACTATGCGGAACTTGACAAACTAACAGGAAGGATCCGAAACCGGCGGGACCAGAAATTTACCGAGGACTGGAGTAGATTTACGGATTATTTGAAAAGTATTTGTGATGATCAGACGACGTTTGTAGGTCTACAAAAAGTTCTGCGAGGAATAATATTAGAAATATTGTAAAAATGGAAAAGGAAAGGTGATATGTTAAGAGATGTAAAGGCAATATTATGTTAGGAAATGCATAAGAAGTGATTAAGATGGAGGGTTATCAGAGGTGCTGGTGGAAGTCTAATAAGATTGTATTTGTGATAAACTGTGTGGTATGTTTTGTAATTTTGTATGATAAAAACCAATAAAAACATTTATTAAAAAAGAGAGAGAGAGAGAGAAAGAGAGAGGCCCGGCAGCACCTCTGATAATGAATCTTAATCTCAGGGTTGTGAATTCGAGCCCCACATGGGGCAAAAGATTCGTGCATCGTAGGGGGTTGGACTAGATGCCTCTGGGGGTCCCTTCTGACGCTACAGTTCTGTGATTAGGAACATCTGCAGACTTTTGCAGAGGAATCGCAGCCTCGGGCGATTCTAGTTACCAGAAATGGTCATCCTCATCCAGGCAAACAGATAAAGGCAGACCCTTTCTATATAATCTATATTTATATTTCTTTACCTGGCTTGTAAGTGTTGCCTTTGAAGAGGGTGTCCAGTTTCCCATAGACGACGGTAGCTATTGCCTGGAGTTTCTCCATCGCTGTGCAAGATGGGGAGAGATGGGGGAAAGGACAAGATGTGGGGAGAGAGCACACAAAAAATTCCCCCCAGGAAGCCGCAGTCCACGTGGACCTTAAATGCAAGGCTGCGCTCCTAACGGGTCAAGAGTTTTGGCAAAGGGACATTTTGATTTTTTGAAAAAGAATAACCTGGTTTTTAGTCGCCACCGCCACACCTTGTGGAAGGGAGTTCCACAGGTTAACCCGGTGCAGGAAAGCCTTGTCTTCCTTTGTCTAAGTGGGAGGTGGGGGGGAACCTATTTGTTTAGCTCGAGGGCCACGTTTCCTTCGAGCTGGGCTTCCCAGGGCCACATCCCAGGGGTGGGCCGGTCCAGGGGCAACAGTGGGCGGTGCAAGGGATGTAAGAAGGCAGCAGACCCAGCTGGACCAATGAGGGCACGTGGCCTGGGGCCAGGGGGAGTGGCCTGCGGAGATTTCCAGGGGCCAGGTGGAGAGGTCTCGAGGGCCACATTGGCACACAAGCCTGAATTTCCTCATCTTTGACAGGGGGCCCGTCCATGGGGAGAGAGGGGGTGTTATTGCTTAGGAGGTGCTATGACCCAAGGGCCACATCGGGAGACTTGGAGGGCCACATCCGGCACCCTGGGAGTTGGGGAGGTGACTCACGGATCTCGGCCGGGACCCCCAGGTTGAGTTCCGCCAGGGTGTCCTGGGCCCAGCCCCGCAGCCTCCGCCCGGCAGCCGGGACGTCCCCCAGCCCCCAGGACTTGCGGCTCAAGTGGGGGGCGTAGGAGGCAAAGCGGAGGGCGAAATTGGGGTCGCACTGGAGGCACAGCCAGGAGGGGCCCGGCCCCAGGATCAGAACCGCCAGCAAGGCCAGGCATGGGGTCCGCCAACCCATCTCCCATTCCTGGCATCTCCAGGGCATCAGACAATGGGGCATTCTGGCTTCCAGGGAACGTTCCGGAACAGCCCCGGTGGTTCTAGATCGTTCCGGAGCACGTTCTCCTGGGGGAGGTCTCTTCTGAGGGCAGGGTTGCCAACTCTCCCCTCTCCCCGCTGCTCTTAAGCGCTCCTGTGGCAGGGAGTTCCACAAGTTAATCTGGCTAACTTTCCTCTTTTTATTAAAAAAAATTTGTTCTTAAATATTTCCTTGTGTTACGAAACTGACAAATAAGCGGGAATAAGTGGAAAAAGAGAGGGGACAGCTATTTTCCAATGAAAGTGCGGTTTGTAAAAGTTTCAAATAAATAAAGAAACATGCAGAACGGGAGCTTTTTACAATTTATTTAAAAAGACAAGAAAACGAACCGGACTCCTTGGCAGGTTTTGAATAAACATACACAAATTTATTGGTTGATATACATGGTAGATAGGTAATGTAAAAGGAAATGTATAGTTTTATAACATGCAGAGAATAATATGTGCTGAGAAATCAGAGAAGAGGGAAGTCTCGGGGGGGGGGGGGAAGGGGGGAAATAAGGAATATGATATGTTTTCATAATTTGTTATGTTGAAATTGTTAATAAAAAATTAAAAAGAAACATGCAGATAGACTGCCCCTGGTTGAGATGCTTCACACTGGTTACCCTTGGTAGATTGTATGTTTTTTTGTGAATTTGCCTTAGTCCTTTTCCACTAGGAACTGCCGGCACGCTTATTTTTATTAATATTATTATTAGAGATATTTTTAATTGATTTTTCACAGATTGGCCAGTTTACTTATATTTCAATATACGTTTTTCTTAAAAAATTGACTCCCCACCCTTACTTCCAGGATATTTTCATTCCCATTTTATACCTAACTTCTGAAGCCATTCCTCCTCCTTTCCATTTCTGAGCGTACAGGATCCTGCAATTATGTTGCTCACATAATTAATTTAATCATCTTATTTTGGGGAACTCCCTCCCTAGGAGAAAAGCTGCAGGACTTTTGGGAACAACCGACTGGAACATTTTCTTCAACTCGTTATCTATTTTTCCCCCCAAAGCCTTTAGCTTTGATATACTTCAACCACATATGACAAAAAAGGACGCTCTTGTTGCAGTGAGTTCCGCAGGTGAATCAGGTGTTGCTTCTCCAGCCACCACCCTCCCCTTCCTTGCAAGCATGGAGATGAAGCAATTGCAGAGGACGGCCAAGACTTTTCAGCTTTTCTGCTTAAAAAACTTCCCCACCCAAAAATTATATTATGGTTTTTAAAATAATATTTATAAATAAATATGTTTTTCTATGTGCTGGAAGCCACCCAGAGTGGCTGGGGAAACCCAGCCAGATGCGCGGGCTATAAATTATTATTATTATTATTATTATTATTATTATTATTGGGATGCCCTGCAATTTCAACGGGTTTACTCTCGAGTAAACGCCGGGGCGCTGCCTGGATCGGGACCCGGAAGGGGTGGTGCCGCTCAGCCCCGATCCTGCCTCCAGGGTGGAGTAACGTGCGGAGAGTTTCCCTCTTTTCCAGCGATCCGAGAACGTGGCCAGGGGGGAGACTGACCTTGACACGCGTTTCGGGGAGCCCCTCCGGAAAGCAGGTAATGCGCACGTGGGGATGCGGGGATGCGCGTCCGGCTCCCCTTTGAAAATCGGCCGCCGAATTCGCATTGCAGCTTTGTTCCCCTTTGCAAAAAGAAAAAGTCTGTCTGATGTTGCAATGCATTGCAGATTTCCGGTGCTCCGCGCCCCGGAAACGCCTGCTTCCTCTCTTACTCGCGAGTAGGGACCTCTACCTTGTAAGATCAAGGGGTTTGGGGGCGATTAACTTTCCTCCCCCCCCAGCGATCCTCTCCTTCTGTTTTTCCCACGGTGGGTTGCCAACTAACGGGGAAGAGGAACAGCTGGTTTTTAAGACGACCCCCAACTTTTGACTAAATAAAGTTAACAGAAAACATCGTTTTATTTTTATTTTTTATTAACAATTTCAATATAACACAATATCAAAACATGGCATATTCATTTTCAACCTAATATACCATAAAAATTCCATAAATATATCATACCATAAAATTAAAGCTAAAGAGAATAATGATAAAAAAACCAAACAGGAAAAACTAAATTCTCTCTTCCTATGGGACTCTTCATATGGGGTTCAAAGAACTCCGCACATGGTATCTTGTCCCTTATGACAGGGCTGCAAAGTTTGCCCGTGTTCTTCAGCCCATTCCACAGATGGGGAAGACTGAGGCCGAGAGCCGGGCGGTTGGTGTGGCTTGCCTTTCGCATGCCTCATGTCAGAGGCGGCATTCGAACTTGGGGCTTCCTGCTTTGCCGCTGTGTTTCGGGGTGGGGGGTGCTGCAGTTCAGTGGAGAAGGGATTTCAGCCGAAAACATTCACGATCTGGAAACTCGAAACGAGGAACTGGCAGATCAAAAGCAGCATTTGGAGCCCAGTTGCTGGAAAGATGCAGGAAATTGATTTTCCTGGCAATCTTCCCGTTTCAAGCATGCAGAAAGAATTTCCTGCCAGGGGGAATTCCTCTTTTCAAAGAACTATGAATAATTGGGATTCTGGCTTCCTGAAAGTTCTGGGTTTTTATTTTTTAAATCATCAGTGAGTCTTTTTCATTTGGAAGTTTAGAGGGTTCTCCCCCCCCCCTTATATTATTTATTGGCGTCAAAATGAGGGGTAGGCAAACATGTGTGCTTTTATTTAAAATGCATCTCTGGGTTATTTGCGGGGCATAGGAATTCGTTCATTTTTTCCCTTCAAAATATAGTCCGGCCCCCCAAAAGGCCTGAGGGACAGTGGACCGGCCCCCTGCTGAAAAAGTTTGCTGACCCCTGAGATAGATAGATAGATAGATAGATAGATAGATAGATAGATCCTGAGA
>JAXCMG010000120.1:2431586-2469958 GCA_034642415.1 Podarcis siculus
GATCCTGAGATAGATCGATAGATAGATAGATAGATAGATAGATAGATCCTGAGATAGATCCTGAGATATAGATAGATAGATAGATAGATAGATAGATAGATAGATAGATAGATAGATCCTGAGATAGATCCTGAGATAGATCCTGAGATATAGATAGATAGATAGATAGATAGATAGATAGATAGACAGACACACACACACACACTCGGCCGATTCATAAGTTAATGGACTATGCGGAAATGGCAAAATTGACAGCAAAAATAAAGCGATAAAAGAGACAAATGTATCTTTAACCCAATGTATTATTGCAGCCTTTTTTTTACCATTCAAGCAGCGTAGGCTTCAACATTTCTCCAGTGAAAAGACGGACGTCCTTTTCAACAATAATAAGTACCAGACTTTTAGAAGACATCTGAAGGCAGCCCTGTTTAGGGAAGCTCTTAATGTTTAATAGACTATTGTATTTTAATATTCTGTTGGAAGCCGCCCAGAGTGGCTGGGGAAGCCCAGCCAGATGGGCGGGGTATAATAAATTATTATTATTATTATTATTATTATTATTATTAATACAGCACCCATCTGACTGGGCTGCCCCAGCCACTCTGGCTGACTCTCAACAAATATTATAATAAAACATGAACATATCATTCAGTCTAGGTCTTGTTCTTAGAAGTGCATAGATTTTTACAAAACATGAAAAATTTCACCCCAGAACCATTTCCACTGACCCCAAGAGTGGCCAGTCCAAACCACCTTGTTAGGAAAGCCCAGATCGATCGAAAAAGGGGGGGGGCATTCTCCTGGCTCCCCTCCAAAAAACGTCATTTTCGTATAAATTATGTCGCCCTTGGGTTTTTTAAAAAGAAGAAGAAAAGAAAAAAAAACCTCTTGCTTGAGTGTCGCTTTCCCTAAAAGGAAGTGAGTTCAGCAGGCATTACACATCAGGGTTCTGAATCTTCCTCAAGCAGAGAGGTTTCCCGAGGTTTGGGTCAGGATCCGAGCGACCGGCTTGCAATCCAAGCTCCATAGGGTGACCACAGGATCCTGTTCAGGTGCCTTTTCTTAAAATATCCACCTTCTTCTGTCTTTTTTCCTCTCCCTTCTTCTTATAATTTTCAAAAAAGCAGACAGCGACGAGGAGCGCCAATTCCGCCTTGAGGCTCCGCATTTTGTTCCGGTCGGAAAGCGGTGCCGGTAAGAACATGAACCTGGGTTTAATAAATAATAATAATGTGATTTATAAATAACAAAACAAAGATTCCTTGCAATGCGGGAATCGTGGCGGAATACCTTTCGATGGGATACGTATGGGGAAAATAAAAAGTCTTCTTTGAGCCGTTGCTTCCTGGCTGCCGCTCAACTTCCTCATGGGGATTAAATTGAGATCTGGGGAGTGGGGAGGGGGGGCTGTGAATGCAATAAATAAATATTGATTTATTTATTTGTTTCTGGGATCTTTTATAAGGGGCGGTATATAAACAGAACTATTGTTGTTGTTAATACTCCTCAGAGTAGACCCATTGAAATAAGTGGATCTGTGTATTTATTCACAAATTTTGTATACAGCTTAAGAGCCTCTAAGAAGTTTAATGACAATAGGAAATATTTAAATTGTCATTTTTTAAGTGGGGGGGGGGACCCAGTTAAAAGCAGTTATGTGGAAATATTCAAAGGATGGTGGAAATAAAAACATGTAACTTCTACTTGGCTAAACAAAAATGTTTTAAGCAGGGACAAAAGTTAGACTTTCCCCCTTTTTGTAAAGACTTTCTATTTCATTTTATAGTGTGTAGAGGGTCAAAGTTGGTCTTGTCCATGTGGATTTCAAAAGCAGACTGACATGAATATTGTGCGACAAAAAATAAAACGCCGTCCTCCAGTAAAATGACTTGAGAAGGACTGTGAAAAGAATAGTTCAGCATTGTTTTCTAGCTCCCTGACTTTTTTAAAATAAAAATATGCATTTCATTGAGTCATAGAATCATAGAATTGTGGAGTTGCAAGGGAACCCCAGGGGTCATCCAAACCAACCCCCTGCAATGCAGGAATGTCAGCTCAAGCATCCATGGCAGATATCCATTCAACCTCTGCTTAGAAACCTTCCCCTGTTGAACAGCTCTTATTATCAGGAAATTTCTACCATATGTTTAGTAGGAATCTCCTTTCTATAACTTGAAGCCATGGGTTCGAGTCCTACCCTCCGGAGGAGGAAAAAACCAGCTTGTTCCACCTTCCTTGTCACAGCCTTTGAGATATTTGAAGGTGGCTCTCATATCTGCTCTCAGTCTCCCCTTTTCCAGCCTAAACATGCCCAGCTTCTTCAACCATTCCTCATCAGGCCTGGATCCCAGACCCGTAAAATTAATTCCGCCTTTTTTATTCCAAGCACAATGTATACTGTTTCCTCCTGTCTGCCTTCTAAAAAGTTTGATGCTAAAGCCTTGCCAAAGAGGAAGGGGTTTCCCTGTATTTAAGAATCTGAACCTCCCCACGCAGGAGCAGTCTACCTCTGAATTAGCAACTGCTGCAGATATGCTGATGAGACAACCTTGATGGCAGAAAGTGAGGAGGAATTAAAGAACCTTTTAATGAAGGTGAAAGAGGAGAGCGCAAAATATGGTCTGAAGCTCAACATCAAAAAAACGAAGATCATGGCCACTGGTCCCATCACCTCCTGGCAAATAGAAGGGGAAGAAATGGAGGCAGTGAGAGATTTCACTTTCTTGGGCTCCGTGATCACTGCAGATGGTGACAGCAGCCACGAAATTAAAAGACGCCTGCTTCTTGGGAGAAAAGCAATGACAAACCTGGACAGCATCTTAAAAAGCAGAGACATCACCTTGCCAACAAAGGTCCGTATAGTCAAAGCTTTGGTTTTCCCAGTAGAGATGTATGGAAGTGAGAGCTGGACCATAAAGAAGGCTGATCACTGAAGAATGGATGCTTTTGAATTCTGGTGCTGGAGGAGACTCTTGAGAGTCCCATGGACTGCAAGAAGATCAAACCTCTCCATTCTGAAGGAAATCAGCCCTGAGTGCTCCCTGGAAGGACAGATCCTGAAGCTGAGACTCCAAGACTTTGGCCACCTCATGAGAAGAGAAGACTCCCTGGAAAAGACCCTGATGTTGGGAAAGATGGAGGGCGCAAGGAGAAGGGGACGACAGAGGACGAGGTGGTGGGACAGTGTTCTCGAAGCGACCAACATGAGTTTGACCAAACTGTGGGAGGCAGTGGAAGACAGCAGGGCCTGGCGTGCTCTGGTCCAGGGGGTCACAAAGAGGCGGATACGACTAAGCGACTAAACAACGACAAGCGGACAGGGAAAGGCTGGTGCATTTGTGGTGGGCTTCCCTGCAGGCCTCTTGCTGACCCTTGTCAGAAACAGGAAGCTGGGTTCAATGGGCCTCTGGGTCTGAGTCAGGCAAGAAGAGTTGCAGTATTTGGGGGGGGGCGTAAGAGGGGGTAGATTCAATGGCTTGGAGGAAGTGGATTGAGAAAAAGGCCTCCTCTCTCCCTCTTCTAACATTGGATCTTGCAGACATCCAAGGAAGCTGATCATGGGAAGATTCCAGGCAGACTTTTCCCGTTAAACTGCGGAACTCCCTCCCACAGGGTTTAAAAGAGGAATGGGGAAATTCATGGAGGAGGAGTGGGCTGTCGATGGCAACTAGCAACCAGCTTATTCCAAGCAGATCCCCCCTTTTTTTTACAGGAAAAACCCCTCTCTCCAGGGTGGTCCAAAAGATTCTATATGCTTTACTTGAGATTACTGCATTGCATGGGGGGTTGGACTAGATGACCCTCGGGTCCCTTCTGACTCTACGATTCCAAAGCTTTGAAGCAATATCTTCTAGTTGGCGTTTTTGTGTTGTTTTGAGACGCAGCTTCTCGCTCGCTCGCTCGCTCTGCACTTCCTGCTTTGTTCACCAAAACTGACATGTGTCTGCACACAGGATGTGGCTTTTCAGCGAAGCTCGAACTCGGTTCTTTGTAAATGGGGCTTGCACCACTGCAGGAGGATGGTCGGATCCTGCCCTCCCTCTCCCCGCCCTCGACTTCCTCTCTCAACTTCCCTTCACGGGACACCTCTCTTCTTTTAGAGACACCCCAGGGGCCTCGATTCCTGTCCTTCAAGAACCATTTATCATACACACACACACACACACATTGCATGTTTTTAACAGTGAAGGAGGAGGCAGTTAATTCGGTAGGAGGCGCCTTCATTTCCCCCCAGTTATATTTTATTAAATTTCCAGAAATTTCACACATGCATTCCAATACATATTAATTTTTTCTTCCCACTCCCCATGGTGTGTTTTTTTAATATCTCCCCTTTGCTGCACCCTATTTTCTCTCTCTTATAACATTAGAGATCCCAGGCCCCAGGGAGATTAGACTGGCCTTGACCAGAGCCAGGGCCTTTTTGGCCATGGCCCCGGCCTGGTGGAACGCTCTCACATAAAAGACTAGGACCCTGTGGGACTTGACATCTTTCCACCGGGTCTTTGGTTGGGGTTCAGTCTGATTCTTTTCTTTCTGTATAAGAATAAGCATTAAAGAGGCCTTCTAGCCCATTCACGGGTCCTTTAAAAGTCCATGGGTAACAGTTGGCCCTGGAGAATATTAAAAAGGTAAAGGGACCCCTGACCATTAGGTCCAGTCGTGGCCGACTGGGGTTGTGGCGCTCATCTCGCTTTATTGGCCGAGGGAGCCGGCGTACGGCTTCCGGGTCATGTGGCCAGCATGACTAAGCCGCTTCTGGCGAACCAGAGCAGTGCACGGAAACGCCGTTTACCTTCCCACCAGAGTGGTACCTATTTATCTACTTGCACTTTGAGGTGCTTTTGAACTGCTAGGTTGGCAGGAGCAGGGACCGAGCAACGGGAGCTCACCCCATTGCAGGGATTCGAACCGCTGACCTTCTGATCGGCAAGTCCTAGGCTCTTGGACTTAACCCACAGCGCCACCCATGTCCCTTGGAGAATATTAGCCTCTCTCAATTTTACCTGTGCACTGCCATCTATCCGGATTTTAATTTGCTCTGAACTAATTTTAAGATGTATTTAATTAATTAATCGATTGCTTGTTCTTATGTTATTTGTATACTGTGTTAGTTTTGTGAGATTTGAGCCTGGCTCCGGCCGGGGAGGGCAGGTTACAAATAAAATATTTACTATTATTATTATTATTATTATTATTATTATTATTATTATTATTACTACTACTACATTAATACAACCACCTCTAATTCCAGGCTTGGACTGGATCACAGGATTATATACTTGTACAGTTGGAAGGGACCCCAAGAGTCATCTAGTATTGCAAGGCAGATATCGCAGCTAAAGAATCCCTGTCAAGTGCCCCCCCCCCAAATCCCCTCTGTTTTAAAAAGAAAAGGCATTATATAAAAACCATGTCTATCTGTTCTGCTGCAGGTTGAAGAGCCTCTGTACGACCGGTGGAACTCCTTGACACTTTAAAATTCGGTTGTCCGAAAAACTCCTCTGTCGCAGTGGCAAATCTCTCAGCTGTCAGTAACTTTTGGGGGGCAGCCGAGTCGAGCAGGAGATGTCTAACCCTCTGCGGCAAGTTTTCAACAAGGACCGCACGTTCCGCCCCAAGAAGAAATTCGAACCCGGGACACAGCGCTTCGAGCTGCACAAAATGGCGCAGGCGTCTCTCAACGCCGGGCTGGACTTGAAGGTGGCCGTGCAGTTGCCGCCAGGCGAGGAGTTGAATGACTGGGTGGCCGTCCACGTGGTGGACTTCTTCAACCGCATCAACCTCATCTATGGGACCATCGCCGACTCCTGCACGGAGCAGAGCTGCCCTGTCATGTCCGGGGGTCCGAAATATGAGTACCGGTGGCAGGACGATAAATCCCGCAAGCCCACTGCCCTCTCGGCCCCGCAGTACATGGACCTGCTGATGGACTGGATCGAAGTGCAGATCAACAACGAGGACCTTTTCCCCACCAACGTTGGTGAGTCCGTTTCTGGGATTTGGGGAGTGGGGGTGGCCCACTGGACGTCAGCCAGCAGCGTGATGGGGCTGCACAAAAAGGGGAATGGGGTTCTAGGCTGCATTAATCCAGAATGCAGCAGCTAGACTGGTGACTGGGAGCGGCCGCTGAGACCGCATAACACCGGTCTTGAAAGACCTACTTTCTCCCAGTACGTTTCCGAGCTCAATTCAAAGTGTTGGTGCTGACCTCTAAAGCCCAGTATACCTGAAGGAGCGTCTCCACCCCCACCGTTCTGCCCGGACACTGAGGTCCAGCTCCGAGGGCCTTCTGGCGGTTCCCTCGCTGCAAGAAGCCAAGTTACAGGGAACCAGGCAGAGGGCCTTCTCGGTGGTGGCGCCCGCCCTGTGGAACGCCCTCCCACCAGATGTCAAGGAAATAAACAACCACCTAACATTTAGAAGACATCTGAAGGCAGCCCTCTTTAGGGAAGCTTTTAATGTTTAACAGACTAGTGTACTTTAATACTTTGTTGGATGCCGCCCACAGTGGCTGGGGAAACCCAGCCAGATGGGCAGGGTATAAATAATAAATTATTATTATTAATAGAAGCTTGCATTTCCAAGTCACGGGAAGGTGGTGGTTCAGTTTTTGCACTGTGCCAGACAGATCCTCTGTTGTGGGGTGGTTTGGACCCAGAGGAAGCGTGGGGGGAACCAGCTGGGGAGCTCCCAAGGGAAGAAGGCTCAGAGCCCGGGGAGGGGTGGTGGGATGGTGATGAGTAGTCAGAGGGAGAAGAGGAAGAGGACTGGGAAGTGGAGGTGTCAGAAACTGAGGAGGCAACAGGGTTTAGTGAGCGGGGAGAGTCTGTGGCAGAGAGCAGTCCAGAATCGGAGGCAGGAGCTGAAGCAGGAGAGGAGGGAGGTCAGGAGGCAGAGATGAGTCCAGCTGGTGAAGATGTGCAACCAACCCTCCTCTTGCAACCAGCTTCCCTCCCTGCTAGTCTCCCAGAACCAGGAGAGGCATGAAAAGGGCGGAGGAGAGGTTGGTTTTGCGCAGGCGCAGTCTCCGATTGCTTGGGAAAAAACCCATGAGAGGAGGAGACCTAGGCAGCTGTCATGGACTGACTGGATGCAGAAGAGTGGTGGGAGGAACCTGCTGGGGGAACCCCCAAGGGAAGTTCGGAATCAGAGGTGGAAATTGAAGCAGGAGAGGAGGGAGGCAGAGATGAGTCCGGCTGGGGAAGAGTCATGAATGTCTCCCCCTCCTGCTGCAACAAGCTCCCCGCCCTGCTGGTCTCCCAGAACCAAGAGAGGCATGAAAAGGGTGGAGGAGAGGTTGGCTGCACACAGGAGCAGTCTCCGATTGTTTGGAGAAAGCCCTGGGGAGGAGGGGGTTGAGACGGCTGTGGGAAGGCAGGGACTTCCAGTCTTGGCAACTGATCCATTGGAGAAACCAGCCAAGTCTCAGGGGGGTTCTTGCCTAGAGGCAGAGTCTGTATACAAGGTCCAGTCCAGTCCTAAGGTCAGGTGTATCTCAGTTCACGTAGTTGGACGATCCGGGGGTCAAGAAAGCTGTGAGTCGCAAGAAGCAGCAAGGTCTGGTCAGGAACGACAAATGTTTGTTTCCAGCAACTCACTGAGGCTGGAAGCCCTGCTTAAGAAAGCTGGAGTCAGCTGGTTCACATCAGGAGCAAGAAGGCTGATCAGTAGGGGGCTGGATGGACCCATCAGTCTGACTTGATAGGAAGCAAGCTTGCTACTTAAATCAGCTGTATACCGTATATTTCGCTCTATAAGGCGCACCAGACCACAAGACGCACCTAGTTTTTGGAGGAGGAAAACAAGGGAAAAAATACTCTGAATCTCAGAAGCCAGAACAGCAAGAGGGATTGCTGCGCAGTGAAAGCAGCAATCCCTCTTGCTGTTCTGGCTTCTGTGATAGCTGCGCAGCCTGCATTCGCTCCATAAGACGCACACACATTTCCCCTTACTTTTTAGAAGGGGAAAAGTGAGCCTTATAGAGCAAAAAATACGGTATTTGGAACGAGGAGGACTAGAAACTTTTTTATTAGAGGGAAGGCCATAGCTCAGCCGTAGAGGTCCAAAAGGCTCCTGGAGGGCTGCTGCCGGCCAGTGTGGACAGTATTGACCTTAGACAGGGGCAGCGTGTGTGTGTGTGTTGGGCATCTCCGCCGCCCGTCGTGACCTGGGCATCATGTGCGTTTCTCGCACCAGGTACCCCGTTCCAGAAGAACTTCCTCAAGTCCGTCAAGAAGATCCTCTCGCGGCTCTTCCGAGTCTTCGTCCACGTCTACATCCACCACTTTGACCGCATCGCCCAGATGGGCTCCGAAGCCCACGTCAACACCTGCTACAAACACTTTTACTATTTTGTGACGGAGTTTGGCCTCATCGACACCAAGGAGCTGGAGCCCCTGGTGAGTGCCCAGCCGGGCTGAGCCCCTTGCCCTGGGGCCAGGCCTCCTCTGCGGAAGAGGGTTGCCAATCTTTTCATAATACAGTGGATGCTTGGGTTGCAAACGTGATCCATGCGGGAGGCATGTTCACAACCCGCAGCACCGCATCTGCGCATGCATGTCCTGCAATTTGGCGCTTCTGCACATGCGCGAGCCCTGAAACCCGGAAGTAACCTGTTCTGGTAGTTCCGGGTTTCGGCGCATCCGTAACCTGAAAACGCACAATCTGAAGCATCTCCCGCTTGGACTACTGCAATGTGCTCTCCGTGGGGCTACTTTTGAAGGTGACCCGGAAACCACAATTAATCCAGAATGCGGCAGCTATACTGGTGACTGGGAGCGGCCACCGAGACCACATAACACCGGTTCTGAGAGATCTGCATCGGCTCCCAGTACGTTTCCGAGCACAATTCAAAGTGTTGGTGATGACCTTTAAAGCCTTAAATGGCCTCGGTCCAGTATACCTGAAGGAGCGTCTCCACCCCCATCCTTCTGCCCAGACACTGAGGTCCAGCTCCGAGGGCCTTCTGGCGGTTCCCTCCCTGCGAGAAGTGAGGTTACAGGGAACCAGGCAGAGGGCCTTCTTGGTAGTGGCGCCCTCCCTGTGGAACACCCTCCCTTCAGATGTGAAGGAAATAAGCAGCTATCCTATCTTTAAAAGACATCTGAAGGCAGCCCTGTTCAGGGAAGTTTTTAATATTTAACGCTGTATTGTTTTTAACACTTGATTGGGAGCCGCCCAGAGTGGCTGGGGAAACTCAGCCAGATGGGCGGGGTATAAATAATAAATTATTATTAGTAGTAGTAGTAGTAGTAGTAGTAGTAGTAACCCGAGGTATGACTGTATTTATATGTACAAAACCACCAAGGCGATGGCATAAAATACAGCCCTCCTACATTGTCAGGGGTTGAGCTGGATGATCCTTGATGTTCCTTTCCAACGCCACAGTTCTATGACCCTGTGGCTTTCAGTGATATTTATATACCGCTCAACGTGCAGAATCACTAAGCGGCTTGCACTGAGGTCATTTTGGAAAAGAAGAGGAAGACCAAAGCTAAGCCTCATTTGGAAACTGTCATTAGTAATACTGGAAACGGAAATAACAGCACCGTCGAGCGAGGAGGGACCACGAGGGTCATCTATCCCAACCCCCTGCCATGCAGGAATCTTTTTGCTCAATATGGGACTCGAACCCACAGCCCTGAGGTTAAAAGCCTCATGCTCTACCGACTGAGCTACCCCACGAATTATGATGATGATCATCATCATTTTTATAGCTTTCATATACTGCCTGGTGCGCAAAATTCCAAAGTCGTTTCCATAAGACATAATAAGATTATTCGAAAAAGGAAATGGCAACGCCAAGTAATATTTGGAAATGGTTTTTATTATTCCCATCATCTTCATTATTACTGGTACTGTTATTATTATTATATTTATATGCCGTTAACCCACCCTGCCTACAGGAACTCCATAAGGTCTAGCAGCTTGCTGCTTAAAAAAAAAAAAAATTAGTGGTGTCCTGAACCTTATTTTGCCTTTGTTGCTGTGCAATGTTGATAAGCCGAGCTGATATATAGAGATATATTCATTCTTTCTCACAGTTTCAAACGGCAGAAAAGCACTCAGTTCTTTTCCCCTGCCCTCTTTTATTCGACAGAAGGAAATGACCTCGAGGATTTGCCACTGACGTCCTGCAGGGAGCAATTCCCCCGGCCAGATATGAGCCTCTCCTGGGACTGCGGAACTCTCCTCCACTAGGGAGGGCAAGCGGAATCTGGAGCGCCTTCCTTCCCTCTTTAAAGAAAATAATATATTGTTTTATAAAACAAAGCCAAAGAAAGGGGGGGGGGAAGAGAGAGAGTTATCCTATGACGACTACTAAAAACTGTTTTATACAATGATTTTCCTTGTTAGAGAGTGTGTGTGTATGTTGTGTGTGTGCCTGTATGTATTATAATCAGGGATAGAATCATAGAACCCCAAAATCCTGAGGGTCATCTGGTCCAACCCTCTGTAATGCAAGACTTTTTTTGCCCAATGTGGGATTCGAACCCGCAACATGAGTCTCAAGTTGTCCCTATCTTTTTTAAAAAAGGGGGAGAGAAGACCCAGGTAACTACTGACCAGTGAGCTTGACATCGATACCAGGAAAGGTCCGAGAACAGATAATTCAACAGGTGGTTTCTGTGATCATTTGGAAAAGGAGTCTAGAGTTCAGATCAGGGGAAGTCATAGCGCTGCGCTATTTTGCCTTGGTCAGACCACATCTGGAGTCCTGTGTCCAGTTCTGGGCGCCACAATTTAAGAAGGATGTTGACAAGCTGGAAGGTGTGCAGAGGAGGGCGACCAGGATCATCAAGGGTCTGGAAAGCAAGCCTGATGAGGAATGGTTGAAGGAGCTGGGTACGTTTAGCCTAGGAAAGAGGAGACTGATAGGAGATATGGGAGCCATCTTCAAAGATCTTAAGGGCTGCCAAATGGAAGAGGGAGCCAGCTTGATTTCTCCCGCTCTGGAGGGCAGGACTCGAACCCATGGCTTCAAGTCGCAAGAAAGGAGATTCCAACTAAACATCAGGAAGAGCTTTCTGACAGTGAGAGCTGTTCCGCAGTGGAAGGGACTCCCTCAGAAGTGTGGGGATGTTCAGGGGTATAGGAGAGGATATATTGTTTGATTATAGCCTTTCCAACTTGTGTTAACAAGTTCACAATTTAGCGGAGTAACATTCCCCTTTTTAAACTCACAGCGGATGCGTTTGCTCAGGCTCGCTAAAGCTTCTATAATACAGTGGTACCTTGGGTTACATATGCTTCAGGTTACGGACTCCGCTAACCCAGAAATATTACCTCGGGTTAAGAACTTTGCTTCAGGATGAGAACAGAAATTGCACGGCGGCAGCGGGAGCCCCATTAGCTAAAGTGGTGTTTCAGGTTAAGAACAGTTTCAGGTTAAGAACGGACCTCCGGAACGAATTAAGTACTTAACCCAAGGTACCACTGTAACTGTTTTGGTATTTCCCCCTTATTCCCTCATAAAAGATAAGACACGACACAGTCTTCTATAAAAGTATAAAAAGAGTTTACTCACTCACATTCTGTTCACAATCGGATCCCAGAAGGCAGACTTAGCTGAGAAAAGTAACATACACCTGGAAACTATCCCAGAAAGAGACAGTCCCTTTGTCCTCTCTTGGCCAAGAGAGCATCTTTGGCTAAGCAGATGTTTCCTCTTCGATGCATGTAGTCAAAGAGAGAGATGGCTGCCCTGCCCTGTGCTTTTGTCATTACCTGCACAGGTGAGGCCACGCCCACCTCTAGCCACATGCAGAGGAAGTCTGTCCCAGCCCAGAAGGAAACCGGAAGTTTACCTGCTGGCGGACAAACATTTCACCCCAGGTGTAAACATGTTCACTCTAGGAATGTTGTACCTGACTGCTGTTGTGTATCACATCCCACAAGAAGAAGGTTGTGGCCTCTCCTTCCTTGAAGGTTTTTAAGCAGAGGTTGGAGGGTCATCTGCCATGGATGCTTGAACTGAGATCCCTGCATTGCAGCGGGTTGGGCTGGATGACCCTCAGGGGTACCTTCCGATTCTAGGATTCTGTGTTGAACTTCAGGCCACGGCCCTCACAGACACCACTTGACCCGAGTGTTTCTTCCTGGCTGATCCTTCCTTTTCCTTGCCCAGGCAGGGGGTGGAGAGGGGCACCCGTTTGAGTGTGCACAGAAACTGGCCCACCCATGGGATCCCCTCCCACTTTGACCAGCGGAACTGGCACTGCCAAAGGTGCTGCCCAATAATTGTAAGAAATCGGTCCCGAGCTCGCGCTTTGGAACTCCCTGCCACTTGATATTGGGCATGTGCCTCCGCCCTACCTGTTCCAGTTCCTGCTAAAAATATTCTTGCTTCAGAAGCCGATGTGAGTTTTAATCAGTTTTTAGGACTCTCTCGGACTTGTGATTTGGGGGGGTAGGGTTGAAAGGAGCCTCTGCCTGCCATGAAACCTCTGTGGGGTTTTTTTTGTAAGTGGTTTGGGGCCTGGATCTTACGGGAAAGTATTTCGCTTGGCCGAAATCTGCCTGTACTTTTACGAGCCGAACTCTGTTCAAACCACTAGCTGGAAATACATGTATTTTTTAATAATAATAATAAACTTTTCTAGCACTGCCTCCGTTTGATAATCTACTCTCCTGCCGTAAAGTGTTGTGATTTTGAAGGGATCCTGGTAGGATTTTATTATTATTTTTTAGCAATTTCGGGACATGACGAGTCCTGTGCCAAGTCTTCTGAAGCACATCCTCTTGGATTGGCTGGGATGGCAAGGGAACCTCAGATGCGGCCCTCAGAACCCCCGGTCTGGCCCTCGGAACACTTCTCAGGCCACACTCCCTTTCCCCCCACAAATTAAAACACATCAAACATTAAAAACCTTCCCCATATGTTTAAAACAAATATCTTCATATGCCCGCTTAACATATTTATTGCAAGCCATTTCTTGTGTTTTCACAAATTTTATGTACATTCTTCGAATACATTTTTGCCTGCGTGACCATGCAGGTTCTAATGCAAAAGTTTTTTTGTGTGTTGTGAAATCGCTTGAGGAAGGCATTCATAAATGAAATTAATAATAACATGAATATGTGATCTGTATGCATACATTACCCTAAATCAGGGGTCAGCAAACTTTTTCAGCAGGGGGCCGTCCACTGTCCCTCAGACCTTGTGGGGGGCCAGACTATATTTTGGAAAAAAATAATGAACGAATTCCTATGCCCCACAAATAACCGAGAGATGCATTTTAAATAAAACGACACATTCTACTCAAGTAAAAACACGCTGATTCCCAGACCGTCCATGGGCCAGATTGAGAAGACGATTGGGCCAGATCCAGCCCCTGAGCCTTAGTTTGCCTACCCATGCCCTAAACACCTGTTTCTATGGACACAACCTTTCGTGGTAGAGATGCTTTGCAAAATTCAGAGAAGTGGGAACGCCCAAAGAGAACGGTTTTGGCAGCTGTGAATCAAGCCCCCTTCTGCACTGTGCATTTAAAGCAGCTTTGCTCTGCTTTGAAAAGTCCAGGCTTCCTCCCCAAAGCATCCTGGGGAACTGTAGTTTGTTGCGGGTGCTGAGAGTTGTTGTTTGTTGTTGTTTCGTTGTTTACTTGTGTCCGACTCTTCAGGACCCCCTGGACCAGAGCACGCCAGGCCCTCCTGTCTTCCACTGCCTCCCACACTTTGGTCAAACTCATGCTGGTATTTTGGAGAACACTGTCCCACCATCTCGTCCTCTGTCGTCCCCTTCTCCTTGTGCCCTCCATCTTTCCCAACATCAGGGTCTTTTCCAGGGAGTCTTCTCTTCTCATGAGGTGGCCAAAGTCTTGGAGCCTCAGCTTCAGGATCTGTCCTTCCAGTGAGCACTCAGGGCTGATTTCCTTCAGAATGGAGAGGTTTGATCTTCTTGCAGTCCATGGGACTCTCAAGAGTCTCTCCAGCACCAGAATTCAAAAGCATCAATTCTTCGGCGATCAGCCTTCTTTATGGTCCAGCTCTCACTTCCATACATCACTACTGGGAAAACCATAGCTTTTACTATACAGACCTTTGTCGGCAAGGTGATGTCTCTGCTTTTTAAGATGCTGTCTAGGTTTGCCATCGCCTTTCTCCCAAGGAGCAGGCGTCTTTTAATTTCGTGACTGCTGTCACCATCTGCAGTGATCATGGAGCCCAAGAAAATAAAATCTCTCACTGCCTCCATTTCTCCCCCTTCTATTTGCCAGGAAGTGATGGGACCAGTGGCCATGATCTTCGTTTTTTTGATGTTGAGAGTTGTTCTGAGACCCCTATTCCCCTTCTTGGAACTGCGGTTCCCGGTTTAACAGCTAATCCTTCTTCCCAGATAACTCTGGGGATTGCAGTTCCCTGAGGGGAGCAAGGAGGAGGGAGGGCATTTCTTGACCCCTCTCAGCGCCCTGAACTACAGATTCTTTGTGGAGGAAGACACAAGTACGGTGCCATGAAATGCAATAGGAACCAACGTCATGCTTCCATTCCTGATTGAAACTGGATTCTCAGCTGACATGGGATTTGGCTGTTGACAGCCACATGCTCTTAACTTTCCCCGAAATATTGTTCCTCCTCCTCTCCCTTGCCCTCCCGTTGTCCTTGTATGCCTTCCCGGTTTGAGGGATATTCCAGAGGGGAGTTCCCAGAAGCCTATCAAAATGTGCCAACAAACTTTGATGCTGGAAAGCTCTCAATTTCCATGTGTGCTGGCAAGAAGGGACTTTTGGGGGGTAGGGAAGTCCCTTTTTTAAAAAAGAGAGATCAACTGCAAGGACCATTTCCTGGATTGTGAATGTGCTTGTTTAAATATACTTCTAATAGAATTATGGGGTGGTGGGGTTTTTTTGGAGGGGACCGAGTTTTGCTGTTTCTCAAAGCGGATGCAATGAATCTGTGTCCCTCGCTCACCTTTCTGCAGACAGGTGAGAGATGTGAGCCTGTGATAAGAATTTTAAGGTCTTAGATATATAATAAATGTGCCAACCAAGCACATACATGGATCAACACCGGAGGACCGACCTGGAACCATTTTTGATTCCCAAACTGACCAAATGCTTTCTCTGCAAGGTCAAAGGAAAATGGAAAAGCCTCCCCATTGTCTTTTCCTTCACAATTCCTGTCTTAAGGGTATGTCTGTGTATGAATAGGGTGAGCCTGTGACCTGGCTCAAGAACTAAGTATTTGTCATTACGAAAGACTGGCCAGGCTCCCCAGGGTATCCAATCAAGTGAGCATTAACAGGTAACCTGCCAGACGAGATAAACAACGCACTCAGATTTCTGCTGTAGACTGCCTTTTCTGTGATGTAGGTATGATGTATCTGGGGGGTGGTCTTAGGTTACACCCCTTCTGTGATGTATGTATGATGTATGGAGGGGTGGTCTGGAGCTCCAGGGCAGGGAATTTAAAATGTCTATATAAGGGCAGGCACACCTTTGTTCGGGGTCCTCCTCCTTTCCTGCGTGTGAGGGGAGCACCCTGTTGCAACAGTTCAATAAAGATCAAGCTTACTAGCTGCTTTGCTTCTCAATATTCTCTGGTTGGCCTCTGTTATTTTCTCCTACCAATAGGGAACCTACGTAAGAACTCTATATGGGCTCTTGGATACCCCATAAGGGAAAAAAGGGCAAATTTTTGTTTACAACAAGCCTGTCTTGCAAAGGAAGAGCCTCTGGATCCGTTGTTTTTGTTGAAATGTAAATAATATTCTTTTTTTAAAATATTTTTTATTAATTTTTCATTCATAACATTCCAGTTAATAAAATACCAACTTCATATCCGAAGAAAAAAGAAAGAAATTAAAAGCCAATTATACATTCTGAATTAATTAATTTAATGGAACTTCCCATGTTCTGGCTGGTTGGGAAAAAGTCTTTTATTTCGGTTCCTGCGTTTTCTCTGTTGTTTATTCTCAATATCATAGTTCCGATTTTAATCCCTTCTTATCCTCACAGTCCCTGGTATGGGACTTTTCCATCATGCTTAACGAATCCATATTATGTTGGCATGCAAGAGGAAATTTTATTCTTCTTGTTGTTATTCTTCAATTGTTTTTCGGCACAGTCCCCCAAACTGGGGACCCCCACAGTCATATCTCTAACATTCTCAGCTGTCTTCCAGCTTTCTCTCATTTAATGAAGTTTAAAGTTTGTTTAATGAAGTTTCAGGTCTTTTAGCGAACTGGTATTTCCAAGTCCAAAAGTCTCCCGTAGAAGCAATGCAATGGTTCCTCTACAATCCAAGCGTTGCTCCCTCTGGGCCCTAGAGAGAGCTTGCACCAATCAGAGATTCACCATCACTTTGTTATCAATCCATATACGACGTATGTTGTTGTTTAGTCGTTTAGTTGTGTCCGCCTCTTTGTGACCCCCTGGACCAGAGCACGCCAGGCCCTCCTGTCCTCCACTGCCTCCCGCAGTTTGGTCAAACTGATGCTGGTAGCTTCGAGAACACTGTCCCACCATCTCGTCCTGTGTCATCCCCTTCTCCTTGTGCCCTCCATCTTTCCCAACATCAGGGTCTTTTCCAGGGAGTCTTCTCTTCTCATGAGGTGGCCAAAGCTTTGGAGCCTCAGCTTCAGGATCTGTCCTTCCAGTGAGCACTCAGGGCTGATTTCCCTAAGAATGGAGAGGTTGGATCCATGGGACTCTCAAGAATCTCCTCCAGCACCAGAATTCAAAAGCATCCATTCTTCGGCGATCAGCCTTCTTGATGGTCCAGCTCTCACTTCCATACATCACTACTGGGAAAACCATAGCTTGAACTATACCTATAGGGAAATTTAAATAATATTCTGTTCCCACAATGGCTACTCTGTGGAACTCTAGGATGTCCAATGCAGCTGAATGTTGGGCGATTTGGGACCTATCCAAAAATTACCCTTTTCAGTTAGACTGCGGAACTCATTGCTACAGGATGGTTTGAAAAAAGGACTGGATGGATTCAGGGAGGATAAATAGCCACTGATAGCTACTAGCTGCAAGGCTACATGGTTGGGGGCAGTTGCTGGCATCTATCTGTCTTGAGAAAAATGAAGTGTGCCTCAGGGGGGTGAAATCAAACCACCAGAATAATAATAATAATAATAATAATAATAATAATAATAATAATAATAATTTATTTATACCCTGCCCATCTGGCTGGGTTTCCCCAGCCACTCTGGGTGGCTTCTAACAAAACGCTAAAATACAGTAACCTATTAAACATTAAAAGCTTCCCTAAACAGGACTGCCTTCAGATGTCTTCTAAAAGTCTGGTAGTTGTTCTCTTTGACATCTGGTGGGAGGGAGTTCCACAGGGCAGGTGCCACCACCGAGAAGGCCCTCTGCCTGGTTCCCTGTAACCTCACCTCGCAATGAGGGAACCGCCAGAAGGCCCTCGGAGTTGGACCTCAGGGTCCAGGCAGAACGATGGGGGTGGAGACGCTCCTTCAGGGATACTGGACCCAAGGCCATTTAGGGCTTTCAAGGTCAGCACCAACACTCTGAATTGTGCTGGGAAATGTGTTGGGAGCCAATGCAGGTCTTTCAAGACTGGTGTTATGTGGTCTTGGCAGCCGCTCCCAGTCACCAGTCTAGCTGCTGCATTCTGGATTAGTTGTAGTTTCCGGGTCACCTTCAAAGGTAGCCCCACGGAGAGCGCATTGCAATAGTCCAAGTGAGAGATAACTAGAGCATGCACCACTCTAGCAGGACATTCTGTGGGCAGGGAGGGTCTCATCCTGCGTATCAGATGGAGCTGGTAGACAGGTGCCCTGGACAGAGAATTGACCTGCGCCTCCATGGACAGCTATGAGTCCAGAATGACTCCCAGGCTTCAGGGGCACAGTTACTCCATGCAGTACCAGGGAGTCCCCCACACCTGCCCCCTGTCCCCCCAAAACAGTATTTCTGTCTTGTCAGGATTCAACCTCAATCACAGCTCCCACTGTGGCTGCAGAAATGCATCCCTCTCCCTAGGTGCTCTGTCTCCCCCTCAATTCATTTACGGATGTTCTTTATACTTAACGTTATTAAATATGAGATAAAAGCGACCTAGCAGATGAAAAACCTCAAGAATCTGGAAGGCGGTAAAGCCACTCTGTGACGTCACAGCAGCTCAACCAACGAGGAGAGGCCTGCTTGGTGTCTAGCCAATCATAACACACAAATTTTCCAGGTGGGTAGTACTTATGTTTCACCTCTAGAGGGTGCTGTTTTCTAATCCTGAAACGAAGATGAAACTGGCTAAGAGATTTAAGGAGGAATCCTGAATTAAAAATAAAAATACAGTTTTTGCTGCCTTTTTGAAAATGCAGGTGTGAAGATTGCAAGACTTGCAAGGGGAAGATTTTGTCTTGCTCATTGCAGTGACAGAACAAAAGCAAAGATCAAGACCATAATTCAGAGGTTTTCTTTCTTTCTTGTATGATGCAGTGTCAGGAAAAGGGAATAAGAACCTGTTTATTTAGGCAAAGCTTTCAAAACACTTTTTCCTTCTGCTGCCTTTGAGAAAACACCTTCGCAGAAACCCACGTGAGATTTGAAACACCAGGGAAATCCATTTGCAAACCCTTCCAGTGTCCCTATTTTCCAGGGACAGGCCTGGGTTTACAGAATCTGTCCTGGTTTCTGATTTGATCCCAAAATGTCCTGCTTTTCCTTAGGATGTCCCTATTTTCATCGGAGAAATGTTGGAGGGTGTGGAGTTGTGCAACCCCCGAGCCAAGGAAATAAGTAACTACACAACCTTTAGAAGACACCTGAAGGCAGACCTGGATAGGGAAGTTTTAAGATGTTTAACATTTTGTTATGTTGGAAGTGAAATAAAAAAAATTAAGGTCATATATATATATATTGTTCATAAATGTACCAAGCAAGCACATACATAGATGTGTGGACCACATGTCTGGAGCAGCACAGGAGGACCGCCCTGAAACCCTTTTCACTCCCAAACTGACCAAATGTTTTCTCTGCAAGGAGGGAGGAGGTGGGGGAACCTTCCCATTGTCTTTTTGCTCACAAATCCTGTCTGAAGCGTATGTCTGTCTGTGTATGAATAGGGTGAACCTGTGACCTGGCTCAGGAAATAAGTATTTGTCATTACAAAAGACTGGCCAGGCTCCCCAGGGTATCCAATCAAGTGAGCATTAACAGTTAACCTGCCAGACAGGAGGTAAACAACGCACTCAGATTTCTGATGTAGACCGCCCTTTCTGTGCTGTAGGTATGATGTGTCTGGGGGTGGTCTTGGACTCCAGGGCAGGCAATTTAAAATGTCTATATAAGGGCGGGCACACCTTGGTTCGGGGTCCTCCTCCTTTCCTCCGTGTGAGGGGAGCACCCTGTTGTAACAGTTCAATAAAGATCAGGCTTACTAGATTCTTAATATTCTCTGGTTAGCCTCTGTTATTTTCCCCGACCTATGGAGAACCTGCAAAGGACTCTGTAAGGGCTCTTGTGTCCCCCCATAAGGGCAGGGAATAAGGGCAGATTTTCATTTATTACAGATGCCTCCCAGAGTGGCTGGGGCAACCCAGTCAGATCAGCAGGGTAATTATTGCTGCTGCTGTTGTTGAATAGGTAAAGGTAAAGGTAAAGGTACCCCTGCCCGTACGGGCCAGTCTTGACAGACTCTGGGGTTGGTGCGCCCATCTCACTCTATAGGCCGGGGGCCAGCGCTGTCCGGAGACACTTCCGGGTCACGTGGCCAGCGTGACATCGCTGCTCTGGTGAGCCAGAGCCACACACGGAAACGCCGTTTACCTTCCCGCTAGTAAGTGGTCCCTATTTATCTACTTGCACCCGGGGGTGCTTTCGAACTGCTAGGTTGGCAGGTGCTGGGACCGAGCAACGGGAGCGCACCCCGCCGCGGGGATTCGAACTGCCGACCTTTCGATCGGCAAGTCCTAGGAGCTGAGGCTTTTACCCACAGCGCCACCCGCGTCCCCTGTTGTTGAATAGGACGTCCCTATTTTCATAGGGAGAAATGTTGGAGGGTATGCATTTGTCTCGGTCACGCCAAGTGACTAGGCTGGCAGGGAGAAAGGAGCGCCGAGTCCATGGGCAGGATCCGGCTTCCTCATCCGCACATGAGCGCGCACAGCCTGTCCAGCAATGAAGTTCGAACTCTGTGTAGTCACTGGATTTTTTGAGGGTAGGGGGTGCAGGGGGAGGAGTAAACAGCTGGGGAGGGAAGGGTGGTGCCAACTTGAACAAAATAATGGGAGCTCGCCAGGTAAGCTTTGCGCTGCATAACCGATCGCATGACACAGTGCCCTCACACTATTTGAATAGCAATGCCCGTCAACTTGGGGGGGGGGTTGTGTCCTCCTCAAGACCCCTTGTCCCCTAGGAGTTGGCTCCTATGACGGTGAATACCCCCTCCTGCCACCCCCTCCAGAAAACCTCTCACACCGATGCAGCAATTAAGACTTGACAGCTAATCAATCAATCAATCTTTATTGGCAGAAAAAGAAAACAGGCACATGTTGGTCAAAACCATCTGTTTGCAAAACAATACGTGCGTCGGTGTGTGTATACCCCAGTTCTGTCCTGGGTTCAACTCTCGGCCTTCCCAAAGAATGTTCCTATTTTTGACAGCCGTGTGCTATTTTGGGGGGAGAGGGGCTGCTGGACGCAGGCCCCAGAGTCTTGTTACGGGACTATCCGAGCGGCTGGCCCCTTGGTGTGGGTTACCTTGACCTGGGTGACTGGAGAGAAGGGCCCCCCCACCCGCTTTCCCCATATCTACGTGGGGCTTATTCCCATGTAAGGGCTCTGACCCGGGTCGCTGGCACCGCTTCATGTGAACTCCGCGCCGTGTTTCGCCCTGGGACCGGGCTTCCTAGAACCAGGGGAGCAGGCCTCCCTTCTCGGAAGTAACAGGAGCCTTGCATGTGCGGTTTGTTGTCGTTGGCCGGACCGGTGGCTTGGCACTTGGACGGAGGCCTTGCAGGCGGCTTGTTATGTCTGGTGGCTTCACTCTTGAGACAGCGGTCAAATGCAGGGATTCAGATTCAGACTGCATTTAAGAGCAGATCTTGCTGACTTGCGGGACAGGGGTGGCGCTGTGGGTTAAACCACAGAGCCTAGGACTTGCCAATCAGAAGGTCGGCGGTTCAAATCCCTGTGACGGGGTGAGCTCCCATTGCTCGCTCCCTGCTCCTGCCAACCTAGCAGTTCGAAAGCACAAAGTGCAAGTAGATAAATAGGTACCACTCCGGCGGGAAGATAAATGGCGTTTCCGTGCGCTGCTCTGGTTCGCCAGAAGCGGCTTAGTCATGCTGGCCACACAACCCGGAAGCTGTGCGCCGGCTCCCACAGCCAATAAAGAGATATGAGCGCCGCAACCCCAGAGTCGGTCACGACTGGACCTAATGGTCAGCGGTCCCTTTACCTTCTTAGCTGACTTGCACATTCCCACTCTGAGGTTTGGGGTGTATGGGGTCTTACAGGAGGGTGTAATAAATGAAAATCTGCCCTTATTCCCTTACGGGGGACACAAGAGCCCTTCTAGAGTCCTTTGCAGGTTCTCCATCGGTCGGAGAAAAGAACAGAGGCCAAGCAGAGAATATTGAGAAGCAAAGCAGCTCGTAAGCCTGATCTTAATTGAACTCTTGCAACAGGGTGCCCCCTTCACACGCAGGAGGAGGAGGAGGACCCCGAACAAAGGTGTGCCAGCCCTTATATATATATTATAAATTGCCCGCCCTGGAGTCCAATACCACCCCCAGAAACATAATTCCTACATCACAGAGAAGGCGGTCTACAACAGAAATCTGAGTGCGTTGTTTACCTCCTGTCTGACAGGTTACCTGTTAATGCTCACTTGATTGGATACCCTGGGGAGCCTGGCCAGTCTTTTGTAATGACAAATCCTTAGTTCCTGAGCCAGGTCACAGACATTCATACACAGACATACCCTTAAGACAGGATTTGTGAAGGAAAAGACAATGGGGAGGCTTTTCCATTTTCCTTGACCTTGCAGAGAAATTGCTTTCAGGGCTGTTTTTCTGTGCTGCTTCAGACATGTGGTTTATATGTTTATGTACGTGCTTGCTTGGTACATTTATGAACATTTATTATATATATAAGACCTTAATTTTTTTTTCAAGGCGGAGAACCCTTGGTGGGGAACACATGGTGCTCTTTGGAATCAAAGAATCACAATTCCACGTATTTCGAATTCCTTGTTTTAGCTGGGCTTTCCAACGTTTCTGAGCACTCCCAATTGTGCCCATTTTCCAGGTTTACAGAACCCCAGATTTACAGAAGCTGTCCCGGTTTCTGATTTGATCCCTGAATGTCCCGCTTTTCCTTAGGACATCCCTGTTTTCATCTGAGAAATGTTGGGGGGGGTATGTCCATTCTTCCTTTGTTGGGATTTCTGGTGTTTTCCATTTTTGTGAGTACAAAAACCATTTTACCAACTTTTTGGGAGACCTCTTTTTCAATCTCTATCAGAATGAAATGCAGCCAAATTTCAAACGGGTTTTGACTTATGAGCAACGGGGGAAAAATAGAAGAGATTGCAATATAGGTTTTAGGTAAACAGATAAGGTTAAGGGATTGTACAGGCCGCAGGGAGGAGAGAGAATCAGACCATCACGGATGTAATGATGGGACGTAGCCAAGATAAATAAATAGAGTTTGGTGAAAATTGTATGTTATGTGATCTTAATGTAAATACCAACGTAAAATAACAAATGTATTTTCAGAAAGACTCTATACAATGCTTTGAGAGAGAAATGTATGGGACAGGATTATAGGGAGAGAGTTGGGGTGAGGCTGCTATTTACTCGCTGAGTAGACATGGAATCAAAGAATTGTAGAGTTGGAGGGGACCCCAGGGGTCATCTAGTCCAACCCGCTGCAAGGCAGGAATCAAGATGGGAGCTGCCCCAGGTGGGAACTGGGCAGACGTGGATCTCTGTTTGTAAATTGAAGATTACGATAGAAGGTTGATAAAATATACAAACCACGTCATAGCTGTGGTGCCCTTGGCGCCCAGTGTGGCGGAAGTGGTCACACTGCCCTGATCCCACCTCTGTTCTAGGAAACCCTGGAACACAGAAGGGAAGATCTCCCTCTGCCAACATCATGACCCAGACAGCGGCAGATCACCTGTGTTGCAAAACAGCAGACTTCACAATGCTGTTGTCCGAATCGTGTTTGCCTGCCAGTTCGCCTGTGCTGTTCTTCTTACACCAGGCCCTTCTTGGGACCCATGAGGACTAGGAGCCTAGGAGGACCATACTACTGTCGCCGGGCACCTGCTCTGCACGCAGAAGGTGCCAGGTTCGACCCCATATCATCTCTAGGTCGCCCTGGGGGTGTCCCCTGTCTGGAAACCCACTGCCAGTTGGCGCTTCCCAAACTTCAGTCTCCAGCTGCTGTTGGACTACAACTCCCATGATCCATAGCTAGCAGGACCAGGGATGATGGGAATTGTAGTCCATAAGCAGCGGGAGATATAAGTTTTGAAAACCCCAGTGCAGATAGTTTCTGAGCTGGCTGGGCCATCTGACTCCCTTTAACGCCGTTTTTCATGCTCCTGTTTAAACCAGACTTCTAATCAGAAACATGAGGACTGGATCCTTGAGTTTATTTTGAAGGAAAGGAAACATAGCTCACCTACGGGACACCTGCTCTATAAGCAGAAGGTTCCAAGTTCAATGTCTGGCAATTCCATGAAGGCCAGGAAAGACTCCTTGCCTAAATAATGATAATAATAATGTCGTTATTTGTACCCTGTCCATCTGACGGTCTCGGCCCAGCTACTCTGGGAGGCTTCCAGTATATTCAAAAACATAAAACAGGAAGCTCAGTCAGTAGAGCATGGGACTCAGGGACATGGGTTTGAGCCCCACAAGTTTCCTGCATTGCAGGGGTTGGACTAGATGAACCTCGGGGTCCCTTCCAATCCTATAATTCTATTATTCCATGTACAGGGCTGCCTTCAGATGTCTTCTAAGTGTCAGGTAGTTATTTATCCCCTTGACATCTGATGGGAGGGCGTTCCACAGGGTGGGCGCCACCACCGAGAAGGCCCTCTGCCTGGTTCTCTGTAACCTCAGTTCTCGCAGTGAGGGAACCGCCAGAAGGCCCTCGGAGCTGGACCCCAGTGTCCCAGCTGGACGATGGGGGTGGAGAAGCTCCTTCAAGTATAATAATAATAATAATAATAATAATAATAATAATAATAATAATAATAATTTATTATTTGTACCCCGCCCATCTGGCTGGGTTTAATGTCACAGGTAGTTATCTATCTCCTTGACATCTGCTGGGAGGGCATTCCACAGGGCTGGCGCCACTACCGAGAAGGCCCTCTGCCTGGTTCCCTGTAGCTTTGCTTCTCGCAATGAGGGAACCGCCAGAAGGCCCTCGGCGCTGGACCTCAGCGTCCGGGACAGAACGATGGGGGTGGAGATGCTCCTTCAGGTATACAGGGCTGAGGCCATTTAAGGCTTTAAAGGTCAGCACCAACACTTTGAACGGTGCCCAGAAACATACTGGGAGCCAACGTAGGTCTTTCAGAACCGGTGTTATATGGTCCTGGCGGCTGCTCCCAGTCACCAGTCCAGCTGCCGCATCCTGGGTTAGTTGTAGTTTCTGAGTCATCTTCAAAGGCAGCCCCATATAGAGCACATTGCAGAAGTCCATGTGGCAGATAACCAGAGCATGGACCACTCAGGCAGGGTCTCAGATGGATCTGGTAGGCAGCTTCCTTGCACACAGAATTGACCTGCGCCTCCATGGACAGCGGTGAGCCCTAAATGAACCTTGAGAATAATACAGTGGTAACTTGGGTTAAGAACTTAATTCATTCTGGAGGTCCGTTCTTAACCTGAAACTGTTCTTTTTTTTTTTCCAACATAATTTTTATTGATTTGCATCCTGAAACTGTTCTTAACCTGAAGCACCACTTTAGCTAATGGGGCTCCCGCTCCCACCGCACAATTTCTGTTCTCATCCTGAAGCAAAGTTCTTAACCCGAGGTACTCTTTCTGGGTTAGCGGAGTCTGTGAAGCGTCTGTAACCCGAGGTACCACTGTACTGAGCCAGCAGGACCTGTGGCCTGGCTTGCTGGCAGGTTGCTTTCTCCTTAAGCCACCTCTTTGGACCCCATGAGGACTAGCGCCATGCAGAGCCGTCACCTAGACAGCCCAGTGTTCCAGCTTCATGTGCAAGAGAGTCTCTAGTGATGCGCAAGAGCAGCCTAGGCGGAGACGACACTGGATACGAGCATCGGGGTGGCGTTAGGAGCCCTCCTGTTTTGACCTGCGATGTGCCGCGTCCTCCCCGCTCTCACAGTGAACATCTGCCATGAAGATGACTCGCCCCGTCTCCCTTTCGCCTCCCTTGTTGATGTGCTCCGTGCACCATCCTTGTCTCCTGTCCAAACCCCAGTCATGTCCAACAGCTGTCTCTTGGTCACCGGACACCAGGAACACTGTGTGGCCGGTCAGGATTTGGCCGGAGGCTGAGCCGGGAAGGGGGGGGAGAGGAGAGGCCAGGGAGTGCAGGAGTCCCCATTTCACAACCCTTTCCCGGTTCTTAGAATTGTAGGGTTGGGAGGGACCTCCGAGGGTCATCAAGTCCAACCCTGTGCAAGACCTGCCAAGAAAAAATAAAGTATTTATTTATGTACGTGACAACGGCAGCAAGAGTCTTAATAGCACAAGGATGGAAGAACGAGGAAATCCCGACAAAAGAACAGTGGCAAGGGAAACTGATGGACTATGCAGAATTGGCGAAATTGACGTTCGAACTGCGAGACAACTGTGACTTTAAAGAAGAATGGGAACTTTTTGCAAACTACTGTACTTAAAAAAACAACAAAATGAATTTGACTCTTTGGCAGGTTTTGAATAAACATACACAAATTTATTGATTGTTAACATAATGGACAGATAATTTAAGGATCTTTACAATTTTACAATATGCAGAGAATAAGATGCGTTGAAAAAACCAGAGAGAGTTCCTGAGGGAAGTCTTGGGGGGAGAGGGGGGATTTCTTCTGGGGAGGGGAAAAATGGGGGGGGGGGTGAAGACGATATGTTTTGATAATTTGTTATGTTGTAATTCTTAATATATATTTTTTAAAGTGCAATATAGGGATCCCAACTGAAGCATCCCTGACAAGTGGCAATTAGGTTTATATCTTTTTTACAGCCTCACGTTCCTGTAGCTTAGTTAGATGAACTTTTGCCGAAAAGCAAAATCTTTTGCAAAAAACAAAGTCACCCCGAAAACAATAAATCAAATTTTGTCTATGTAACTGTATAACATATTACGTCATATGCACAACATGTATTATGACGCAGGAAAAATTGTGCTTGCAAACTTTCCAGTGCTTGTACATCTCTTCTTATTGCTTAGAATAAATCGAGGTTGCAGTTGGTCTTGGTTTCTGCTGCAAGCTCCAAAATGTTCCCGCATCACTTTGGTTGCGCGTTCTGCGCATGGATCACATCCTGGGATCTGGAGTTCAGAGGGCTCATGCTCAGTGCTGGATTTATAGCTCCTATAGCTTAGGGCCCCACTCTCTTGGGGGGGCCCAAAATAATTTAAAGGGGGGGAAATTGGATGTCAATTTCCAAAATATAAGATAAAAAACATATTAAATGAAACCTACATACAGCAACAGTGGCAAATGCCTTTAGATACCTATTAGGTCCATAAATTACCATATAGCATATATTCAACACAAAAAAACAGCGACAATTTGTTGTTGACAAAGGACAGCTGGACATATAAAGGGCCCCATTACCTTCAGTAGCTGAGGGCCTCATCAAACCGAAATCCAGCCCTGCTCCTACTTCCAGATGTTAAGAGAGATTCTCCAATGCTTTTGAAAGTTCTTCTACAGCTGTAAAAGTTCTAATCAGTTCCATCAAGTTTTCAAAAATACTGATACTTTATGAGTAGTAAGGTGACATATATGGTGATTCCAATTTTTCATTTCAGGGTGACCTTGTTTCACAACTGAGAAGAACCAGTCCCTGTTTGAGTGCATTTCAGCAAAAGTTTATCCCCTTAGGATACAGGAAATCAGCTTTTTGGGAAAAGGAAAAAAAGTTCTAACCCTAATCCCTACTTGTTCAACATGGCTGTTTTATAGTTTTGTTTCTCTTTAATTTTTCTCCTGCTGTTAGGTCTTCTCTGTTTTATAGAACGAATTGAGTTTAAAAATCTTCACCCCCCCAAAAAAAAAACCCCAAGCAAAAACGTGATAATTATTCTGTTGACAAATATGCTTAACTCTGACCCTGAAGAGGAAGAAGGGAACTTCTTCTTCCTATTGGTGCAAAGCGGTGGGACGAGATGACAAATCGCTTCCCATAATTGGTGCCAGTTTGCTCCCGCCCACAATGCTTGAAAAACAAAATAATGCACAACTTTGGAGCACTGCCTTTGGGTGTCTTTTCTCCCTGCTCCACCCCCCAACCCACCCCCTTTGGCAGGCCTGCCAGGGGTGTGGGGTGGGGCATGGGCCTCGTGCATACCAGCAAGCAAACGCCAGCAATTTCTGCTCCTCTAATCCGAGTGACTTTCGCCCTGCTGAAATTCCCACAAAGGTCACCGCGAAGTCAGGGGACGTTTTTTGCTCTCGCACAGCACATGGGTGCGCATTTCTGCGCATGGTGCGCGTGTGGAAAAAGCACAGAGGAGGCCTGGGGAGCAGCCTAGGGAGCTTAGCGTCCCTCTTCTACTCCTCCCCCCACAAGCTGTGGTGTTTCCCTCCAGGACGTTCTGTTTTCCTCCTCGGATCATGTGCTCAGAGCTGCCAGGTTCTTCGCGATTGATGGCTTGTTTGGCCTGGAACTGGGAGCCGGGCCAAGTCTTGAGGACAGGATACCTCCCGCGTCTTCGAAAGCTCTGGCTCTCCAACAGTGTGACCTTGGCATGGGAGCCTGGGGGCCTGGCCAACGACGCAGAAGGCCCCCGCCTCACCCCACCTGCGCACCTGGCCAGCAGTTGTGTGGCTGTACAAGTCTCCTCATCTTCCTCTGTCCTTCCTTTCCCCTCTCTTTTTTACTTATGGGGTAGGTCAGCCCCTTCCCCACAGCGCTTCTCTTCCACTGCGAAGCGGCGCCCTCAGGCAGGCAGCTGCCCCTTTCGGTTCTGCTCAGTTTCTCATTCCCTCAGCCTCCCCAATCTCAAAAGTTCAGTTTGCCACATTTCTGCACCAGATTGCAATGGTTTTTAATTCCAAGGAGCATCTCCCGCCACATTTCTGCCATTATTATCTCTCCTATAGAAACACAAACGTAATGCTGTCGTCACGCAGCTCCCATATTTGTAGGGCCTCATCACGGTCCTGGATGGGGGGGGGCAAGTCATGGGGTTGGTGAGAAGAGTTGCAGACTCTAGGATGTGTACATGTGCCTATGAGCTGTGTGTGTTTGCTTATAAAGAGTCAGGGGTTCTTTTCTTGTGATTCCTGCATTGCGGGGGGTTAGATTAGATGACCTTTGGAGTTCCTTCCAACTTTACACTTTCATGACTCATCTCTCTCTCTCTCTCTCCTGCACTTAAATACAGTGGTACCTCGGGTTACATACGCTTCAGGTTACAGATGCTTCAGGTTACAGACTCCGCTAACCCAGAAATATTACCTCGGGTTAAGAACTTTGCTTCAGAATGAGAACAGGGATCGTGCTCCGGTGGCGTGGCAGCAGCAGGAGGCCCCATTAGCTAAAGTGGTGCTTCAGGTTAAGAACAGTTTCAGGTTAAGAACAGACCTCCGGAACAAATTAAGTACTTAACCCAAGGTACCACTGTATTGCATTTTAAAATGTGTATACAACATATACATCTGTATAGCTAATGTAATATATAATCACATTACATACACATTTTTAAAAGGGCAGTTCCTATGTAAAACACACACATTTTTTAGAAGACACTTTCCCAAAATAGGATGCTTAAAAAAAAAAAAAGTTAGGATGCAGTCTTGTATGTTCCTTTCATTATCTATGCATTTCTGTCCACTTTTCGGGAGGTTTGAGACCTCCTTTGCAAAATTCAGAAGCGGCACAAATTTCGAAGGCTAGTTGTGTGTTGCAGTTCTCACGCTATTTGGGGAAATTGGGAACAAGGTCGGTCTGTTTCTAAATGCAAACTGCGCCCAAATTCCTCCCCCTTCCCTGGAACCCCACACAGCTGATCTAAAGGGAAATTCTGCACCTCCACGGTGGAAAAGCTCGTGTCAAAATTGTCAAGCAACGGCAGAAAACTTTAGAAACTAAACTTGGGGTATTCTTCATGGCTAGTAGTCGTCAAAAGCCTTTTGCTCCTCCGTGTGTTTGTCCGATCCGTTTTTGAAGCTGTCCAAGTTGAGGGCCCTGTCTACAGTGGCAGGGAGTTCCGCAGTTTAACTCTGTTGAGAAGAAGTGAATCTCTCAATGTTCAGCTTCACTGCATGCCCACAGTCTAGCGTTATGAGAGAGGGTGGGTGGGAATATTTTAAGAATGCTGTAAGAATTATTGGGGGCGTGGGTGGCGCTGTGGGTTAAACCACAGAGCCTAGGACTTGCCGATCAGAAGGTCGGCGGTTCGAATCCCCACGACGGGGTGAGCTCCCGTTGCTTGGTCCCTGCTCCTGCCAACATAGCAGTTTGAAAGAACATCAAAGTGCAAGTAGATAACTAGGTACCGCTCTGGCGGGAAGGTAAACGGCGTTTCCATGCGCTGCTCTGGTTCGCCAGAAGCGGCTTAGTCCTGCTGGCCACATGACCCAGATGAGCACCGCAACTCCAGAGTCGGCCACGACTGGACCTAATGGTCAGGGGTCCCTTTACCTTTAAGAATTATTGGGTTAACTCCAGGGGAATAGGCGCGCAAGCACACAAACACACAGAGAGAAACGTGGTCTGCAACACATATTTGTTTACCCTGAGAGGCCAGTACAGCTGCAGATAAGCAGGGTGGAGCCAGTGTGGATATATGTAGATAATCCAGCCTTGCAATTTGCCCGCTCGCCTCGGGTGAACCGAGGAGGCTGCAGGCGAGGGCTGGAGTCCCAAAAACTTCCCTCCAGGGTTTTCCTGCTTGGGGACGCTGGGACCTTTTTGCATGCAAAAACAGACACACTCCAGCAGGGACCGGCGGCTGTCCTCCCCTTAAACCCATATTCTAGTCCTCAACGGCTCAAAATCAAAAGCGGTTTAAATAAGAGCAAAGGAAGGGTTGCGGGTTCGAACCCCCCGTGGGGCAAAAGGGTGCTGCCTTGCAGGGGGGTGGACGAGATGACCTCAGGGTCCCTTCCAGCTGTACAATTCTAGGCTCCTACAGAGACACAGAAGGCAGATTTCTTTGGCATTCTCTTGAAGGCCAGCCTGCCTATCTAGCTAGCAAGCGAGGGTCTCATTTTTTCAGGCGATCTTCCAGCGGTTTTTGAGAAGGTCAGGCCCATTCCAGGCCTCCAGAGTTTTCTCGGAAACCTGGGACGGTCTCCCGGCCTGCGTAGCAGACAGATTCCGGAGGAAAACATGTTTTGCTGGGCTGGAAGGGGATCGTCCAGTGGGCTGGGAGGGGAGGAAACCAATGAGGGAGAGAGGGAGGGAGGCGTCAGCAGTTTGCTTGGGCTCATAAATGCTTGGGGTCCCTCCCCTGGAAACTCACCCCTGGGAGAGGACTTTGGGAGGAGAAACACTGGCGGGGGGGGGGCAGGTCTCCTCTCCAGTCTTGCATCCTGCTCCATTTCTGGATATTGCACAACCGGCGTCTTGTGCAACCAGGCCTGCAAGTGTGCGTAGTTGCCAACTGCTTCTCCCTGGCAGGGCTCTTCTGCCTTTAGGAGCCCCAGGCGAGACTTTCCGCCAGGTGCCTTTCCTTGCCTCTGATCCATTCCGCGACCGGCTGGATCCTGAAGCCGTTATGGGTGCAGCAACCATAATATTGGGTGGGTGCAGAATTTGTGCATTCTGTTTGCAGGCCCTGCCAGTATCCCTATTTTCCTGGGTTGTCAGAAGCCCGGTCCCGGTTTCTGATTTGATCCCAGAATGTTGCACTTTTTGTTAAGGTAAAGGTAAAGGGACCCCTGACCATTAGGTCCAGTCGTGGCCGACTCTGGGGTTGCGGTGCTCATCTCGCTTCATTGGCCGAGGGAGCTGGCGTACAGCTTCCAGGTCATGTGGCCAGCAGGACTAAGCCGCTTCTGGCGAACCAGAGCAGCGCACGGAAATGCTGTTTATCTTCCCGCTGGAGTGGTACCTATTTATCTACTTGCACTTTGACGTGCTTTCAAACTGCTAGGTTGGCAGGAGGTGGGACAGAGCAATGGGAGCTCACCCCGTCGCGGGGATTCGAACTGCCGACCTTCTGATCGGCAAGTCCTAGGCTCTGTGGTTTAACCCACAGCGCCACCCACGTCCCTATTTCCACCGGAGAAATGTTGAAGGGCATGTGTTTGGAGGATGGAGACACTCTGCACCTGCCTCATGATGGGCTTTTGAGCTGGTTCTTTTCTTTAAAAAATGGATAGGGTCTCACAAGAAGCAGAAAAGTGAAACTGCCTCTCCCCTCTTTGTAATCAACAAATTACGCTAGTAGGACTACAATAAGTTTTGTAGGGAGAAATATATGAAGTGCTACAAAGTAGATAAAGAATAGAGAGATTGGTTCTGAGTTTTAAATGTAACAGGGAAAATAAGAAATGTATACTAAGAGATTCGATGGGAAAATTTTCAGACTGGACTGATAGAAGTCAAAATATTGAATAAGATGTAAAAATGTGTTTAATTACTGTTGGAAATGGTATGTTAAAAAAACTAATAAAATTTATATATATAAGAAATGTACGTGTGAAATTTTGGAAAACTTAATAGAATAAACTTGGGGTGGGGGAGGGGGAGGGTTGCCTGCATTGATTGACAAGAGGCTCCTGTCAATCAATCAAGGAGCCAGCTCCTTCTGCAAGCCAAGCAGCTGTTCTGCTTATCGGGGTTATTAGGGAGTCAGGCGCACCTCGTCTCATGGTAACCTTGCGGTTATGTAATCGCTGGCAGGAGCTCTGCAACTGTTTTTCTATGCTGATAACGGCCTTCCCCTTCGCTCCGCAGAGTGCAAGGACCTTCCTTACCCTTCTGAGGAGGAGGAGCCACCTGCCCGGGCGGCAGCAAAGGGGGACTCCTGTTTCTAGTCCTCACTGTTTCTCGCTTTCTTGCCCGGCTGTCTCTTTAAACTGCAGCTTAATGCAGGAAAACAGGGTCTGTAATGCACTAGGGACAGGCTGTGGGGTCAGGGTCCAGGGTTCGGCACCCGGGGAAAGACTGGCTGTCCAAAACCCCACAAAGCTGCTGCCAGCCTGTGCAGGCAAAAGTATTACTACTACTACTAATTATAATAATTTATTGTTTATGCCCTGCCCATCTGGCTGGGCTTCCCCAGCCACTCTGGGCGGCTTCCAACAAAATATTAAAATACAGTAATGCACCAAACATTAAAAGCTTCCCTAAACAGGGCTGCCTTCAGATGTCATCTAAGAGTCTGGTACAGTGGTACCTCTGGATGCGAACGGGATCCATTCCAGAGCATCGTTCGCATCCTGAGTAGAACGTAACATGCGTCTGTGCGTGTGCATACCGCGTTTCACCGCTTCTGCGCATGAGCATGACGTCATTTTGAGCATCTGCGCATGCGCGAGCGGCGAAACCCGGAAGTAACGCGTTCTGTTACTTCCAGGTCGCCGTGGAGCGTAACCTGAAAACGCTCAACCTGAAGCATGTTTAACCCGAGGTATGACTGTAGTTGTTCTCTTTGACATCTGGTGGGAGGGCGTTCCACAGGGCGGGCGCCACCACCAAGAAGGCCCTCTGTCTGGTTCCCTGTAACCTCACTTCTCGCAATGAGGGAACTGCCAGAAGGCCCTCAGGAGATGGACCCAGGTGTCCGGGCTGAGCAATGGGGGTGGAGACGCTCCTTTAGGCATACTGGGTCGTTTAGGGCTTTAAAGGTCAACACCAACACTTTGAATTGTGCTCGGAAACGTACTGGGAGACAATGCAGGTCTTTCAAGACTGGTGTTATGTGGTCTCGGTGGCCACTCCCAGTAGAAGTATGAATGGTCTCCCTTGGGAGGCAGCGGACTCTCCTCCTTGGAGGTTTCGAAGCAGAGATTGGATGGCATTATCTGTCCCAGATGCTTTAGCTGAAATTCCTGCATTGCAGGGGGTTGGACTGGATGACCTTTGAGGGTCCCTTCCAACGCTACGATTCTGTTATTGTATGAAAAATTATATCTATCTATATATAATAAAGATAAGGCCTGCAAGAACACCTGGGAATGTTATTTAGGTCACTCTGCCAAGCAGAGGGCAATTTAGGCAGCAATAAAACTCAAGAGAGCTTAAAGGATCCAGTCTGCTCTGCCACACCTCAGCCTGGGTGCTGCTGCCAAGGCGGCCCCGTTCACCTCCGATCTGCAACCGCACTCCACGTTAACAATCGCCGAACCTTGGCGCATGAGAAGGAGGCAGGGAGCAGGGCAGCCAATTCGAGAGGAGCTGGGGCTGGGGTGGCGAAAGAAGAGGCCTCCCGTTGCTTCCCTGCATGATGCCCCGTTCTGGGCACTCAGCGAGATGGTGCTGAGAGAGAGACAGCCTACTCAGCCCTTTGCAGGCTCATCTTCTTACTTAGGTTTGCATCCCCATCATGGAATGATGCCTAACTATTTTTATAATTTAAAAGTATAGAAAAATTTGGAACGAGTTTCTACAAAATTTAGCAGGTTATTCATATTTACATACGTATTAGGATAATAATAGGGACGCAGGTGGCGCTGTGGGTTAAACCACAGAGCCTAGGACTTGCCGATCAGAAAGTCGGTAGTTCGAATCGCTGCGACGGGGTGAGCTCCCGTTGCTCAGTCCCTGCTCCTGCCCACCTAGCAGTTCGAAAGCACGTCAAAGTGCAAGCAGATAAATAGGTACCGCTCTGGCGGGAAGGTAAACGGCGTTTCTGTGCGCTGCTCTGGTTCGCCAGAAGCGGCTTAGTCCTGCTGGCCACATGACCCGGAAAAACTGTCTGCAGAAGCAGACAAATGCTGGCTCCCTCGGCTTTTAAAGCGAGATGAGCACCACAACCCCAGAGTTGTCCGCAACTGGACTTAATTGTCAGGGGTCCCTTTAGCTTTACCTTTTAGGATAATAATATCAAACTTATAGCAAGAATGTAGGGATTAGGGTTAATGGTGTCTACTAAGTCTTCTATATGTCTTATGTGTTTGATACATCTGAAGTACCAATGTATTATGGATTATTATTTTTTCCATTTATGATTTCTGTTGTCTAAATGATGCCAGTACTGTAAAGGCTGAATGAGAGAGCGAGAGAGAGAGAGAGCGAGAGAGCGAGAGAGAGAGAGAGAGAGAGAGAGAGAGAAGGGAGAGAACAAGGGTGTCGGGGGCGAATCACACTGAGCAAGTTGGAGATAATGTGTGTGTGTGTGTGTGTGTGTGTGTGTGTGTGTGTGTGTGTGTGATTTCCTTTGGTTACAACAGTCCATGTTTCGTCTCTTGTCGTGTTTCTTGTCTTGTCTACAAAGCAGTCACGTCTCATGTGATGCAAGTGGGGGCGAACTATTTATTAGCGAGAACGCGACCGGAAGAGATTTGGTGGAGCGTCAGGCCTAGTGAGCGGAGCAGCTGGCCCCTGGTAGGCCTTGCCCCGTGGATCAGATGCCGAAACACGTAGTCCAGGTGAGAACGTCGGAAGCACCCCCTGCGTGGGACAGGCCTCCCTCCTCTCCTCCTGCCTCCGTGCTGGGGTTTCGAGCAGGGGCCCAAAATAGTACAGGGAAGACCTGGCATCAAGTGGCGGGGAGTTCCAAAGTGCAGATGTTAAGAAGATCTGGTTCTTAGCCGTGCAGAAGGGGCGTTGAGCATGACCTTGGTCACAGAGGGCAAGAAGGCCTAGTGGTGTAAGGCAGCCTCGCAGGTAAACAACTTCTTCTTCTTTATTTCCAAAACTGAAAAAAGAAAAATTACAAACATCAAATTCAAAATCCATATTCGTTTTCTAATATAAGCTTATTACATAGTTAACTAAATTAAAATATATCTAATTGCTCTAGACTTCTCTTTGCTGTATATAAATACAACACAATTAGAAATTTTATATTATAAATAATATTATAAATTCCCCTATACTCCCCACTCCCCTTCACCCATGTGTGATCTCAGTTTTTTGTGTGTTTTTTTTACTTCTTCCGTCTTGTTGTGTTTTTCTCGCAGGTAAACTTCTTAAGGGCTTCATATACTAATAGGAACACCTCAAATTGACCTGGTAGCAAATCGGCTCCTCAAGGAACGGCACACAAGGCCAGGGCATCAGGAACCATCACCGTGGTGAATTTCCTTACCAAAACCCCACTTTTAACAAAGCTCCCTGTCTGCGGAATTGAACAACGATGGTGCCATTCAGAGTCCGTGCTTCTGAACATTGTGTTGAATCCTAGAATTGCAGAGATGGAAGGGACACCCAGGGCTCATCTAGTCCAACCCGCTGCAAGGCAGGAATTTCAACTAAAGCACCTGTGACAGACGGCCGCCCAACTTCTGCTTAAAAACCTCCCAGGAAGGAGAGTCCACCACCTTCCATCCCCCGGTCAAACAGCTCTCACTGCCAGCAAGTTTTTCTTGACGTTGAGTCGGAATCTCCTTTCTCGTCGCTTGAAGCCATGGGTTCGAGTCCTGCCCTAGAGGAGGAAAAAGCAAGCTTCTCTCTTTACTTTCTTTTTCTTTCTCTATCCCCCCTTTTTTGTTCTTTTAAAGTCTTTGTTTCGTTAAAAACGCAGGAGAAAGATATAAAGCTTTGTATTTTCCCCTATAAACCTCAATGATATTTATTTATTTTTTAAACCAAGCGTGTCTCTTTAAGAATCTCTTTGGGGTGAGGGGGGGCTTTAAAAACAGAAACCTCTCTGGTCTTACAAAGCCAAGCCCTGCTCTCCCCAGGACAAGAGAGTCACCTGATGGCAGAAGGGACAGACAATGCTTTGGCACACGAGACACGCACAGGAATGAGTCTGTACGTGATTACAGACAGGGAGGGAAATTTCACTGGAGGGGAGACAAATTCCTTGCACAATCTTACCAGGCCTTGCAGCAGGTCGGAGCTGCTTGGAACTGCTTCGGGTGTCCATGACACACTGTTTGTCGCTTCCCAAGCTTTTGCTTGTGTGTTGAAACTGGAAGGAGTTGCACGAAGAACAGGGACTCGGGCAGGGGGGCAACAGGGAGGCATCTCCCTGGGGATACGGCTTAGCTCCCTGTTGGGACTGGCTGACTCAATCCAAGTATGTAGTCTGGTGGGCAAACTATTGTGTGTGCATGTGCGCTGAATCATATAATAGCAGAGTTGGAAGGAACCCTCAGGGTCATCCAGTCCAACCCCCTGCACTGCAGGAAGTGGAGGGGGGGAGTTTAATGAATTTATAAGCCCCACCTCCCAATCTCCCTGCTCAGTTACCCCACTCCACCTAGCCTCCTAAAGATGCTTGCTAAGAGAGTTACCCCCCAAATAAGCAAGTTTAGGCAAGACCAGAGCAGTGACTCACACAGAGAAAGAACGGGCTGCCTCATCCGTCCTGCACATCTCTGCATTTGGAGCAGTTTGGAACATGCAATTGTGCCCAGTGCAAAAGCGTGGCAAAACCGGTTCTCCCACTCCGACAAATGATTCCAAGGATGCACACGAGAGCATCGTGCAGGGATGCAACAGGCAAACTCACTTTCCAGAGACAGAGAGGCGCATGTGAAGATGCTTTGCATACCTACAGGGAGAAGAATGGGACACGGGTGGCGCTGTGGGTTAAACCACAGAGCCTAGGACTTGCTGATCAGAAGGTCGGCGGTTCGAATCCCCTTGACGGGGTGAGCTCCCGTTGTTCGGTCCCTGCTCCTGCCAACCTAGCAGTTCAAAAGCACGTCAAAAGTGCAAGTAGATAAATAGGTACCACTCTGGTGGGAAGGTAAATAAATGGTGTTTCCACCAGCAGTGGGCTTAACCTCTGAGAATACACAGAGCTCCATACCCTCCAACATTTCTCTGATGATAATAGGGACGTCCTGTAATAATAATAATAATAATAATAATAATAATAATAATAATAATAATAAAAATCTCCAGTCACTCTGACAATAAAAACATAACATTTTAAATCTTCCCTATGCCTTCAGAGGACATATTCTAAAGGGTGTGTATTCCTGCAATGAAAATAGGGACATCCTAAGGAAAATCAGAAACTGGGACGGCTTCTGAAAACCCGGGACTGTCCCTGGAAAATAGGGACACTTGGAGGGCCTGTCAACCCCTTCTTGATAGGCGTGGGCCTTTTAAAATGACAACAATGTGAAGTTTAAGGGGAAATAATAGTCTCTGAGCATGCACAGAGTGATGCCCGTTTGCAAAAAGACACTGGTTTTTGGAAGCTGTCTTAACCGATCATGGGGGAACGGCTGGTGGGGCTTGACAGAGCCTTTTCTGTGGTGGCTCCCATATTGCGGATTCCCTCTCCAGAGAGGTTAAACTGGCTCCCTCTTCGCTCTCCTTCCAGTGACAGGCCAAGACCTTGCTTGGAGAGGCCTTTGGACAATGGCGATTACTGGGCTGCCTGGCAGGGCAAACGGGATTTTAATTTCTGGTTTCAAATGCGCTGCGATGTGCTTTAATTATTGTTTTTCATTAACCTGCCCTTGTCACTTTGCATTTCCGAACGTTGCTTTTCAAACGCTGCAAGCCTCCTTGAATCCCAACCTGGGGGAGAGAGGGAGGTGTTATAGATCCCGGGAAGGGACCCCAGGGGTCATCTAGCCCAACCCGCTGCAATCCAGGAATGCTGTGGGATAAGGACTGGGGTCGCATCTGTCTTTGGCGAATGTGGTAGACGAATCGTGGTGTATTTCTCACCCTCTACACTCCTGGGTTGTTTTGGAGGCTGGATTGGGTGGTCTGGTCCAGCAATAAATTATTATTATTATTATTATTATTATTAACAACAATGGGCACGTGAAATTGCACATACGCATTTGTCTGCTTGCACATCCTCTGTCACAACCGGCAGTGTGGAAAAGTAAAGGAAGCTGGATGGGGTTGGGCAGGGGGACGGATCCTGCAATGTGGGCTCTGGTCTCCAGGAGGAAAAAAAGGGGTTAGTTTTTGCAGATGTCACCCATAAAAGAAGGAGGTTTGCAGGTTGTGGATTTGTGCATGTTTAGAAGCACCACTGAAAAGATGGTCAAAGTTGTGGGTGGGAAAGGCAGCAGGGAGTTGGTCGCAGGAGGTGAGGGACTAATCCAGGCACTCCCTTCCTGGAGGAGACGGCAGGAGCAGAAAACACTCTGCCCATGTTTTCAGGTACTCTTTACCCTCTCTC
>JAXCMG010000120.1:2481510-2518060 GCA_034642415.1 Podarcis siculus
CCCAGCATGCTTTTGGGATTGTTGCGTGCCTGGTCCTGGGTTCAAATGCTGCTTTTAACTGTGATTCTCTCCCCCCCCCCCTCAAATCTCGTGGGACAGACATGCCTTCCAGTCAGCCCATCGACATCCCCAACGCGAAGAAACGGAACAAAAAGAAAAAACGCTGTCGGGCCACGGATAGCTTTTCCGGAAGGTTTGAAGGTGAGCGGCTCAAGTTGCTAGTCCCCAGCGTTTATTCTCGAAATCGTCACCTCCCGCCTTCCCTTTGCAGCAAAACGTTTTCCGCTCAGTCCTTGTGGCCTCGTGAGAGGGGCTGTGGCCGCAAGAAGCCTTCAGCAAGAGGGTTGCAGGAGAGATGTGTGTTCATTAATCCAAATTTGCAAACTTCGAAAAAGAAAATAAAGCCCACCCTGCAATCTGAGCAGACCAGGAAACTATACAAATGCACAAAATCTGCTCCAAAGGCTGGGAAAGGAAGTGGTGCTTTTTCAAAGGCTTATTGGAGATGGATTAGACCAGGAGAACTTGGTTCTCAAGCAGTTGTTGGACTACAACTCCCATCCTCTCAAACTAGCAGGACAGGCAGTCAGGGACGATGGGAATTGTAGTCGAAAAACAGCTGGAGTCCCAAGTTTGGGCGACCCTGGATTAGACCCTTGCATTTAGGGAAAGGTTGGTGTAGACTGCACTGGGCTGGATGAGACCCAAAGGTGTGACGCTGTTTGAAGGAGAACTTCCTTTTTAAACCAGCCTGTTGGTTCAGAATCATGAGGTCTAGCCCCTTGTTTTATTTTTGCAGGAACGGTGAGAGGCGATGAGGACTAGAACTTTAAACCGGCAGGGACTGTAGCTACTGGCTATTTAACTATTAGGCAGTCTGTCAGTATGCTTTTTGTTGTTGATGATGTTCTGTAATGTGTTTTGAATGTTAAAGAGTGGCATGTAAATTGAAATAATAATAACAGCAACGACAATAATGTTGATCTATAATTTGAGGCAAAGCAGGGAGTGGTGTCTGCAAAATTCAGGCAAAGGTGGACGATGTCAAATCAACAAAGCCATCAGTTAAAATAAGATGATCTGGTGCTTGGGGTTTTTTTTTTTTTTTTTGAAGAACGGAAGCCTTTTCCGGATCGTTTGGAGAAATACGGCAGCACGAAGAATCCCTAAGCAGGATTCGAACTCTGAGCAGCAGAAAGAACGAAAGATTATTTTGCTACGACTGTGTTAAAAAAGAGGGGAGACAGGCAAAAAGAGCAGGGAGATCAGAAAAACGTCACGGAAAATGAGATGGGAAGTTGGCGATATAAAAAGAACATTTTTAAAATATATATTGGACTTTTATGTGGAATTTTTGGAATATAAACACAGTTTTTGGAATAAACAAAGTTCAGGCAACGAGGCAGGGAATTGCACTTTGATTCCCCCCATAATTCTCTTGTTTCCTTGTCTTTCTGTCTCTCTCCTGTCCCCCTCAAACCTTCAGACGTTTACCAGCTCCAGGAAGAGGTCCTTGGGGAAGGGGCTCATGCAAAAGTCCAGGCCTGTGTTAACCTCATTACCAACAAAGAGTATGCAGTGAAGGTAAGGGAGCCTGGGGACTTTGGAGTTTGAGCCCCGGGTCGGGCAAGAGATTTCTGCGTTGCAGCGGGTTGGGATGGATGACCCTCGGGGTCCCTCGCAGCTCCACAAATCTCTGATTCTTACAAAGGCCGGCCGGATGCCCCAGGGAGAAGCCTGCAAGCGGGATTCTCTCCCCTCCTGCAACTGCATTGCGTTTTGGGTGTGAGATGGTTGTGTTGCGCTTTTACTGTTGCGGAGGCAGAGCGTAGCCAATTGTGGCTGCCGGCCATTGATGATCCAATCCTCCAAACCCTCTTTCAATGGTGGCCCTGGCCGTCTCCTGTGGCAGGGAGTTCCACAGGCTCTGCGTGAAGGTCTTCCCTGGGCCAAAATCGGGGGGGGGGGGGGGGTCAGGAATTTCCAGCATAAAATGTCTTCAGTAGTGTTTTCCCGGTTGGTGTGGTTAGCTGGGATTTGGAGGGGAGAGAGAGAATTAAAGAAATTCTTCACAGGTAGGTCTTCATGCTGTTGGAATAGGAGCAAGGACAATTGGGGTTTAGGTGCTTTCCTCCACATGTGGTGGGAGTGTCCCAAAATCCAACTATTCTGGACAACAACCATACGAGAAATATGTAAAATAACCAAGCAAATATTGGAAATCACCCCAGAATTGGCCTTATTAAACATCTTCCAAGACAACAATGCCCATTTACACCACAAAGAACTCACAACCCACCTACTCTCAGCAGCCAGAAACACCATAACCAGACACTGGAGAGACCTGTCAGGAGAAAGCATGGACCAATGGGACCAAATAGTATGGGAAACAGCCTTACTAGAAAAATTAACCAATAAACTGAAACTGACACGGGGACAAATAGAAGAAGACGCCTTCACATACGCAGCCCAACAGGACAATGACAATAATCCACCAACAGCATACAAATCAATATGGCTAACCTGATCCAAAACACCCACCCACCCCACTCACACATGAAAACAAAGACCACCACAGCCAACCACAAAGGAACAGCTACACCCTGGGCCAGGCATCCCCAAACTCGGCCCTCCAGATGTTTTTGAGACTACAACTCGCATCATCCCTGACCACTGGTCCTGTTAGCTAGGGATGATGGGAGTTGTAGTCCCAAAACATCTGGAGGGCCGAGTTTGGAGGTGCCTGCCCTTAGGCCAACCCCAACCTCTCTCACCACCAAAGGAACACAAGCGAACAGCAGAGAACATGCACAAGCAACGCTGACACCAAACCCCACATATATTAAGTAAAATAGAAACATCGCCCCCGACCCCCCCTTTCCCCCCTTCCTAATTTTTCAACAAATGAAACTGATTTGTAAAAATGTTACATGGGGGGGGGGAAATACGAGAGAGAGGCGTTGCACACACTTTGGTAAATCAAGAAAATCTTTAATAAAAATACACTTTTAAAAACTCAGGCGCTTTCCCAGCTCTTAGCATTCGGCTTTAAGGAATGCCCATGGATTTGAGTCTTGTGAGACAGGAAGGAAAGCTTTTTTTTTAGGGAAGCTTTTAATGTTTGATGTATTACAGTATTTTAATATTTTTTTGGAAGCCGCCCAGAGTTGGATGGGTGGGGTATAAATCATTTATTATTATTATTATTATTATTATTATTATTATTCTCCATCGGCTGGCACCGTGTCTGCCACCCTGTGCAATCGCCTCCTTATTTTCCTCTGCAGACCCCTGCCTCTTTTTTCACCACCCACCCCAAAGAAGAAATTCCTCTCTGCAGTCTTGCACGAGGCTGTTTTTTTCCAGCGCATGGGAGATGCATAGCGAGGGAAGGAGGGCGGTGGTGGCAAAACTGGCGTTGCTTTGTGGAGGCAGAAGTTGGGGAGGGCCGAGGTTGTGACCTGCCTGGGCCGGAGGGGCGGAGAACAGCTGCTGGTCTGGCTGCTGGCATCCCGCCCACCCCTCGCCCCCTTCCCTTTCATGCGCAGGAGGGAGAGGAACAAGCAGGCCTTTTCATCGGGCTTTGGCTGCAAAGCGGCATCTCGGGGCGAGGAGAAAAGTTTAGAGCTCCGTAAATAATCCGATTCTCGCTCCTTATGACTGTGGGGTTTGGGGCTGCAGCACTGATGGCAGCTCCCAAAAGGAACCCCCTCGCCCCTTTCCGGAGCCAGATTTTGGGTGCAGATGGGGATATAATAATAATAGTTCAATTTGATTCCCTACGCCTCTTCCTTTTTTTCCTTTGTCCTCCTGTGATGAGGCTGTATTTTAATGTTTTAATGTTGTATTTTAATCTTGTTTTTAAGTTGTATTCATTCAGCTTGTTTTTATTACTGGTTGTTATCTGCCCTGAGCCCGGCCTTGGCTGGGGAGGGATTTTAATAATAATAATAATAATAATTAATAATAATTATGTATTACAGTAGTACCTCATTGTGAGTCTGCCCTGTTTAGCATCCATTTCGTGGAACGTCCGCAGCAAACCCGGAAGTACCGGAACGGGTTACTTCTGGGTTTGCCGCTCGCACACGCACGCTAAATCATGCTTCACGTATGCTCAGAAGCACAAAACCGCTCACACGCATGCACAGAGTGGCACTTGGTCGAGCGTCCAGGGCTCAAAACAAGGTACCACTGTATTTATACCCTGCCCATCTGGCTGGGTTTCCCCAGCCACTCTGGGCGGCTTCCAACAGAATATTAAAATACAGTAGTCCTTCAGATATTAAAAGATTCCCTGAACAGGGCTGCCTTCAGATGTCTCCTAAAAGTCTGGTGGTTGTTTTTGCCTTCGACATCTGGTGGGAGGGCGTTCCACAGGGTGGTGCCACCACCGAGAAGGCCCTCTGCCTGGTTCCCTGTAACTTGGCTTCTCGCAGGGAGGGAACCACCAGAAGGCCCTTGGAGCTGGACCTCAGTGTCCAGGCAGAACGATGGGGGTGGAGACGCTCTTTCAGGTATACTGGACTGAGGCTGATTAGGGCTTTCAAGGTCAGCACCAACACCAATATAAAATGCACATATTCCCTCTCTCGTTGTAAGAACTTTGGGTTGAATGAAAACGAACACGGGTGTTTTTCATTTTACGATTTTTATTATTTTGTGTTGTGGACAGTTGGTTGGCGTTTCCCAAACTTGGGTCTCCAGCTGTTTGGGGACTGCGATTCCCATCACCCCTGACCGCTGGTCCTGCTAGCTAGGGAGGGTAGGAGTTGTAGTCCAAAAACAGCTGCAGAAATGGTCTTCTGACACATTGCTTTTTGCGTTACTTTTTGCGTCCCTAGGTTACTTTTTGCGTCCCTTCGAACTCTGATTTTAGAAGGGGAGAGAGAAGCAATTTGGGGGGGGTATGTGCATGGGGGGGGGGAAATGCTCTCACAAAAGCAGCCACATACACACCCCTAAGCACATTTATAGAATTGTAGAGTTGGGACCCCCGAGGGTCATCCAGTCCAACCCCCTGCAATGCAGGGATCTCGGTTCAAGAACTCCTGGCAGATGGCCAGCCAACCTCTGCTTAAAAACTTCCAAGGAAGGAGAATCCGCCACCTTCCATCCCACTGTCGAACAGCTCTTACTGTCGGAAAGTTTTCCTGATGTTTAGTCGGAATCTCCTTTCTTGTAGCTTCAAGCCATGGGTTCGAGTCCCGCCCTCCAGAGCAGGAGAAAACAAATTGCGTATGTGTGTACGCACACAGATATAGCAATAGACAATACATTTATTTTCTCGCCTTAGTAACTTTTGTAACGACAGATGAAAATTAAATTAAAATTAAAATTGTAACGACAGATGAAAATTAAAAGGAAACTAAATGCCCCCCCAGGTGAAATAACAAAGCCCAGTTCATGAAAGAAAGAAAGAAAGAAAGAAAGAAAGAAAGAAAGAAAGAAGAATAAAAGTCTTCTCATTAAGATATTGGTGTTACTGGATTTTCAAGTGTCGTTTTCTGGCTTGTCTCAAAAATGATGGCTTCACTGCCCATATGTAATGAAGGAATTTCAAATTATATGTAAAGTGTCTAGAAGTTTTAGTCCTCGTTAAAATCTCAAAAGGTGTTCAATTTTCTCCATTATCACTGTATTCCAGAGTGGTGGGACCGAGTTCCCAGTGTAAGATTTTTGGGCTGTTTCCCATTGAGTTGCAGTTCCTTTTTGAGCTGCTTAGATTTTAATTACATTTTCTTGATCTGCGATTGTAGGCGTGAAAAGCAAAATAGGGGGTTTTTTTGAGGCTGGAGCAAAACAAGGAAGTCCCTGGATGAGCCCAAGAATGTCTTCGTAAAATGCTTTTTTTGAAAAGGAAACAGCTGCAAAGGGAACAGCTGTGTTTTGCAAAAAATAAAAAAATGAAGGAAGTGGTGATTGGGGGCTGGTGTGTTTATGGTGCCTAACTGGGAGCAATTCCTTTGCTGCTGCAAATTTTCAGTTGCTTTGTAGTATGACCTTAGCTTGAGAGAGGCTGAACTTGCACAGAAATCCCTGCACGTAGAAAGAAAGCCTCTCAGGGTCTACATTTCTTCTTGATGTGTTTACTTTCTAGTTGCAGAGAAACTTGCTTTTTTTGGGAGGGTGGGTGAGCATTTGTGTGCAAGCAGACGAATCGTGATGCCGTTTATAAACAGCTGTTCTCCAGCAAGATGCTTGGGGGAACTCACCCACGAGAACGGTCTTCTGTGCAAAACGGCACCCTTGCAGCTAGAAAGCTAGCCTTTCAAGGTGGGCAGGGAGTTGCGACAGGACAAGGGTGGCCGTGAATGGTGCCTGTTATGCACACAGACTCCTGCAGAGACGAGGGAACAGCTTGAACTCATGTTAAAAGCGTGCAAAACTCTTGATTGCACCCAACTCTTCACTTTCAAATCCCTGACGCGACTCTGCGCTGATGTTCGCTCCTTTGTGTGTGTTTCTCTTTAAAGATTATCGAAAAGCGTCTCGGACACATCCGGAGCAGGGTCTTCCGGGAAGTCGAGATGCTGTATCAGTGCCAAGGACATAGGTATTTTTAATTTTATTTTTTTGGTGGCTTAAGCTTTTTTAAGGGGTATCTTGGACTGGCAGTGCCCATGATAGTGGCTCAGATAAACCTGAGGTTTCACCAGCACTTGGTTCGCCCCTGTGAAACCTCCATGCTCAAGAGCAGTCTATCTGCAGCCTTGCTTTTGCAGGCTTCCCGTTTGGGGGAAGAAAACGTGGGGAGGGGGCGTGTGGACCTTTCTTGGACTGACCTGGCAAGTCTGTGCAGTGGGGAGGGGGGCGAGAGAGAAAGAGAGACGTCCTCATTCTAGGAGAAAACCATGCAAAGTGGAGATCCCCTCTTTCCCCCGTTTTTAAATGTCCCCCCTGTCTTGCTCGCGGCAGGAACATCTTGGAGCTGATTGAGTTCTTTGAGGAGGAAGACCGGTTCTATCTCGTTTTTGAGAAGATGCGAGGAGGCAAGTAGCGACGCTTGTGTCTGGCATGTTGCTGGTCGGGAACGTTTGGCCCGCGGGCCTAACCTGGCCAGCTTGTTTTGGCCCTTCTGGTAGTTTTGGCTGAGCCGTGCCCGCCTGTCCTGGGCGTTGGTCACCCAGGTGATCGGCTCCACCTGCCTGTCCAACTTGGCTTCCAGGGGGGTGAGGAAAGGGATCCCAACTCGCAGGCCGGATTAAATTATTGAACTGGAGCCTGTGAAAAGATTTTATTCTCAGGCGAAGGATGGCTGCTTGTCCTCTGAAAAAGCCTGGTGCCTGTGTTTCTGCAGGAGTCGTTGTTATCGTCATCATTTATTAAATTTGTATATTGTCCTTCAACCGGAAAATTATGAGATCGAAAACACAAAATGCATAATAAAAACAAAGGCAAACCGATAACCTACCCCTGCAAAGGGCATCAGGTTGAGCCAGGCGCTTAAAAGTGTATAATGAAGGCACCAGGCAGGCCTCCCTGGGGAGAGCATTCCACAAATGGGGAGCCACCACAGAAAAGGCCCTGCACTTCTGTTGCCACTCTCCGGATCTCTTGAGGAGGCGGCACACAAAGAAGGGCGTGGAGGATGATCTCAGGGTCCGGGCAGGTTCATACAGGGAGAGGCCAGTCCTTAAGGGATTGCGGTGCTGAGCCGTTTAAGGTCAAAACCAGCAATATCTGCCTCTCCCGGAGTTAGCAGCCCTGCGTGGGGAGCGAATTCCCTGCAGATTTACCTGCTGTGTTTGCAAAGAATGGAGCTGCTTCTCAGACACACACTACTCAGCTATATTAACGGATGGTTAATGCAGCCATTCTACTGCAGTGCAACAGCCTTCCTCCTAAAAAGTTATGTTTTTAGTTCTCTTGGTTCCAAATCGAGAACTGATTCGAGTCAGACCATGAAGTTCGGCATTGTCTGCTGCGCTGATTGTTCCCCAGGCTTGCAAACTTTTATTTTTGGCTGCCTGAGATCGCTAACATTGCTGTGCCCTCTTTTCTCTCCCTGCTCTGATCCTTTCCAGGTTCCATCCTGACTCACATCCATCGCCGCCGCCATTTCAACGAGCTGGAGGCCAGTATGGTTGTGAACGACATCGCCAGCGCCCTCAATTTCTTGCACAACAAAGGTCAGGAAATCCTTTGCGAGTCGGGCTTGTTGGGTCTTATCACTGTTATTTTGTCTGGCGACCCGGAGGGAAAGTTTGGAAGAGGGCAGTCTGAACTCTCAAGGGGACTCCCCCAGGAGGAAAGTTTGCAGCGTTCGGAGCCTTTCATTTTAGAGAAAAGGCGAGCGAACAAAGAGTCGACACGGTAGAAGTTTTATGAAATCATGGAGGAAGCAGAAAGAGGAGTTTTTTCTTCCTCCTAACAACTGGAAATTGTGGAAGTGTGATTCTGGGAAAATATCTATAATGAACTGAAAAAGATGTTTAGATTTTCATTTGGAAAAAAACACCAGAATCCTTTCTCCTAGGTATCATGTCAGAGGAAATAATAAGAAAGGTCAGATCAATATTTATGTATGCAACAACGGCGGCAAGGTTATTGATTGCCAAAAATTTGAAAAGCAGCAGCGTCCCAACTAAAACAGACTGGTTATCTAAAATGATGGAATGCTTCCATATTGCCAAACTAACAGGGAGGATAAGAAGAGATATGGTACAAGTGAATAAGGAGTGGGCTATCATTAAGGAATACATCAAAATTTATGTGGAAAAGGTAGAATTTCTGACAGATACTGAGTGAATCCAGAAAATGATTAGAGTGAAAGGAGAGTAAAGTTAAGATAAAAGAAGAGATTAAAGAAATAATGAAATGTGTTTAAGCTAGTTGGAAAAATAAAGTAGCATAACGAGAATGGCTGGAAGTCAAGTCACTTGGTGGGTGTCCGTGTGGGGTAGGTGTGTAGGTTTGTTGATATGTACAGCATAGGTAGGTATTATATAGAGTAATGTAGTATGTTTTATGCTATGAAAATTAGGTAGTGTGTTGTGTACGTGTATTGTGTAAATGTATCTGTATGTGTTTTATATGTCAATAAAATAAAAAAAGGAAATTGTGGAAGTGTGGTGAAGGTAGAAAGGCTTCAGTGTTGAAAACTGTGGAGCTCCCTCCTGCAGGAGACCAGGATCTTAGAGTGGTAGAGTTGGAAGGGACCCCAAGGGTCATCTAGTCCAACCCTCCCCTGCCATGCAACCCGGTGCTAGAAGTGGAGAGATATAGGCCAGGAACCAGGGTTGCAGCTGCCCAAATGGAATGCCTTTTGGCCATGTTTCAAGGCTGTAACACTTCAGTTCTTGAAATTCCTCTGATTGTGCAGATAAAATATAACGAATAGGATTTTGCAGGATGGGGGATTGGTGTGTGAAAAGGTCCTGATCCGAGGATCCCCAGGCATGCACCTCCAGGTGGTGGAGACGTCTGACGCCATCCTGGCTCCTAGCAATTTTCACTTGGTCGCAAGCGGCCGATGGCCAATTGCAAAACGCTTCTGGCGCCTTTTGAACTCTGCATCTGATGGGAGGTGTTCCACAGGGTGGGAGCTGGTTTTCTTAGGGACTAGTGCCTTTGCTTTCTCCTTCCGTAACCTATATTTATACTCCAGCCCAGTGGCTGCTTTCATTTCCTCGCTGTGCGAAAAAGGTTTCTTTGATCTTGCAAGAAGTTTAGCCTCTGTGCTTTGTTTGCTCATGCAACCTCTCTCTTTCCTTTTCAGGAATAGCACATAGAGATTTAAAACCAGAAAATATCCTTTGTGAAAGCTCCAATCAGGTAAGGAGTGGCTTCAAACACATTAGCAGGGTGCTCCCTCTTGTCTTGTCTTGTCCATTTGGTGTGCGATCTGTGGAACTGCTGTCTGCAGGATGTTGGAATAAAGGGGTTGCAGACGAACATACAGCTGCCCTTTGCAATTTGCTCTTCTCCAGATTTTGCGATGTGTTTGTCCAACGAAACAAAAGACTCTTAATCTCAGGGTTCTGGGTTCGAGCTACACTTTGGGCAAAAGATTCCTGCATTGCAGGGGGTTGGACTAGATGACCCCCGTGGTCCCTTCCAACTTTACCATTCTAGGATATTAGATGCAAAAATGGCTCTGTGAATAATGGCCAATAATAATGCCTAACAATAACAACAAACAACAACAACTTATTATTTGTACCCTGCCACTCTGGGCGGCTTCCAACAAAAATTAAAAATACATTAAAATAATGCTTTGAGTTGGAGAAAACCCCTTGCAGAATTGTGCATATTAGTTAAAAGGGTGAGTTAAGATAAATGCATGTGAAAATGTGCAGGAATTTTTAATGTGGACTTCGAAAATTTTCACAGTGATGTGGAAAGCAAAGGTGGGGGGGAATGAACTGAATTTGAGCTGCTTGAGGAGGGGGGAATTAGAAACTGAAATTCACAGGTTTGTCTGATTAATTCTTTCTGGAGCTATGGATTTTTTTAAAAAAACAACAACTGGCAACTTCTTTTTCTTTCCTGCGATGCAGGTTTCGCCCGTGAAAATCTGCGATTTCGATCTAGGAAGCGGGATCAAGCTGAACGGCGATTGCTCACCCATCTCCACTCCAGAGTTGCTCACCCCGGTAAGTTCCCCCAAGCGTGGAAAAACCCAATTTATATAAAATGCATTAAAAGTGGTGCTCGGAAGGAGAATCTGAACTCGGGCTCAACCGACAAAAGTGGCAGCCAGCAGGCTTTGAATGAGGAGGAAGGCTTTTTTCTTTTTAATCGATGGAATTCAAAGGCATGAGATGTGTTGAGGTTTAGCAGGCTTTAAAAATGGAAAATCCTCCTGGTATTTCAGCATCTGTTCACCGTGATGGCTCAAATGAAAGCCTGCATGGTTGGGTGCAGTCTACCTGTCTACGGACAAACGCCGGCTCCCTCGGCCTGAAAGCAAGATGAGCGCCACAACCCCAGAGTTGGATTCCCAGAGGTGTCTGGCTGTCCACTGTTGGAATCGGAATACTGGGGATGGATGGATTCCACCTCCACACCCCGATCCATATAGCCTTCTCTGTGTGTTTTGCTGATGTTTTGGCATTGGTGGAAAGAGCTGTTGGGCTTTGTATGGCTTGTCCGTGTGTACTTTTGGTCATAATTTGCTGCAAGCCAGCCTTCCAAAATCCCTCTCTGTAATTTCTATAATTTGATCTTTCAAGCCGGCCTGTATTGTGAGGTTCATTCCCAGATCCAGCCGGGACAAAACGGTGCTTTGGGGGGCGTGTTCCTTTAACTGGCTTTAACTAACGTGGTGGCTTATGGCGAGTGAAGGATCCCCCTAGGAGACCAGGAAGGGAGATGTTTGCAAAATGGGAGGACGTTGCTTTTTTCCGACCAGTCCCTGACCAATGCAGACTGGTCTTGTGTGGTCGTGTTTCTCCAACCTTGTTGGCATGCCTTCTTTATTTAGGGTGTTGCCATAGTCAGATTTGGTTTCTGGCTCCATCTGGCTTATTTATTAATGTTTTTATTTATTGTGTTCGTTTTTCCCAGGGATGGCCGATGTGGTTCTACCTTGTGACGTAGATTAGGCTGGCCCCCAACATCACCCCCAGTGAGTTTCATGGCTAGGTGGGGCGATTTGAACCCTGGATAGCTTAGTCCAGGGGTCAGCAAACTTACGCCGGTGTCTCCAGCACCGATTGCGCAGAGGGCCAGGGGAGCGCGTGCCCATATGTGTGCGCACACACTATTTCCGGCACACTTCCGGGTCGGAGCAGCACCGGAAATAGCTTGTGCGCATGTGCACGGGCCTCCTCCGACCTGGATGTGCGCCGGAAATAACACTTGCGCATGCACAAATAGCGCTTGCGCATGCGCACAAGGTATTTCCGGTGCTCCTCCGACCCGGAAGTGGGCAGCCACGCAGTGCAGTGCTGGTAAGAGCGGGCAGTGGAGGTCACCACGGGCCGGATAAACGTGTCCCTCGGGCCTTATCTGTCCCGCAGGCCTTAGTTTGGGGACCCCGGCTTAGTCGGTAGAGCACTGGACTCTTAATCCCAGAGCTGTGGGTTCAAGCAAAAGATTCCTGCATTGAGGAATGACCTGTGTGGTCAACTTGCAAATTTGACAGTCCGTTCCTGGGGCGCCAATGAGATTATTAACTTGTGGCGTAGAATTGTGTCATGAATGTGAACACCGCCTCTTGTTCTGTATCTCGGCTATGCGACTGGTTTGCTCTTTCTGATAGGCTGCGCGGAATCGAGAAAGGTCACATTGCGTTGGCTGTGGCTCAGTCTTTTGAATGAAAGAAACAGGCTTGGGGTGTGTGTGTGTTTTGGGGGGGGGGGCACAGACCTGTGAAATGCAAGTCTGCGTGTGCTCTTAGAAGCGAAGCAGCCAAGGGGCTCCCGTTTGCAGTCTGCAAACAAAGTTTTGCAAAAATTAAGTATTGAGGGGGGAGGAAGTGCACGAAATTGGGGCACGTTGCAAAAACACAGCCTCCCCCCTCCCCAGGTTTCGGGTTCCATAGTGCTCTTAATTTATTCCCCTTCCTTTCGAAAGCTTTTTAAAAGTGTTGTTTTCCCACCCTAAGCAGAGAGAGGGGCCACCTGCCTCCGGTCTCTCTTGCTCCCCCACCCTCCAAACCGCTGCCGAGATGCTGTAAAATTTGCCCCTAGCAACAGCTTGGCTGATTGGCTGTCAGGCTTGAGGTTTGGGGATTTCCTCCCCCCCCCTCCTTCCATCTGTTTCTCTCTCTCTCTCTTCCCCTCCCCTTGCTTTGTAGAGGCTGCTCTGACCCATTTCTGCCGTGGGGGGTGGGGCAAGGAGACCACTGGCTATGGACAGATTTTTTTTTTTTAAAAAACAAAACTCTTGGACATAGAGTTTTAGGTAAGATCAAATCCCAGCCATGTGTGTCAGAAGGGTTATAAATATCGCTACGATTACAAAACGCCCATTGCTTTTTTTTGCAACTTAAGAAAAATAAAAACCTTTGCCTTTTTGCAATTTTTTTAAAAATACAAAAAAAAACCCCACACCCTTTGCTATTTTTGCAGCAACAACAAAAGCAATCTTTGCTATGCAGCCCGGGGTTGCATTCAGCGTTACTCAAGAGTTGACTCATTGGAATTGATGGAAGTGATTCGCGTCAATGGGTTCTGTTGATAATAATAATAATTATTATTCATTGAATTTGTACGCTGGCCTTTATCTATAGATATCGGGGCGCATCTGCTGTCAGATCGTATTAACACCCTAGATTTAAAGCTCTGTGACGCTGCTTTGAACGGTCATGGCTTCGTCCCTCGCAAAGGACCCCCCCCCCCCGCGGGAGCGCGAGTTGTTCAGGGTGCTGGGCGCTGTTTGACGAATATCTGTGCTACAGTTCCCAGACTGGTTTATTGCTCCATCCCTCTTCCCAGGGAATTGTAGCTCTGGGAAAAGGGGGGCACAACTCTCAGCACCTTTTTAAAAAAATATTTTTTATTAGGAATTTAAACAGAACATATTATCTTATAGCATATCATCCTTAATTCCCCCCCAGAAAAAACCCCCCCCCCCCGACTTCCCTCAGTTCCCATCTCTGGTTTCTCTGTAAATGCTATTCTCTGCGTGTTACAAAATTGTATAGATCCTTAATTTATCTAACTGAATATTATCAATAAAAAGTTTGTGAGTGCTTATTCAAAACCTGCCAAGGAGTCCAGTTCACTTTGTTGCGTCTTCAAATACTTTGTAAGGGGTTCCCATTCATCTTTAAAGTCACAGTTATCCTTGTCCCGTAGTTTAGGTGTCACTTTTGCCAATTCTGCATAGTCCATCAGTTTCTCTTGCCATAATTCTTTAGTCGGGGTTTCTTCGAACTCTCAGCACCTTTAAAGCTCCCAGAATTCTCTGGAGGGAGCGCCGACTGTTTTAAAGTGTGTTTTCCTAGTGCTTCAAACTCAGAACCGGTTCTCCGTGCTTTCAGACAGGCAGTCTTTTCCCCACCCTTACCTGGAGACGCACCTGAGGCCATCTGCATGCCAGGCAGGTGCCCTGCCAGTGAACTCCCCCGAAAGCCATTGAAACGGTTCCTGCATTAGCTGGGGTTCCTGCGTCGGAGCGGGTTGGACTGGATGACCCCATGGGTTCCCTCTGTGAACCCCAAGCGTGCATCCTTCCCCCGCCCTCTTTACGTGCCCCGGAGGCAGATCGGCTCCAGAGAAGCCCTTCCCTCCTCCCTTTTTGTAAGCCGGCCGGTTGGGCGAGTTACCCGGACTCTGCGCCCTGCCCCTGTTCTGGAGGATTTGCCCGAGTCCGGATAATGTGGATTTGCGTATGTATTAATTCGAGGAAGCGCAGAGTTAGGCAGCTGACGCGGCGCCGGGCGGATTGCACTTCGGCTGGTTTGATCCGGTCTCGTTCGGGGAAGGGAGGATGTGGTGAAAAGGAAGAGTGAACTCTGTTTGCATCGGTTGGCTGGCGACAAGCGAAGGGTTTTGGCGCTGTGTGGTTTTCTGCTGGTCTTGTTTTGCAGCTGCAGTCAAGGGTTCCTCTGAGCATGTGCAGAGTGCGCTTTCCAGCACAGGACCCTTTCCTCCTCCTCCTTCCTTTGCTGTGTATCTGGGATTAAGGGACAGGGTTTAGCAGGCGGTGAGCAGGGGTTCCCTGCTCCTCTCACGGATTTTTAAAGATTTCTGTATGTATACAGAAGAGTTCAAGGCAGGTGCGCTCTATTTGAACCAGTTTCACTTTCCACTTCTCAGATGAACCAACCACACTGTTTCCCCTCCTTTTAAAATCTGCAAACGACAGATTGATAATCCCGAAGCGTATAAACTGATCGTCATTTTGGAATTAGAATTTAGCGTGGAATAACTTCAAGCTCCAGTTTCCCCCTCTCTCAAAAACACACCTGTGTTTTTTTTAAGAGCCAGGAAGGGTGTCTTTAAGTTTGCTGAGGATACTAAAATAGAAACACAAAAAGCTGGTATAGTCAATGTCGCCAACTGGCTCCTATCAGGGCCATCAGCATTTTAAATCTGTGCTCCCCATGTGTTTTATTGTATTTTGACTTACTACTTTTAGCTGATTTGTTTCAAATAATTGGTATTTTAAAATGGATGTTTTTTTAAAACGCCGTAAGCTGCGAGAAGTGGCAATGGAGTCAGGAGGGTGGGGTACAAATAATAAATTTTGACTATTACTATAAATACATCAACTGAATGTCAGCCTGAATAGCTCTATTGGCCCTCCAGCGGTTTTGGGACTGCAGTTCCCATCATCCCTGACCACTGGTCCTTTTAGCTAGGGATGATGGGAGTTGCAGTCCCAAAACATCTGGAGGGCCGAGTTTGGCCATGCCTGGGTTAGATCGTGGTGCTGATAATGCCAGGGTTGCACGTTCAGGACAGCTGCGTATTCCTGCATTGCCAGGGGGTTGGGCTGGATGACCCTTAGGGTCCCTTCCAACTCTACAGTTCTGTGATTTTTTTATGAATGGACTTTGAAGCTCCGATCTCCAAATCTGCCCCCACCATTTTTGTTTTCTCCAGGCATTAACTAGATGGATTTATTCTTCCATGCAAGAAGTGTCCCAGCGGATTGTTTCAAAGGTCTGGTGGGGGGGGGTTGCCCCCAAATTACAGCTCGCTTCCCAAGCCCTTAACTGAACCCCCAATCTTATTCCAGAAAAAAACAGGCCTCTGCTCATCTCTCGTGGGGGATAAATTCTGGGGATACAGCATGAAGCCAAAACTGTGTAGAGTCAAAACATGTTGTTTGAGATTCCCACTGGAAGTCTTCCCCCATTTTGGCCCGCTTCTTAATTATTATTATTTAATTACCAAGCGTATATTAAGCAGAAATGTCCACAAGTTAAATGTACTCTTTAACCAGGCCTTGGGCTGATTGACACCCACCGCCCTTTTAAAATCGGGGGGGGGGGGGTTGTTGGTTTGTTTATTATGTATTTTGAGGGTTTTTTAATTGTAATTTTATCCTGTGAAGCGCCCTGAGACCTGTGGGCATAGGACAGTTTACAAATTTAATAAAAATAATGATATCGGTACCGATATCCGAAGTCTGGGAGACACCAGCAATGTGTTCTCCCCAACAACCTGAGGTCTAGCAGCTTGGCTTGCACTTTTCAAAACAACAATGGACTTCCACATTTTCAAACCCTTGAGCCTTTTTGTCGTGAGGTATTTCTGTGCCCCAGAACAGGTTTTTTTTTGCTTTATTTTTTAGCTAGTGTGAGAAAAATGCATTTGCTCACAAAGGACTTTGGGTCAAATATTTGCACATATATTTGCACCAAGCTGATTTGCAAGTGCAATTGGATTTTTTTTTTTCAAGGGGTGGGGAGAAGAAAATAATTCCCGCAGTTTGTGTCTTCTTGCATGCGCAATCCCTTCCCCTTCTTCATCGGACAGAACTATTCTGGCAGGTTTATAGCGGTGCCCTGAACATTGCAAACCCTTTTTCCAGGAAACGCTGCCTGGCTTTTTATAGACCTTGGATGGTCTCCCTCTTCTTGGCCCTGAGGGCTTCTGGGAAAGAATGTCCCGGGTTTCTTTGGGGGGGGGCTTTATTTATGAGGGGTGAAATGTGGGGCAGAGGCACGGTGATCACGTGCCCCCCAGCTGAAGCAAAACTCAGCTGGTGCTGTCCAGAGAGCATGGCTACTTGGCAAAAGAGAAAATGCTTCCTGGTCTGATGGGGACCCCCAGCGGCCATCTAGACCAACCCGCTGCAATGCAGACTGTTTCAACTGAAGCATTCAGGACAGATCACCTTCCAACCTCTGCTTAAAACCTCCAAGGAAGGATGCCCCCCTCCAGCAGGGTTAGAAATTCAAAATATACAAGCTGATCGCCAAATGGCACCTTAAACCTCAGTTGCAGTCGCCATGATGGAATGTCCAGCCGCCATTTTTTCCTTGGTGAATTTTATTATTATTATTATTCATTTCCGCGCCACTTTATGTTTTAAAGAAGAAGAAAATCTATCTAATAACATTTTATCCTTTACTCCACATAGAATGTTACATTTGCTACTCAACAGCTATATTCCAATTTGACCAAACTACGATTGCGTTTTAAGATTCCAGTCCTCAGTGTCTTATCCAATTTCATCCTTTCTAACATGATTTGTAATATGTTCTGCTGTCTTGTTACACTCCAAACCCCACTGGGGCCGTCCCGTATGGGGAAAATACTTTTTTATAAATAGACTAGGAGTGGGTCCCAGCCTTCTTTAAAAGATTCTAAATTTGTGTTTCTTATCAGTGCTGTCCATTTTGCCATCTCTGTATATTCAAGGTTTTTCATCTGCCATTCTTCCTTGGAGGCTGTTCCCTCCTCCTTCCATTTCTGAGCGTAGGGAAACCATAAAGACCGTTGAGGCTTTTTCCCCTGCCTTGCCAATCCAGATCTGTTGCTAAATGATTTCATTGTGGGAGCCAGAGATCTTAGACAGTAAAACAACTTTCCATTTGTGTAAAATGTCTGTGTTTCTGAAAGAGCAAACTGGAGTGTCTTTCCTGCAAAGTTAGTGGTTTCAAATCACATGCATTTCTTCTGCATGTGAAATCCGGAACCTTTTTGTTTGCGGTGGGGGAATTTTGAAAAGCAAAAGTGTGACCCTGCGGCTTTTAACCCTTTCTCTGCCCAATTCCTTTTTTAAAAAATCGTCTTTATTGATTTAAAATATCATCTTACATATACATTACAAACAGTTACATCAAAATTAAACACAAAAATATAATAGAAAGAAGATAAATAAAAAGCAAAAAAGAGTTAACAATAAGAAATGAATATTGGTTATAACAGCCTGTCTTTTCTAATAAAGTCTTCTGAAATAAACTTCCAATCGTTCTTGTTGTACTTTTTCTATTGTCTTAATTTTATCGCACAGTTTGTTTTATAACTTTTCCTATATATTCATCTAGTATATTTATTCCATTTGTTTATTATATACAAGTATCATTCAGTTCTGCTAGAATAACATCATTATTACAATATAATCTTATATATTCTCTGAATAGTCTCCCATTCTCTGAAATTTTTTTGATTTGGGGCTCCTCTGACTTTTCCGGTCAGCTTTGCTAATTGAAAGTACTCTAGCAGGAGTGATTGCCGATCTATTATTGTTTCACATTTCCAACTTCTGTTTTCCGCCCGATTCCAGTGCGGCTCGGCTGAATACATGGCCCCGGAGGTTGTGGAAGCCTTCAACGAGGAAGCCTCGATCTACGACAAGCGCTGCGACTTGTGGAGTTTGGGGGTCATCCTCTACATTATGCTGAGCGGCTACCCGCCTTTCGTGGGCCACTGCGGGACCGACTGCGGCTGGGACCGCGGCGAAGCGTGTCCCGCTTGCCAGGTGAGCAGGCCTCGGGCTCCTTCCTCTTCTTTTGTCCCTTGCACAAAGGTCAGGTTCTGCACTTGGGCAAGAAGAACCAGCTGCACCAATACATAGCTGTCAAGCGTCCCTTATTTGGCGGGACAGTCCCTTATCCCAGCACCATGTCCCGCTGCTGTCCCTTATTGATGATGTCCCTTAAATTTCCCGGGTTTCAAAGGAAGCAGCTCCTCTCGCTCCCTCCCTGCCGGCCAGGGAGGAGGGAGGCTCCAACTGTGTTGCTTGGCTGCGTTGCTCACCCAATAAGGAGTCTAAGAATGACTGGGGGGTGGAGCTTGCATGCCTTGTGCTGATCAAATCGGCCGCGTTGCCTGGGGACTCGCCTTTGCTCAGCGCTTCCCAGCGGAGAGGTGACAGTGGTTTTCCTTGAGGCTTGAGGCTTCCTTCGTTTGGCTGCTGGCTGGGCTTTTTGCCTTTGGCTCGGAGGGGCTCAGAAGTTGAACATACCTGTGCTTGGAAAATCCCTTATTTTGGCTGCTAGTCCCTTATTTTCAAATTTGTAAGTTGACAGCTATGCACCAATATAAGATTTTTTTGGGTGGGGGGGCACAAATAGTACAGTGATTCCTCTGGATGTGAAGGGGATCCGTTCCGGAGCCCCGTTTGCATCCTGAAGCGAACGCAACCCATGTCTGCATGGGTCGCAATTCGCCGCTTCCGCGCATGACGTCATTTTGAGCTTCTGCGCATGCGCGAGCAGCGAAACCCGGAAGTAACGCGCTCTGTTACTTCCGGGTCACCGCAGAGCGCAACCCGAAAAGGCTTAACCTGAAGCGACTTCAGCCCAAGGTATGACTGTACATGTGGAAAGGATCTAGGGGTCCTAGCAGAGCACATGAGTGAACAGTGTAACAGTTAAACAGACCCCTGACCAATAGGTCCAGTCGTGGCCGACTCTGGGGTTGCGGTGCTCATCTCGCTTTATTGGCCGAGGGAGCCGGTGTACAGCTTCTGGGTCATGACTAAGCCGCTTCTGGTGAACCAAAGCAGCGCACGGAAACACCGTTTACCTTCCCGCCGGAGTGGTACCTATTTATCTACTTGCACTTTGAGGTGCTTTCGAACTGCTAGGTTGGCAGGAGCAGGGACCAAACAACGGGAGCTCACCCCGTCGTGGGGATTCGAACTGCCAACCTTCTGATCGGCAAGTCCTAGGCTCTGTGGTTTAACCCACAGCGCCACCCGCGTCCCTTTTGTGGACAGTGTAATGCAGCAGTAAAACAGAAAAGGTGATTTTGTATGGTTCCGTGACCCTTCCTTCCTTCCTTCCAGAACATGTTATTTGAAAGCATCCAGGAGGGGAAGTACGAATTCCCCGACAAGGATTGGGCTCACATCTCTTTCGGAGCCAAAGACCTCATTTCCAAGCTGCTGGTCAGAGATGCCAAGAAGCGCCTCAGCGCAGCCGAAGTTCTCAAGCACTCCTGGGTGCAAGGGGTGAGCACAGTGGGGAGAAAAAGGCGGGAGGGGTTCGTTGATTTGGGGTTAGGGTGTTTTTCTGCAGCCCCCAATAAACCTGTCCCGTTTTTTCTGTGCATGAAATGAGCCTTTGGTTCATCTAGCTCAGTATTGTGTACACTGGCTGGCAGCATCTCCACAGAGATTCAGGCAGGCCCCCTCTGGAGAGGGGCTTTGTAGTAAAGTCAGGGTAGGTTTAATCCCACCACGCTGACACCATGGAGTAATGCTCCGGCCACTCTACCCCTCCCTCTCCTGTCCTACCATCCAACTGGATCAGGTTTAGAGGAAGGGCAGTGGGAGGCATATAGAAAGGTAGTTGCTGCCACTGCTCCCTTGTACCAGGGGCACCAGAAGGCTTCACCCAAGGGAGAAGGTTATCCTTCCTAGTTACTGGCTGCCCCACCCTGCAAGTTGCTTCCACAATCAGCAGGCAGAAATTCAACAGATACACATTCCCAGAGTGATTAGGGTTGATGACTCACACCCAGACAGCCTTTTTTGGTACCAGGTGCTAAAACCCCACTAATCAACTTGGAGAGTTTCCTTCCTTCAGATGCCTGAGATAAGCAAATCACACTTTCAGAGACTGTTAGTCTGCATCTTTAAAATAACAAAACACCTTCCCCATAAATCCTATGGCCTTTGGTCTTCCCGTAATACTTTGCTCCTCACTTGACCAAAGTTTTGTCTATTGAAATTTCCTAACTTCACTACAGACTTAACCCGGGACTTTCCCCTGTAAAGATTCCCTTGGCTCCGAAGCAAGCCTGCACTTCACCAAGATTGCAGTTGGGGCAGAGGTCCTTTGACGTCTCTGTGGGCAACTGGGAACTATACTTAGAAGAGCCTAGTTCTTAACAGTTCTGCGTTTAACAAGTTAGAAAACCATCACAATGAGGATGAATAATAATAATAATAATAATAATAATAATAATAATAATAATAATAAATTATTTATACGCTGCCCATCTGGCTGGGCTTCCCCAGCCACTCTGGGCGGCTTCCAACAAAATATTAAAATACCGTAATACATCAAGCATTAAAAGCTTCCCTAAACAGGGCTGTTAATCAGAAGCAAAACAGAGGATACCTGTCTGATCAGGATTTACAGTGTGGGTTTGAAATCCCTGGTGCTCTAGGTGGTGCTGCGAAGCTATCCTCTGAAGGTACCTCAAACCCTGCCTTTTTTTAAAAAAAAAATATTTTTAATTAATTTTCCATTTAAACATATATAATCACATCATTATTATCCAATTTCCCTCTTTGGCTCTTCAGGGCCTATCAACTTCTTTCCCTCCCACCTCTTGGCTTTCAAAGTTATCCTTTATATCATAGCATTTTATGTATTTTCCAATTCTAATAAAACTCATCACAAAATACCTCAAAGTTTAAATAAATATGTAAAAAAAATTCTCATTACAGATCTTCAGATAACCCTACTAGTGGTGTTAATTGCATACAGTGAGCTTTCAGATGTTGTATAAATTGACTCCAGTCTTTTTGGAATACTTGATTATGCTGGTTCTGATTTTCCCCATTAGCTTTCCCAGTTCCACAAAGTCCATCATTTTCATCTGCCATTCTTCTTTTGTTGGTACTTCTTGTTGTTTCCATTTTGGGGCTAAAAGGGTTCTTGCTGCTGTCATTGCATACATGAACAGTCTTTTATCTTTTCTTGGTATCTCTTCACCTGCTATACCCAGTAAAAAGGCTTCTGCAAAAGACTACAAAAGACTTTGGATATAATATTCAGTTAGAATCTTGGGAAAGGCTGTGGAATGAAGGTATAAAATTTACTGCACATAGTACACTTAAAGAAAATGTGATGAAAATGATGTATGGATGGTATTTAACAGCATCAAAACATGCTAAAATGTATAGGACAAGATCTAGCGAGTGTTGGAAATATAAAGACAAGGAAGGTATCTTTCACCATTTGTGGTGGACTTGTAAAAAAAGTGAAGGCTTTCTGGGAAATGATATATAATGAGTTAAAGAAAATGTTTAAACACTTCGGATAAAAACCCTGCCTTTCAGATAAAATTTAGCAGTGTGAGAAAGTTGTACCTTAGTAAATTTGTGTTTTTCCCCTCCCTGCTTTTGGGTGTGGGAAGTCACAGACCAGAGTTCCCCAAACTTGGGTCTCCAGCTGTTTTTGCACTACAACTCCCATGATCCCTAGCTAGCAGGACCAGCGGTCAGGGATGGTCGGAATTGTAGTCCAAAAACAGCTGGAGGCACAAGTTTGGGAAACCCTGTTGCAGACAGGAAATAATATTATATAATATTAGCTCTCATGTTCTCCCTCGTTCCTTTTTTTCTTTTCAGTGTGCTCCGGATAACACTCTCCCAACCCCAATCATTCTTCAAAGGTAAGAGGAAACCCCCGAACCTCCACCCCATAATTTTGAGCCACTGTGGGGAAAATCAGGGCCCCTTCCAACTCTCTAAGACTGTTCAGCCTCCACAGTAGGGATGGGCAATCCCTGGTTTTCAACATCGCGATATATCGCCAGCTAAATGGCATGGCGCAGGTGGGGCTGTGGGTTAAACCACAGAGCCTAGGACTTGCCGATCAGAAGGTCGGCGGTTCGAATCCCCGCAATGACGGGGTGAGCTCCCGTTGCTCAGTCCCTGCTCCTGCCAACGTAGCAGTTTGAAAGCACGTCAAAGTGCAAGTAGATAAATAGGTACCACTCCGGCGGGAAGGTAAACGGCGTTTCCGTGCGCTGCTCTGGTTTGACAGAAGCGGCTTAGTCATGCTGGTCACATGACCTGGAAGCTGTATGCCGGCTTCCTCGGCCAGTAAAGCGAGATGAGCACCGCAACCCCAGAGTCAACCACGACTGGACCTAATGGTCAGGGGTCCCTTTACCTTTACCTTTAAATGTCACAATATACCGATACAGCGCAATGTCTGAAATAAGGATGGAGCTATGTAGAAGCCTTGGCTGGCTTCACAGTTTCACCCATGTTGTGATTTTTGCATAGTACACACATGCGCCCATGATAAACAATACATTGCCAGGTCAAAAATTATGAAACCAGTATCATGATATGGGCTGGAAACTGGTTTTGGACAATATATTGCCCAGCTCTACTTCACCGTCGGAGGCAGCAGTGTTTCTGAAACCCAGGTGCTGGAAGCCACAGGAGGGGGAAGAGAGCTGCTCTTGTGTTCAAATCCTACTTGCGGGCTTTGCATCTGGTTTGGCCCATGAGAATAGAATAGAATTTATTATTTATACCCCGCCCATCTGGTTGGGTTTCTCCAGCCACTCTGGGCGGCTTCCAACTAAGTATTAAAATATAATGGTCTTTTAAACATTAAAAGCTTCCCTAAACAGGGCTGCCTTCAGATGTCTTCTAAAAGTCTGGTAGTTGTTTTTCTCTTTGACATCCGATGGGGGGGGCATTCCACAGGGCAGGTGCCACCACCGAGAAGGCCCTCTGCCTGGTTCCCTGTAACTTAGCTTCTCGCAGTGAGGGAACCACCAGAAGGCCCTTGGCGCTGGACCTCAGTGTCCGGGCAGAACGATGGGGGTGGAGACGCTCCTTCAGGCATACAGGACCGAGGCCGTTTAGGGCTTTCAAGGTCAGCGCCAACACTTTGGATTGTGCTCGAAAACGTACTGGGAGAAGATGCTAGGCTTTGCGGGGGCTGCTGACCCGATCCGGCAGGTCTCTTCTTCTTTCCCTAAACACGCCACCCCCTGCTCTCCGCAGGAACAGCTGTGCCAAAGAGCTGACGTCCTTTGCGGCCGAAGCCATCGCCGTCAACCGCCAGCTGATGCGGGACGAGGAGGAGGACGAAGCTGCCGCGGAGTCGCACTCCCCCATCATCATCAAAGCTACCTCACGCTCCATGCAGCTCTCCCCGCCTTCGGAGTCCAAGCTGGCCAAGCGGCGGCAGAAGACCAGCATGGCAAAATTGGACGCCAGCCAGCATCTGGTTACCCCGTTGGTCCTGGTGGGGGATCACATGTGAACGCTCCTCCCCCCGGCTGCGTGTACATCCCCCCTTCCCCAATTTCGGACAATATATCTATATATGTATACTGTTTTTGATAGCTGGGGGGGGGGAAGAAAAACAAGATCACCCCCCCCCCCCCCTTTCAAGTTGGCTGGATTCCAAGGATCTATTCTCTTCTTATTTTTCTTTTGTTTTGTATTGTTTCCTGGTCTTGTTTTGAACACTGGGCTCCTCTCGACTCCCCCCCCCAACACTTCTCCCCCCTTTTTTTTCTTTATAAATCTCTCTTAAAGGAAAAAAAGGAAAAACCAACCTCCATATTAACTCACCTATCGTTTTTTTTATTAAACTCCCCCCCAAAGGTTGCATTTTGACACACATGTAATATATTTTCGCTTTTTTAAAACAAAAAATAAATGGATTTCCCCGCCCCAACTCCCTCCTGCTTCTTTGGAAAATGCCAGGTTGACACGCCCCCCCCCCCCCTGGAAAAGCTTAAAAAAAACACCAGGCTACTGTTACTCTGTTTTCTGTTGCCTCTTTTTATACTGTGAAAATATTGGGGGGTTGGGGGGGGCACACCCCTAAAAGTCCTCAACTTTTTAAAGGTAGCATTTTAAGTATTTGGGTGTATTATTCCTTTTTTTTTCTCCCCGTTTCCTTTTTTTATGTGGTTTTGCTGTTTCTCTTCCTCCCTCCCTTATTTCTAAAAAATGTTTTGTTTCAGAATTCTAGAACTGAAAACAGCAGCTGGGGTTTGAGGGGGTGTGGATTTAGGTTTTGACCCAGAAGGCATTGTGGGTGCTTATGGGGGGGTCGGGTTTGTTTGGGGTGGTGATCGTGGGCAGAGTCCCTTCCCCCCATACCCCCCCCCCCCGAGAGCTGCCGATTCTGTAAGATTTGGGGTGTTTTGGGCTCTCCGGCAGTTGTCCCGAGAGAGCCGGCCCAGAGTATCAAGGGGGCCGTTCTTGTCCAACCCCCACCCCTGCCCCCCAAAATAACACAGCCCATTTTGTTTCAAACCCAGGTTCCCCCTATTTCTGCGGGGAGAAAAGAGATTGGCATTAATCAAGATGGGTTTGTCGCTGCCACCCCCATCCCAAAATGGGTTTGTTTTGTTTAATGGAAAAGTCACTGCAAAAAAGAAAACAGCCCCAAAATTTGCACAACCGCGTGCTCCCACCTCCGGCGCCGCTGGGCTCCAGCTCCTGTCCGTGCTATGCCAGCTCAGCTGATGGTCAGGAGGAAGATGGGCGTTGTGTATCTGGGGCAACAACTTCTAGAGCCGTGTTTCCCAAACTCCAGCTGTTCTTGGACAACAACTCTCATGATCCCTGTTCTATCTGGACCGTTGGTCAGGGATGATGGGAACTTTAGTCCCAAAAACAGCCAGAGACCCAAGTTTGGGACACACTGTTCTAGAGGGTCTCTTTTGGGAGGTTCTGGGCGGGGGCTGCCTCTTGCTGCAGCTGTTTCCCGTCCGTTTTGCGGCTGTCCCTCTCCGAGCGAAAAGTTCGGTCTGGTTCAGAGGGAGTCTTTGCTTGGGGTGGGTAGTCTTGTCCGTCGTTCCTCCATCCGAGGGGGTCTGCAGGGAGACCCTCTTTCCAGCGTTGCTTGCAAGGTGATGGCATAGCTATACCCAAACTCCAGGCCCTTTAAATGGGGCTGGGGCCGGGTGCCACCCTCTTCCCTCCTTGCTGGGTGGGTGACGGGCGATGGGACTCTCTGTGTCGCCCTCTTTGCGTCGTGCAAAGCGACGTTCCTCTGTCCTGCGATGGGACGAGGCAAAGCTGCATCTTGAGGACTCTCTTCATTGGTTTCTAAAACCCTTTGGAGGTGGTAGCCACAGACGAGCGGTTTCAAGTAAAATTTAAAGAATTGCCCAGTGGGCCCAGGAATGACAAACCAGCACTGGCGGATTCTCCCTGGTTTGTTGTTGTTTTAAGTTTGCTTTATTTCAGCGTGGCAGCTCCCCCCCCCCCCCCCCCCCGGCTGTTAAACTTGCTTAAAACTCTTGTCCGGATGTGCATATCTGGAATTTTGATAGGATTGTGTTATCAGAGTGATAATTTCTTCTCTTATTCTCTCCCCCCCCCCCACGACTTAAGAAATACTATGCAATAGTTGTCTAAGTAGAGATAGATGATAGCAAAAAAATCTTTTTTTTATTTTTAATTCTTCAGGTAACCCTAACTTCCAGCTGTGGGTGAGAGGCGTAATTGGGTTAGTTTGGCTTGACTGGTCTACTCTTTCCCTCCCACTTTGGCTCCCCGCCCCCAAAGAAAACCACAAACAGTGAATATGGTATCTGGGGTTGTGTCCAAAGGCGTTCATACTTAACAGTTAGACCGATTGGCATTGATTGACCTATGTAAGTGCTGTCCATCAATTTCAGTGGTTCTGCTCAGAGTATGATTCCACTCCCACCCCCTCCGGCTGTGAAATTTATTGTCGCTTTCTTTTCATGAACATTCAGCATCTAGCAAATGTCCTTTCAAGGGGGATGGGGGGTGTCAGATTGGGATGTGAGGTTCACTGTGTAAAGTTAGTGAGAGGTTTTCTTTTTTTAAGGGGTGGGGAACCCCTTTATCTTTCTTTTTAAACTTTGTTTTACATCACATTTTGTTATTTGGTTGTAGAGCTTCATCTTAGGGTAAGAAATACTTGAACATCGGACGGCTGTGTACCAAGGCCTTCTTTTTTGGTCAGGAAAGCTGTCTCAAGGCTGCGGGTGATGGCTGTGACCTTTTTTGGGGATGGTGTTTTTCACCCTTCCAGGGCAAGAAGCGAAGGCAACTCTGGGACTGAGAGTGGCGGTTTCTACGCTGCTTTTGCTTGCAAGAGCATTCGCAAAAGATCTTGCAAGGTTAGCTTCGGTTCCTTGGGTGGAAAGAGGGGAGATTCTCTCCCCCTTTCTTGGCTGCTATCTAAGCAGCAGATATTCAGATTTATTTGGGAACTGCTTCCCTCTTTGGGCTTATTTTACCTGTCCTAAAAAATTCTGGGAACTGCCGACTTCTGAGGGCATAGAGTCCTCTTGAATGTCCCCGAGATGCTGCACAGTTGAACAGTTCCCAGCACTGGGAGCCAAAGTAGATGTGCAGTTCCCAGGATGCCCAGGATTGGGACCCACGGTAGATGCACAGTTCCCAGTGTCCGCAGTACTGGGAGCTACAATGGTTCAGAAACGGGTTTTAACGTTTGCAGTGGCGACGTTAAAATGATAGCTGGTTTCTCCCTGGGGGTGGGTTGTTGTTTTTTTGCGGCAGGGGCAGGGTGCCGGGCGTACCTTTGAAAAACAGCATACCCTTGTTTTTAAAAGCAGATCTTTTGAGCACAGGAACGCTACCTGTGACTTGTTCTGGGTTTTGCCTAAGCCCACTTATTCAGTACTACACCAGTACTACGCGTGTAATATCTCAGAAACACATAGTGGTTTCTACAGTGGAAGTTGCAGATAGGTAAGTTGGTCTGCAGCTATGTTAGTTCCTCCAGGAACAGCGTGGTCCTCGTTTTCCGCCGACCCTGTTCAGGCGGTGGCGACCGTAAGGTCCGCGAGTGATCCTTGTTGCCTCTGAGAGGGCCAGATAATTTGTATGGGATCATGTTCTTCTTCTGCGTTAGTGATCCTGTTTTGGGGAAGGTGGGTGGACGAGCGCCCCCACCCCACCCAGTTCATTACTGAAGGGCCAAAATTCAGGAGTGCTGGAAACTCCCTCAACAAGAAGCCCATGTTGAGTTGTCGACTCGCAGGGTTGTGGTTAAGCTTGTGTGGTTTGGCTTTCGAACCAAAGTTCTTTGGCGAGAACCACTCCCTTCTCTCTTTCTCTCTTCCTCTCTTCAAATAAAGGGGACTTCTCAGGATAATTTCAGCGTGTGAAGGACTGCTCAAAGGTTTCCTTTCCCAACTTCAGTCTTTTTGACTTTTGCCCGACGTTTAATGAAAACAAAACGGCAGAGAGTGTGCATCATTGCGCACTGTTGCAGAATAAAATGATTTGGAGCGCTTTAATGTGGCTGTTGCGGTTCTTCGCTCCCCCTTTGTGCTTATATACCTTCATATGCATACTCTCTCTGGCCAAGGGTGTGTATTATTTTGTGTGTGCAAGCGGGCAATGTGCTAGGATCGCGCCACCACAAAGTACCTGGACTTGGTAGCATTAGAAATCATTCAGCATAATGGAATCAAATCCCATAATGGAAGTTTAATCAAGTCCACCTCTTCTCTCCTGAGTGGTGAATGACTTGAATCTTTGTGTTTGGATTTGAGCGTCGCTGAAAGTCGACTCTTCCCGCTCCCCCAGTTTCTGATCGGATGATTGTTTTGTGGCTTGAAAACGCCAGGCGATTGTGATGGTTTGGCATGTGGTCATTTTCGTTTCTTTAAAGAACTGCTGTTGTGAAGACACAATCCTGCCTTCCCATTCTTGCCTTGCCAAGTCAGATCAGGAACGCAGCCTTGCTTGGCTGGGGTTGGCTTTTGCCAACATAGTGATGAGCTCTCCCCCCCCCCACTCCCCAGCTTGCTTAAACTGGGGAGGTAAGAAGTCCGCTTGAGTCCTAGCGGGGAGACCCAATAAACTGCATTGAAAACAACAGTTAAGGCTAACTTGTCTAGTTCCCATTTCAATGGGGTGAGTCGTGATTAGCAAGTGAGCTGGATTTTCTCCCCATGCCCCCCCCCCAATATATTTAGGCTTTTCATATGTGTGTGTTGAAATTTTGTTTCTGTTTAATGGTTATTCTCAGGACGTGAGGAAAATCCTGATCCTTCTTTACTCCCGCGACCGTGCACCTTTTCGTTTGTGTGACCAAAACTGGTGGTGCTTTGATTTCGTTTTTTCCACCGCTCAATTCAGAGATAAAACGTGTGTTTTCTTCCTCTTCTTTTTAAGGCTCCCTCCCTCCCTTCTTTACTGGGAAATAAGTCTTCCTACCATGTTTCACACTACAATACACACCAAAGCTCAGATCTTTTAACGTGCAAGGAATTCTGGGCTTTGGAAACTGGGTCAGGCGAACCTGTGTCCTTCCACAACCACAGGTTCCCCTCATCCTTGGATTTAAGAATACCCTTTATTGGATCGCCTTGAAGTGGTCCCCCACAACCCCCCTGGTTTGGAAGCCGGAAGAGTTTAAACTGAGTTCAAAGTTACTTGTCCCCCATAGAGATATGAGGGACCTCTTGTCTCTATGATGGGGACTTAATCCAGTGACCCTTTTGATATCCTCTTAACCAGCCTTCTCAAGGTTGCTTTCCAGATATACTATCTTTGGTTTGCGTTATTCCCCCCCCCCCCCCAAAGTCTTTAAACTGTGCATGGATTTTTAACCCTTATCTTGCCAAAGTTCTTAGTTTAAACTTCTCTTTCTTCCACCAGTCCTCCCCACCAAAATGTTTTTCTTTGTGAAATTCTTTTACTGGAAAGCATATTTTTTTCTGTACCTCCTTATTATGGGTTGTATTAACTGCAAATTTGAGGTGGTGGTGGGAATGTCATCGCTTTAAACGACGTCTCCTTCCTTTAAATTTTACGTTTCCTTAGATGTTGGTTAGCAACATTTTACTGTGAAAATCTGTTCCTTTTCACGCCCCCCCCTTCTTTTTTTGCGCGGGGGTGGGATTCAGTCCAGGAGAAATATTTTCCTCTGGTTATCAGAAAGACTGCCAAAGGTTTTGTGGAGCTTTTAAATTTAAGTTTATTTTTATTTTTTTGGGACATGCAGTCACCTTAACGTACCGTTGGGGACTCTTATGAGCAGCAAGTCCTTCGGAAAGGGACTGGTTTAAAAAAAAAAAGGAGAAATTTAAAAAAGAATAAAAAAAGAGAAAAAAACCATAAAAATATATATAAAAACTTATAAGACAAGAGCAACCAAGCACTTTATTAACTGATACAGCTTGATGGAATTTTTTCCTTCGTAACACCTTGTTGATGCCAGAATTTTTTGTATTCTGTTTTGTAAGAATTTAATAAATGCATTGAAACACATAAACGGATTGAATGTTTTTGGAGTTGGAGTCTGTCTGTTTTTCAAAATACAAATTTTAAAAATGCTGCTTAAGGGTCCCCCACACTTCCCAAGATCCTCTTAGAAATGGCGGAACGACAAGTGACAAATCACAATGTCTGAAATAAGGATGGAGCTATACAAGGGCATTGGCTGGCTTCACAGTCTTCCCCACATTGTGAGTTTTGCAAAGCACAAACACACATCATGATTCGCAATACATTGCCAGGTAAAAAAATTATGAAACCGGTATCACAATATAGACTTCAAACAGGTATTGGACGATATATCACCCAGCCCTACGGGCAACCAGTGTAGCTTTTTTAAAAAATTGGGGCTGATATATAAATGGAACCCCAGCCAGTAATCTGGCTGCTGCATTTTGGACCAAAGTGAAGTTTCTGAGTTGCCTCCAAGGGCAGCCCCACGGACAGTGTGTTGCAGTAGTCCAGTCTGGAAGCTGCCATGGAGTCCATTCACCAAGTCATCTCTCTAGCAACCAGTTCACCATCATTAAAGAGCAGGGTCAGCAAGCATCCGGGACTGGAAGCCCTGTTCATAATAATAATATTTTATTATTTATACCCCACCCATCTGGCTGGGCTTCCCCAGCCACTCTGGGCGGCTTCCAAAAAAATATTAAAATACTGTAATACATCAAACATTAAAAGCTTCCCTAAACAGGGCTGCCTTCAGATGTCTTCTAAAAGTCTGGTAATTGTTGTTCTCTTTGACATCTGTTGGGAGGGCGTTCCACAGGGCGGGTGCCACCACTGAGAAGGCCCTCTGCCTGGTTCCCTGTAACTTGGCTTCTCGCAGTGAGGGAACCGCCAGAAGGCCCTCAGCGCTGGACCTCAGTGTCCGGGTAAAACGATGGGGGTGGAGACGCTCCTTCAGATATACTGGACCGAGGCCGTTTAGGGGTTTAAAGGTCAGCACCAACACTTTGAATTGCGCTCAGAAAGATCAGGGAAGTTTTTTTATGTCTAACCTGACACTTTATTATTTTTAATATTTTGCTGGAAGCCACCCAGAGTGGCTGGGGAAACCCTGCCAGACAGGCGGGGTATAAACAATAAAATGATGGTGACGACGACGACCATATGAGTCGAGAGTGGATGCAGCGGCGCATCACGGGTGTGGTTGTTACACAGATCCTCCCCATGTGATGAAGCTAAGCCAAATCATCGCTTAGCCTCAGGTAGCATGGCAAAAGCAGGACAGGAGACAGGAGCAGTGTGGCTGCAGTCTTTTCCCCAAGGGCATATCTGTTGTTCACGCGAAGCCCGGTGGGTGGGGAACTTCAAGCCTTGGGGGTGGGATGCAGTTCTGGGGGTGAAAAACCGCTGTGTTAGCCAGCACTGAATTTTATACGCCGCCCATCTTGACTGGGTTGCCCCTCCCACTCTGGGTGGCTTCTTTCCCAGGATTGTGGCTGCTGTCACCTGCTGGCAGCTTCTAGGAGCCACAGGTGAGAGCTGAGTGCTGGTGGGGACCAAAGGTGGACAAACTGCCCCAGAAGGAGCAGGATGTGTTTCCCGCCACCAAAGGTACATTACACGTTGTTTAATTGTGTCCGACTCTTTGTGACCCCCTGGACCAGAGCACGCCAGGCCCTCCTGTCTTCCACTGCCTCCCAGAGTTTGGTCAAACTCATGTTGGTCGCTTCGAGAACACTGTCCCACCATCTCGTCCTCCATCGTCCCCTTCTCCTTGTGCCCTCCATCTTTCCCAACGTCAGGGTCTTTTCCAAGGAGTCTTCTCATGAGGTGACCAAAGTTTTGGAGTCTCAGCTTCAGGATCTGTCCTTCCAGTGAGCACTCGGGGCTGATTTCCTTCAGAATGGAGAGGTTTGATCTTCTTGCAGTCCATGGGACTCTCAAGAGTCTCCTCCAGCACCAGAATTCAAAAGCATCCATTCTTCGGTGATCAGCCTTCTTTATGGTCCAGCTCTCACTTCCCTACATCACTCCATGCACCCTGGTTAAATCATCTCAGGGCCATGAATGAATGTCAAGGTAACCTTGGGACAGTTGCAACCTCTTGGTGCAACCTATCCCACAGGGTTGTTGTGAGGGTAAAATTGTGTTGGTGGTGGCAGGTACACAGCTTTGTACAGCTTGCTGGATAAAGGGTGGTGCATGTAAAAATGTCAGACAAGCCCTGTAGCAGGATCAGACCAGAGACTCATCTGCTCCAACATCATCTTGGATACAGCAGTTGTCTATATGCCTCTGGGAAACTCACAAGGGAAAATCACCTTGGCAACCTCCCTCTTCCTCCTCCCTAGCGACCGTGATTCTCAAGAGTATCCCACCATCATGACTAGAAGCCTTGGATAGTCAAAGCTTCCATACAGGTGAGCAAGAGGCCCGGGTTATAAATAAGGCGAATGCAGCTATTTCAGGCACATTTCAAAAAGAGTTTTTGCTTTCTGTTTTTTTCTCTGTGACTCACCTCTTTAAGTCTGACCTTTTGATGTTTGTGCTATAAGTATCTTTTAGGACCCACCCTATTCTTGCGACTAGTATTTTTTTATATTGAATTGTTGGATATATGCAGGCTACCCTGGGACGTTAGAGTGAAGGGTGGGTAGGAAACCAAATAAATAAATCAATTCTGTGCAATATTAATTCCCCCCAATGTTTTCACAATGACCTTCAAATCAGATAATTACATTGGTTCAAGAGTTGACTTTCCACCCTCATCCGCAGTGTTTTTCTCAAACCTTTTCTACTGCATTATGTCTTTATTGCAAAAAAATCCTCTATTACAATTATTTTGCCATTTTTCTTCCATTGCTTTTCTCGAATCCTGCCCACGATTTCATTTGTCTGTAATGCTTTTCCAAAGTCCATGAAAGGCCTCTATTCTTCTATGAAAAGTTCATCGTTTTGATATCGTAATTTCGCTGTCAGCTTTCTGCTTAGTAATAAAACCATTTACCTTATTTTTCTCTCTGCCTTCAAGAGAGATGGGTGTGTGTGTGTCTTTAGTACATTTGGAGGGGTTTTGTTTGTTTTGTTCGTTACCAGCAAACTTGTGCTTACCAGAGGGTTCACCCATGAATCACAAAGTTTAAAAAGAAACTGTCCAAAGGCAGGCTGAGTTGGGCAGAAAGATTAGATGTCACGATGGGTGCCTTTCACCTCTCTAAACGGCAAGGAGAGCCTCTGGGACATGAAAGAACTGTTGACAAATCTGCTGAAAATAACCCTCCGTAATCACATAGAAATCTGCATCTTTGTAGGGTTGGCTGCCTTCCTTAACCCTTAAGTCTGATCTATTCATTCGGGAGCTGGCTTGTTCCATCCCTGGGCTCAGGAGAGGAACACTGCAGAACTGGGAGAAGATTCCCAGCGTTATATTGGAATGATTCACTGTTCCTAAGTCTTGCCCCTTCTTCCACTGTGCCTCCGATGGAAAGGGGCACTTCCTTTAAACGCCCCTTTGCTCCTAGGGAGCCGACACAGAAGGACAGGTAATCTTATTTATTTCATACTGCTTGGAAAGCGCTCTCGGCGATGCACACAACCAGAACTGGGGACAAAGCACCTCCCTTTGGGAGGAGGAAGAACAATGGATGTCAAAATAAGGGGAGCAGCTACACAAAAACACTGCACACTGTCTAAAATGGCATGAGAAGCTTTGCTGAATCGTGGCTGTGAGATTTTGTACATCAAGTGATAGGGAATTTAACAAGGCTTGCTTCCAAGTGAAATGTATGCATAGGGATTGCAACGTAATAGTCCCTCTGTGTGTGGGGGGGGGGCACTTGGCAGGTCCAGATTTATTTTTACTTATGTTTTTAATCTGCAGGCAGAAGCTAGCTCTCCTTTACCATGTCTGTTCATCCTGCGGTCTGCAGCAACCTCTAGTGTTCATTTGGTGTGTTTCTTTAATGAAGGAAAGATGATGCGACCATTACATTTCCTTTCCACTGTGGAAATTTCAGTGCACTATGCATTGAAAGCTGTATCAAGCTATTTAAAGCGGTTATGGCTTTAAAGAATTCTGGTAACTGTAGTTTTCATGGTGGAACAGCATGGTGGACTCTCCTTCAATGGAAGTTATTAAGCAGAGGTTGGACAGCCACCTGTCAGCATAAAAGCCAACTCCTAGGGATTGAGGTCCCTTTGGGCCCCCCCATAAAATATTTGAGGGATCTGCCCCCCCCAAAAAAAGTTGAGGTGAGTTTCCATTCAAAGTATGTGTGTGTGTGATGTTATGTGATTATGTGGGGTGGAGCTCATCTCCCCCCAAAAGGACAATATTTTATTCAAGTTGGCACCCCTGCCTATCAGAGACTCTCTAGCTGAGATCCCTGCTTCGCAGGGGGTTGGACTAGATGATGCTTGGGTGTCCCTTCCAACTCTAAAGATCAGGAAGAACTTTCTGACAGTCCAAGCTTTGGATCATTCTCCCTTGGGAGGTTGTGGATTCTCCTTCCTTTAAATCGGAACCAGTGAAGGTCCTAAGTGTCTGGAGGCAGTTTGAGGATGGATGGTGGCTAACGGATTGAGGTTGAATCCTGACAAGACTAATGTTGTTTTGGGGGAACAAGGGGCGGGTGGGTGGCTGGGATTTCCTGGTCCTGAATGGGGTAACTGTGACCCTAAAGGACCAGGTACGCAGCCTGGGGGTCATTTTGGACTCACAGCTGTCCATGGAGGCGCAGGTCAATTCTGCATCCAGGGTGGGTGTCTGCCAGCTCCATCTGAAACCCTCCCGGCCTGCTCTGTGTCTCACCAGAATGGTCCATGCTCTGGTTTTCTCCCGCTTGGACTACTGCCATGCGCTCTCTGTGGGGCTACCCTTGAAGGTAACTCAGAAATGACAACAAATCCAGAATGCAGCAGCTAGCCTAGTGACTGCCAGAGGCATACATATATATATATGAATATAAGTCTCACCTTTCCCCCCAAATTCTGACTGTGAAAAGTTAAAGTGTGGCTTATATTCATGACCTTATGATATGCAGCCAGGAACAGGGGGCAAACAGTGCCAGGAGCTCAGCAAAGTGGTACCTGCCCTGTGCGTAGTCCCCTGCCCTCTCCCTCAAAGCCGGGAGGAGAGAGCGAGGAAGGGTAAAGGCCCCCCAGTATGCAGCTTATATTCAGGTGTTTTTTCTTTTTTTCTCCCCCCCTCCAATTTTAAAGATGCGGCTTATTTTTGGGCCAATATGGTACCACGGGTCCTAAAGGATCTTCATTGGCTCCCAGTATGTTCCATACGTGACCTTTAGAGCCCTAAATAGCCTCGGCCCTCTATGCCCAAAGGAGCGTCTCCACCCCCATCGTTCATCCCGGACACTGAGATCCAGATCCGAGAGCCTTCTGGCGGTTCCCTCCTTGCGAGAAGTGAGGTTACAGGGAACCAGGCAGAGGGCCTTCTCGGTGGTGGCACCCACCCTGTGGAACGCCCTCCCATCAGAAGTCAAGGAGATAAATAACTATATTTCAGAAGACATCTGAAGACGGCCCTGTATCGGGAAGCTTTTTAATGTTTGATGTTTTATTGTGTCACAGAGCCTAGGACTTGCCGATCAGAAGGTAGGCAGTTCAAATCCCCGCGACGGGGTAAGCTCCCGTTGCTCGGTCCCTGCTCCTGCCAACCTAGCTGTTCGAAAGCACGTCAAAGTCCAAGTAGATAAATAGGTACCACTCCGGCGGGAAGGTAAATGGCGTTTCCGTGTGCTGTTCTGGTTCGCCAGAAGCGGCTTAGTCCTGCTGGCCACATGACCCGGAAGCTGTATGCCGGCTCCCTCGGCCAATAAAGCGAGATGAGCTCCGCAACCTCAGAGTCGGCCACGACTGGACCTAACGGTCAGGGGTACCTTTTCCTTTACCTAATATTCTGTTGGAAGCAGCCCAGATTGGCTGGGACAACCTAGCCCATGGGTAGGCAAACCAAGGCCTGGGGGCCGGATTCGGCCCAATCGCCTTCTAAATCTGGGCCATGGACAGTCCGGGAATCAGCGTGTTTTTACATGAGTAGAATGTGTCCTTTTATTTAGAATGCATCTCTGGGTTATTTAAGGGGCCTGCCTGGTGTTTTTACATAAGTACATAGCTGTCAACCTTCCCTTTTTTTGCGGGAAATTCCCTTATTCCAGCGCCGTTTCCCGCTGCTATCCCGGATTGTTAGATATCCCATAGACTGTCCCCGGGACAGGTGAGGCTGCTGATCCCTTATTTTCAAACCTGAAAGTTGACAGCTATGCATGAGTAGAATGTGTGCTTTTATTTAAAATGCATCTCTGGGTTATTTGTGGGGCATCGGAATTCGTTCATATAGTCCGGCCCCCCACAAGGTCTGAGGGACAGTGGACCGGCCCCCTGCTGAGAAAGTTTGCTGACCCCTGATCTAGCCAGACAGGCAAGGTACAGTGGTACCTCGGGTTAAGTACTTAATTCGTTCCGGAGGTCCGTTCTTACCCTGAAACTGTTCTTAACCTGAAGCACCGCTTTAGCCAATGGGGCCTCCTGCTGCCGCTGGAGCACGATTTCTGTTCTCATCCTGAAGCAAAGTTCTTAACCTGAAGCACTATTTCTGGGTTAGCGGAGTCTGTAACCTGAAGCGCATGTAACCCGAGGTACCACTGTATCAAGAATAAAGTTGTCATCGTTATCGTCACCACCATCATCCTTCCCTGGCGGTTTCTAAGCAGAGGTCGGGTGGCCATCTATCAGGGCTGCTTCAGCTGCATTGCGGGGAGGGGGGGTCAGACTGGAT
>JAXCMG010000120.1:2518070-2550555 GCA_034642415.1 Podarcis siculus
GGGGGGGGCGGGGCGGCCTTTTAAGCGGGGCCTCCGTCGCTGAGACGGGGTCAGACTGGATGACCTTGGGGGCGCCCCTCCCTCCCCCGCGGTCGCGTGTCTTCGGCGTCACGTCTGAACGTTCCCCGCCTCCCTCCTCCTCCTCCTCCTCTTTCCCCGCCTCCTCTTCGCCCTTCTTCCCTCCTCCTCCTCCTCCGCCGGCCGCCGCCCCTCGCAAAATGGCGGCCGGCGCCGGGCCCGTGGCGGGCGGAGGCCTCCCGCCGTCGTTTACCTCAGCCGCGGCGTCGCCTCAGCAGCAGCACCAACCGCCGCCGCCGCCTCCGCCTCAGGCCGCGGAGGCCTCCTCTCCCCTCACGCACAACCACCGCGTCGGGAACCCGCTGCCGGCCTCGTCGTCGTCGTCGTGTCCGGCGGCCCCGGCTGCCGCTTCTCCCGCTCCGCCGCCCTCTCCGCCTTCCCCGTCCCTTCCCGCTCCTCCTCCGCCTCCGCCGGCCTCGTCGTGCTCGCTGGGCCCCCGGGAGCCGGCCTACAACTGGCAGGCCACCAAGCCGACGGTGCAGGAGCGCTTCGCCTTCCTCTTCAACAACGAGGTGCTCAGCGACGTCCACTTCTTGGTGGGGAAAGGCCGAGCGGGGGCCCAGCGCCTCCCCGCCCACAGGTAGGAAGGCCAGGACCCCCCCCCCCTGTTGGGGGGCCCGCCCCCCCCCCCCCCCCCCCCAAACAAAAAGGCGAACCCCCCCCCCCCTGGGTTTTAGCCACCCCCCACCTGAGAAAGGGTCATTTGAAAGCACGGCCCCCTGGGTTTTAGCCACGTCCATCATGCAGAAGCAAACCCCCCCCCCCAGATTTTATTCACCTCGGACCCCCCCCCCTGGTTGGGGGCAGAGGAGCGTGGGCGTAGCCAAGCCCCCCCCCCCTAATCAATAATCAATAGAAATGATGTGGGAGGTCTAGTACTGCGGCCCGATCTTATTTATGTACCCCTATGATGTTATAGTTTATAATTATTGTGCAATGTTTTATTTCTGACTGTCGGTCGAATAAAGGAAATTGATTGATTGATAATCAATAGAAATGCATAACAGGTTCTGCACTCCCCCAGCGATAAGAACCCACGTAGGGATTCTCTATGGATACCCCATAAGGGGAAAAGGGCAGATTTTGTTTATAACACACACCCCCAATAACAAATCCTGGCCAGGCCCATGTCTAGGAGCCCCCCCTCCCCATATCCCATGCCCTTTTGAAATGGGGAGGGGGGTTGTTGTTGTTTATGTATTTGGGGGCAACCCTGTCGGATGGGTGGGGCACAAATGAAGGATCACAGCATTCGCGTTTCTATGTTGTGGTTTTGTGTTGCATCCGCCCCCAGGGCTGCGGGTGCGCAAATTGAATGAATGAATGAATGAATGAATGGATAATGTATTTGAGGGGGGGTCGTGCACCCACCCACACCCAAGTCAATGGGCATTGCCATTCAGATTGTGTGAGAGCACTATGTCTTGTGGTCAATTATACAGGGCAGGGCTTATCTGCCTCCCCCCTTATTTTACTCAAATTAGTACCCCTGGTTGGGGGGCAAGAAGGGAGGGACAATCCCCCCCCCCCCGCCGCTGACCTACTTAAAGGGGCATGGAAAGAGGGGAATGGCCATGGGGTGTAGGGGCCTCTTACAGAGCCATGGGCCTTTTTCAAGGGGGAGGCTGAGAACAGTTAAATTTGGTCGGCTCTTAAGGGCAAGTTATTATTGGGGGGGCAGGTTACAGTGGGGTTTTGAGTATGATTGGGGGGTGGGGAGAACTGTGCTGTACACATACCCCCCCCCCCCAGGCCGTCATTCTTTGGATGTGATGGACTTGTCAGTTCTTTATACTGGTAGTTGTTGTTTGTTATGAAAATATGGGTAAAGTTATGGGACAGGAAGCTGGGGAGAGGGGGGCAGTTGTGGGTCCGAGAGAGGGGTGTGTGTGTGTGACTGGGGTGGGGTGGCTGCTGGAGGCTTTTGCTGCTGAGAAGGGCTGTGGGGTGGAAGGGGGGGGCAAATGGCTGTGCAAACAAGGAAGCATCTGTGGGATGGGGTTTAAAGAGGATGCTGAAGGTTCTGGGTTCAATTCCTGACATCTCCAGGTGGGGCTGTGAATATTCCCTGCCTGGAATCCTAAAGAGCTGCTGCAAGCCAGTGTAGGCCCTACTGAGCTATAAGGCTGGTTCTTAGGTTCCCATGAGGTCGCAAATGCATCCTTGCTGGACTGTGTTGTTGTCTTATGCTATTGATTTTTTTTATGAATTATGGATCTCACTAGGGTTTATCAGATTGCACTATGCTGTGGGATTATATTTAATGGGAAGCAGACTAGAAACAAAATGAGTTTGCTTATTTGCAGCTGGCTTTCCTGATCCACCTGCAGGCAGAGCTGTAAGCTAGCAAGGAGTGAGCTCCAATTCTGGCATGTTAGAGGTTCCGAGTTGCGGCTGGTTACACACTTATTACCCAAAGCTATGGGGAAACTTGCCCTGGAAATATGCCACCATAATTCTAATTTACCTAGGTCCACTGATAGCTTTATAGGAGGGCACCATAGTGTTTGCTTCGCATGCAGAAAGGCCCCAGGAAAGATGCAGCCAATCTGCATTCAGCTTGCTTGCTTTTGTTACAGAACTATTTGCTATTGGGCAGATAAATTGGTTGATTTAGAACCACAAGGATGTTCATTCTGAGCGTCTGGTTGTTCCTGGCTTTGCGGCAAGAAAAATGATCCAGCCTTCAGGTGGAATGGATTAATTTCTCATGCGTTTTCTGAGCAAGCCTGTCTCCTAATTGGTTGCTGTAGCAGTTAAAAGCATATCTGTTTGCAAATAGAGCTTTTTGTAGTAGCCAGGAGCGTAATAAAAAAAACCCCCATCTGATCTTGCAAGCTCCTGTGCCCTTTTACACTATGGAACTGATACCTGCTTAGTGTCAGGGCAGCAATTGTGGTCTGAAAGGTTCTCTCTCCCTCCACGTGTTAAGGACACTAAGCAAGACCATTGCCTTGAAGGTGGAGGGTCCAGAACTTTGCAGAAGCGAAGGCTGGTAGCTGCACATGGCAGATGGATGTTCCTCCCATGTTTAGATGAAGTAAAAGCCTGTTGGCTTTTACTAAAGTTCTTAATGCAGTCTAAATATTCATAACTTGCACTGTAAAAGAAACAAACAATTTATTCTGCCGTTAATTACAATGCTTGAATTTGGAAGTCATGTTTTTATTTGTGCTTCGTTCTTTTATGTTGAAAAACACCTTTTGACAGCCTGTTTGAAGGGCTAAAGAGCGTAGTTTTCAATACATTTGTGTAACATCCAGGTATCACATGGTTGTTAGGGTGCCTGATAAGTTGATAACAACCACAATGTAAAGAAACCTGATCTAAGTCTGTTCCTCTTTTTTAAGCATTGTTTTTATGGCTCTGTTGTGTGAGCTGTGCACCAGAGGTTCTGAGGAGGGAAGAGTAACTTCAGGGCAGCACACTGTGCAATACAGTCATAGCAAAATCTTAATTTGTGGTTCTTGTTGTGGGGAATGGACGAGATTCAGAGTGCAATCCAGTCAATGCCGGAACCCTCTTGTTTCTTCTTTCCCAATGTCAGGTTTGTGCTGGCTGTGGGCAGTGCGGTCTTTGATGCCATGTTCAATGGCGGGATGGCTACAACGTCCTCCGAGATAGAACTACCCGACGTGGAACCGGCTGCTTTCCTTGCTTTGCTGAAGTAAGCCCCCCACTTCCTCGGGAGGAACACAGAAACACCAGGCAATCGCTCTCCAGGGGCTGGATTCTAACAGCGGAGCGCTTGCTTCCCTTCTGCTTTTTTAAAAAATTATTTTTTAAAGGCACTAGCTCTCATGGTTATATAGACGCCAAGCCTTCAGATTCTGTGCAACACCTTAAAGTGGCCTCCTGCCCCACAGCTGGCCTTTTCTTTTCTGTTGAAGTTCTCTTTTCCATCTCCCTCCTTCCTGTAAGTCCTTGAGCAGATTAAATCCTTTTCTCTTACGAGGCAGCAGGGCTGTGCTTCTGAGGCCTGGGCAGCCTTAAGAGACCGTGAGATTTGTCTTTAAGGTTGTCCCTTTACCGCTGGGCCTGCCTTCGCCAACACGGTGCCCTCCAGGCATCGGTTGGGGCTGATGGGAGTTGTAGGGATCCCCAATGGTCTTCCAGTCTGACCCCCTGCAGTGCAGGAATCTCAGCTAAAGCATCCAGGACACGTGGCCATCCAGCCTCTGCTTAAAAATCTCCAAGGAAGGTGAGTCCACCACCTCCCTAGGGAGACCGCTCCACTGTGGAGCAGCTCTTAACATCAGAAAGTTTCTCCTGATGTTGAGTCGGAATCTCCTTTCTTGGTTCTTTGGTTTGGGTCCTCCCCTCCAGAGCAGGAGAAAACAAGCTTGCTCCCTCCTCCGTGTGACAGCCCTGAGATATTGGAAGACGGCTCTCATATCTCTTCTCAGTCTCCTCTTTTCCAGGCTAAACATGCCCAGCTCTCTCACCCCTTCCTGATAAGAGAAGCTCCCTGATTCATCCCATGGCATCTGCAGCTACGGGGTGAGGAAAAGACCCTGAGTCTGAAATCCTGGAGAGCTTCCAGTCAGTGTAGACAATACTAAGTTAGACAGAACCATGAGGTAGCTTCCTGCTTTACTAGAGCAGAGGTTTTTTTGTGTGTGAGAGTTTTAATGAACATTTCAGCTCCAATGTTTTTGGCTGCAGTCCACAAGGAGTTTGTTTTATTTCATTTATTGTTTATTTCTGCAGTTTGTCAGTCCTCCTTTGTCATGTCGACCTGACCCCCAGGGCAGTTTCCAACAGTTCACTAAGTACAATAAACACCTAAAAATGTGACAGTTGCTAAAAGCAATCCAACTAATAAAACAAGCATAGACATACAGCATAAAAGCAAATAAGAGTACGTTACTCCCGGGGGTGGATTGTGTGTGTGTGTTTGTGTAGCTCGTGGAAACCTAGCTCTTAAATAACCCATAGAAAGCCAGACTGAATCAAGTGAATATACTTTTTAAAAACAAACAAAAATTGAAGGTCCAGGTTTGTTTGAGAGGCAGTATGGTGTAGTGGTTAGAGTGCCAAACTCGGTCTGAGGATAGCCAGGTACAAATTGCATCCCACCCTTAGTCACAAAGCTTGCCAGGTGCAGTTTGAGCAAGTCGCTACCTCTCAGGCTAACATTATCCTCACACCCAACCCTGAGAGTTGAAATGGAGGAGGAGTACAGTATTATGCTCTTTGGCAGCAGCTATGACTTGCTGATCAGAAGGTTGGCGGTTCGAATCCCCGCAACAGGGTGAGCTCCCGTTGCTCAGTCCTTCTCCTGCCAACCTAGCAGTTTGAAAGTCAAAGTTCAAGTAGATAAATAGGAACCCCTCCGGCGGGAAGGTAAACGGCGTTTCCGTGCGCTGCTCTGGTTCGCCAGAAGCGGCTTAGTCCTGCTGGCCACATGACCAAGAAGCTGTACGCTGGCTCCCTCGGCCAGTAAAGCGTGATGAGCGCCACAACCCCAGAGTTGGCCACGACTGGACCTAATGGTCAGGGGTCCCTTTACCTTTAAATGTTGTTATTATTATTATTATTATTATTATTATTATTATTATTATTACCCTGCCCCTATGGTTGGGTCTCCCCAGCCACTCTAGGCAGCTTCCAGCACATACAAAAACATAACGAAACAAGCTATAAATGTTATTTAGCAAGTACGCATACCTGCCCTGCCCAGCTTAGCATGCTCTCCACTCAGAGACGTCCATCTTCAATTTTTAAAAAGAGGTTTCTAGTCCTCCTTGTGCCTGAAAATTGCAAGAAAGAGGAGGCAGACACCTCCAGGATTCTGGTGGTGTGCTATGACTGGGCTGCTGCTGAGTCAGGTGCAAAATGGAGGACCCCCCCCCACCTCCCATTTATGGGCATGGAGAACCCTTCATACCTAGCAGCTAACTTATTGCATGCTAGTGCTGTATCTTAAGTCAAAATCCTTGTTTTTAATTGCAGCAGTGCTTTCTCCCTGCCCTCCCTGCTCTCGCTCCCAGGTTTCTCTATTCTGATGAGGTTCAGATAGGGCCGGAGACCGTGATGACGACCCTTTACACCGCTAAGAAGTACGCCGTCCCTGCGCTCGAAGCCCACTGTGTGGAGTTCCTCAAGAAGAACCTCAGGGCAGATAACGCCTTCATGCTCTTAACGCAGGTATGCTTGCACACGAGGTTCTGTGCTGGCAGAGGCTGTCTCAAGTGGTGGTCCCAACTGATCTGGAGGGCGTTGGAAAAGGTGGTGTAGGCCGTGCCGGCCGACCTCAGCTGCCCCCCAGTTCTTTGCTGAGACAATGCCTTTCAAACTCTATGTGGAAAGGTTGCATCATTGGGAACCTCTTAGTTCAGAGAAGATAATGTCAATTATGATTATTTTATTATTTATACCCTGCTCATCCGGCTGGGTTGCCCCAGCCACTCTGGGTGGCTTCAAACACATATGAAAACATAGTAAAACGTCAAACATTAAAAGCTTCCCAATACAGGGCTGCCTTCAGGTGTAGTTCTTTTTCTCCTTGACATCTGATGGGAGGGGCTGTTCCACAGGGTGGGTGCCACCACTGAGAAGGCCCTCTGCCTGGGTTTCCTGTAACTTCACTTCTCGCAGTGAGAGAACCCCCAGAAGACCGTCAGAGGAGGACCTCAGTGTCTGGGCTGAGTGATGGGTATCTCTTTCAGGTATACTGGGCCGAGGCTATTTAGGGCTTTAAAGGTCAGCACCAACGCTTTGAATTGTGCTTGGAAACAGACTAGGAGGCATTGAAGATCCTTTAGGACCAGAGTTATATGGTCCCGGCGGCTGCTCCCAGTCACCAGTCTATCTGCCGCATTCTGGCTGCTGCCCTCCATAGAGTTACCCCCTCCACACACATTTTAATTAAGCTTGTATATTTTTATTTCACCTGCTGGCTGATGGCTGTCTTTCAGGCCAGACTCTTCGATGAGCCCCAGCTGGCAAGCCTTTGCCTGGAAAACATAGATAAGAACACATCTGACGCCATCAACGCAGAAGGCTTCACAGATATTGACCTTGGTGAGTCGTCCACTTTGCAGGCTCAGTGGGGATTGTAGCGTCGGTCGGTTGCTTGGATAATTCTCTGTACTGCTTGGGTTCTGGCTTCCTGAAGGGCTGGAATTGGGCCTGTGTGAATAAAGGAAAAGGCAGGGGATGCTGTACTATTCACAGAATCCTCCTTGAGCATTTTCAAATTCATGATATGTGGTTTTTTTATTTAAAAAAACCCACACACGCCAACCCCCAAGTTGCTAGTCCCTGTGGCTGCAAAGTATGCTGCCAAACAGTTCATGCAACACCCAGCAGGGAGAAGTAGCAGAATAGGACTTCCAGCAAAGGGGAGGGAGTTCTTGCTGTGCCCCTGGACAGATGTGCATAATTACAAATCTGATTCCTGCAGATTGGCACAGCAGTTCATGGTTGTTGTGTTGTGTGCTTGTGTGTGTGCATTTGCTGTTTGGGATACAAGTCTTTGAGGGTCCCAAGTTGATCCCAGAAACAGCCGATTGAGGCTGTGCCAATTTGCGTCTGAGCTGAAGCACCCCTTTGGGCTGCCGGTGGGGAAACTCAGCATGATTGAATGCTCCAGCGTACAATATCTTGTTTTAAGATATTCCTGCACATAGAAAGCTTGTGCATCAAGGGTTTTGGCCTTGCCATATCCCTACACCCTACTTTTCTATGTGCATTGTGTGTCTCGTTTATTATTTATTTTAAATGCATGCAGGAGCATTGAAGCATGCAAGTTTGAAGCAAAACGACAAGCCTCATTGGTCGGTATTTTGTGTCCCAGCTCAGTCGTTCTCTGCGTCAGGCGGCAGGGAGGACATTCTGTCCTTCCGTCTTCCACCAGCCGAATGCCACAATGCCCATTGTCTGGCACACACAGCACGCTTGCCAACAGAGGTCTCGTTTGTGCTGCTACATTCCTCCCAAGCCTCGCAGGATGAAAAGGGCGAGTGGGAACAGGGCAGGGCAGCCAACAGTAGCAGTGGTGGCTGGCTTGCCCCACGTCCGGCCTTCCTCCCTCTGTCATGGCGTACCTCTGCATACGTGCAGAGACTGATCAGTGCAGATTTGAGCCCTGGTTCTTCATCTGTGGCAGCAATTGTCAGGCTGCTTTGGGGGAAAGTTCTGGTCTTCTTAGCAAGGAGATCAGATTGAGAGAGCCAAGCTCCCCACTAGAACAGCCAGCCTTTGCTGTGTCGGGAGAGTTGCTGTTGCAACTCTCTGAGCTTCCTGTCCCACTGACCTGGTGATACCATCTTCACCCAACAAGGTGCTTAACTTGTTAGCTCGGGTGTCCCTGGGTGTTGCTGAACTACAACTCCCATCGTCCATAGCCATCTCAGGGATGGCAGGAATTTTACCCCCAGTAGGGTTTTGGGACTGGTCTGGAGAGTACGAGCTCAGGTCACAGCACTGAGGTTGACAGGACCTGGCCTTTGCCCTCACCCGAGAGCTGCATTGGCCCCAGAATTCTCTGCGACTCAGAGCAGTTGTTTCAGTTTGTGAAACTTTTCTCAAAGCTGTCTTTCAAAATCCAGTGAACCTCCCAGGTTCCTTCCTTTCCTGGATGAAATGGCAATAAAAGCAGCTCCACGCCGTCCCCGTTTGCCCTGATGTGTGGATAGGGGAGCCTGTGACCCTTCAGGGGGTGCCAGCTCCCAGAAGCCCCAGCGTTGTCAGTGGTCGGGATGATGGGAGTTGGAGTCCCGTCAGCATCTTAGATGCTGCAAGACAGAGATAGCATTCCCTGCTGTGTGCAAGAGATGGGAACATGCCTCTTCTCAGATCAGGGATGAGGAACAACCGTGAGCTGGCAGCTGGTGTGGCTGGTGGAAATGCCTGCCCAGCAACATTGTGGAGAGCTGTGGCTGCCCCTCTTCCCTGCCCTCAAGCCCTATATCGCCGGGGCCTGCAGCTGACGCCCCACTCTCCTTGCCCGACAGATACACTGGTGGCTGTCCTGGAGAGGGACACCCTTGGCATCCGCGAGGTGCGCCTCTTCAACGCGGTGGTCCGGTGGTCCGAGGCCGAGTGCCAGCGCCAGCAGCTGCAGGTGGTCCCAGAAAACAAGCGGAAAACCCTAGGCAAAGCCCTCTCCCTCATCCGCTTCCCCTTGATGACCATCGAGGAGTTCGCAGCGGGTAAGCGGGGAGCCCTCCCTTGAAATCCAGGGGGTCTGGAGACTTAGCAGGTGAATGTCACAGCGGCTGCCGTATCCCAAGTCCAGGGTGTCAGCCCTGGAGCCCTTTAAAGCCCTGCCCAGGATTGAACCTGGGACTTTCTGTTACTGAAGAGCAGAGTCCCCTTTTGGACTGCTCAAAGGAGTATCATGACTGAATGAAGTCACAAGCAGGATTCAAAATGTAAGCAGCAGAAGGGAAAGACACCGATTGCAAGAAAGGAAATAACTGTGGGGAGTAAATGTGTCACATAATGCAGCAGAAAGAAAGGGTGGGAACAAAAACATCATGGAGTTAAGGGTTAAGGAAAATATGTATTAAAGTTGAAGGGTTTTTTTTTTTAAAAAAATACCACATTTTTTGCTCTATAAGACTCACTTTTTCCCTCCTGAAAAGTAAGGGGAAATGTGTGTGCGTCTTACGGAGCGAATGCAGGCTGCGCAGCTATCCCAGAAGCCAGAACAGCAAGAGGGATTGCTGCTTTCGCTGCGCAGCGATCCCTCTTGCTGTTCTGGCTTCTGAGATTCAGAATATTTTTTTTCTTGTTTTCCTCCTCCAAAAACTAGGTGCATCTTGTGGTCTGGTGCGTCTTATAGAATGAAAAATACGGTAATAAAAATTTTAATATAAAAAAGAGCCTGGGACTTTCTGGAAAGCAGGTGCTCTACTGCCAAATTCTAGGGTCCTTCCCCTAAATGTAAATTAAGATTCTAGTCCTCAGGAACAGAGGTAGCTGCTTTATGCCGAATCAGACCTTTGGCCCATCTAGCTCAATATTGTCCACACTGACTGACAGTGGCTCTCCAGGGATTTGGGCAGGAAGTCCTTCTCAGGCCTCCCTGAGGGTGCCTTTGGGGATTGAACCTTCTGCATGCAAACAGGGTGCTTGCTCTCTTTCACGGAGCAATGGCTAGTCCTGAGTCGCCCTGTGGATTATTTCACTGGAAGCTGTTTCGGCCCCCTCCCCTTCTCCCCAAGGCTGCTTGCAGAGAAATAAAAGCCATTAAAATAAATGTGCAGAGTTACGTGTGCTGCCAGCTCACGCAGCCCCACAAATGCCTCTGGGAACAAAGAGGCACTTTTGCCGCTTGTTGTGGATGGCAAATATCGAGGGGGGAGCCAGGCAGTGATGCGGAGCAAGAAATATTCCTCTGCTGCCGCCGTTTTTTTCTCATGGGAAAATTCAGTTTCTGAAAAAACGGATTAGTAACACAATGGAAACTACGGTAGTCAAACTGGTTAGTTTCCATGTTATAATGAACGGCCTCTTTTAAATATCTCTTGCGGGCTTCTCATGAACACCTGGTTGGCTCAGCATGAGGGCAGGATGCTGAATCAGGTCCCAGCTGATTTTGAGGCAGCATCGGGAAGTTTTCCAATTTATTCCCGCCCCCCGTTGAAAACCCACATCATCAGTGGGGCTGGCTCTGGAGGACAACTTGAGGTGCTGTGACAGAAGGGCTCGGGATGCTTGCAAGAACCAGAGGGCTCAGCGGATTGGGCGTAGCGCCCCCTTTCTCTCTCTCTTCCCCCCCCACCCCCAAATCCCTGGTTGTTGATAGAAGTTCATTGACTGGTTCATCAGCAAAAGTGAAGGGGTTTGTGGCTGGAACATGTAGGAATGTGTAGGACAGTTGGTGTTGATAACTCCCAACGTTGCAGTTTTGATCCCCCTTACGGTCCCTTCCAGCTCTGTGACTCTGTTGTTCTATTTATTGCATCTACATCCCACATTTTCTCCCAAGAAGCACATGCTTCTCCCTCCTCCTCCTCATTTAATCCCCACAGGGGATTAACTGCAAGGGAGGTTAGGCTGAGAAGCAGTTACTGGCCACAAGGTCGCTCTGTGAGCTTCATGGCCAAGCGGGAATTCGAACCCTGGTCTCCCAGATCTTATGCCACTAGACCACAGTGGCTGTTGTGAGGAAACTGTTAGCAAATCACAGTTCCCGGGATTACCTGGGGAAAATTGTGATGGTTCAAAGTGGTATAGGTAAAAAAGTAAAGAGACCCCTGACCATTAAGTCCAGTCGCGGACGACTCGGGTTGCGGCATTCATCTCGTTTTATTGGCCAAGGGAGCCGGCGTACAGCTTCCGGGTCATGTGGTCAGCATGACTAAGTCGCTTCTGGCGAACCAGAGCAGCACACGGAAACGCTGTTTACCTTCCCGCTGGAGCGGTACCTATTTATCTACTTGCACTTTGAAGTGCTTTCAAACTGCTAGGTGGGCAGGAGCAGGGACCGAGCAACGGGAGCTCACCCCGTCACGGGGATTCGAACCGCCGACCTTCTGATCGGCAAGCCTTAGGTTCTGTGGTTTAACCCACAGCGCCACCCACGTCCCCAAAGTGGTATGAAAAATGCTGTAAATGTATATTGTGGATGCAGCACCCGCTGGCTTGGCTCTGACCGGGTATTTTGCCAGCACGCGATGAGGCGTCCTTGGCAGCCATTCTCCAGCCAAACATTCACACACACTACTTGGGGGCAGAGAATCCGGCCTCTGCAGTCCCGATCTTTCTGAACAGACTAGCAGCTGTGCTGCCGCCACACCTTTCCCTCCAGAGCAAATATTTGCTGAAGGGCTTTGTGGCCAGGAACTGTTGGCAGCACACAAGAGCGGTGAAGCAACTTCCCCCCCCCCCCTCCAGGCGGTGGATTTTGGAGAGTGTGAGAGTGTATGATGTGGGCAGGAGGACACTGTCCATCATAGAATCACAGAATGGTAGAGCTGGAAGGGACCCCCCAAAGGTCACCCAGCCCAGCCCCCTGCAATGCAGGAATCTCAGCTAAAGCTTCCGGGACAGAGGGCCATTCCACCTCTGCGTTAAAAAGATAGAGTGTTGAGGGGAAGGGCCATTTCTTAGCGGCAGAACATCTCCACGTAGGATCAGAATGCCCTCTGTCTGAAGCAAAGTTGGAAGGACATCTAATTCAGGAATGAATAAGGCCAAGGGCCACATGACCTGAGGCACATGACAGTGGTGGGCGGGGCCAGAGGCGAGTGCCTGTGCATACTACTACTACTACTACTACTACTAAGTTTATATGCCACCCATCTGACTGGGTTACCCCAGCCATTCTGGGCAGTTTCCAGCAAATTAAAACACAGTGAAAGATCACACATTTAAAACTTTTCCTATACAGAGCTGCCTTCAGATGTCTTCTAAAAGTCAGATAGTTGTTTATTTATTTGACATCTGCTGGGAGGGCATTCCACAGGAGGTGCCACCACCGAGAAGTCCCTCTGCCTGGTTCCCTGTAATCTCACTTCTCACAGTGAGGGAACCGCCAGAAGACATTCAAGGTGGACTTCAGTGTCTGGGCTGGACGATGGGGGTGGAGATGCTCCTTCAGGGATACAGGGCTGTTTAGGGCTTTAAAGCTCAACACACAACGATTTCAGTTTCATTAGATGACTCCAATTTCTAACATTGCGGGAAAAGGAGAGGGTCGTTTCTCCTGTCCTTATCTTCTTCATGTCGTGTGTCAGCTTTGTAAGCTCTTTCCTAGAAACATGGTAGCAGTGAATTGTAGTTTTGGAGTGGAGAGATATTATTATTATCATTATTATTATTTATTAGTAGTAGTAGTAGTAGTATATTGCCGTGTGCCTGCAGGTCTCAGGGCAGTTACGACTATACTTGGGTTTAGCTCCCCATAGCAATCTGCTCCGTGACCCTGAACAGTTGCTCAGACGTGTTCTCCCTCTTCCTCTCTCGGGTAAGAACATCCTAAAGAGTCCTGCAGCTGGATCAGGGCGACAAGGGGCCCGCCTGGTCCAGCCTCCTGTTCCCACATTGGCCAACCAGATGCCTCAAGGGGAACCCTCAAGCAGGACCCGGGCGCAGGAGCAACTCTCCTCTTTCGTGATTCTCAGACCCTGCTATTTGGAAGCATTTACTTCCTCCGACAGTTGGGAGAGAGTATGGATGCAGGAGCTCATAGCCATGAATCGCCTTCTCCTCTGTGAATATGTCTAATCCTCGTTTGAAGTCACCTGGGTTGGTGACCATCCCTGCGCCTGGCAGGAGCAAATCCCATAGTTTAAACTGCACAATTAAACTACAAAATTCCCTTCCGGAGTAACCTTGGCCGGATGTGACTTGGTTGTGACAATTCAATATTTTTACAGGTCTTTTTAAAAAATGTAGTGCTTTATGTCTTGCGCCTTGCTGTCATCTCAATCGATTATAGTCTAGTAATGATTTGTTGTAATCATTGAAGGTGATTATTTGAGAGTTAATTTTGCTGCGTAATATTATATTCCAAATGGATTATCGAACATTACGTTATTCAGTAGAAGCTGTTTGTTTTTCATTACGACCTGCTTGCATCGGACGGGGTTGCTATAAGCCGCGTGAGCTTCGTTGTGCATTTTGTTGTTTCTTCAGCTTATAAATGGCCTTGTGCAATATGGAAAGGCAGCGTACAAATTAAAAGTGAAATGAAATTAAAAGAACAAGGGAGGGACCAAGTAAAAAAACCAGTAAATGTGGCATTGAAGCTCACGCTGTCCTTGTTGACGTTTCCTGCTGCCTTTCCCCAGGGCCAGCTCAGTCGGGCATCTTGACTGACCGCGAAGTGGTCAGCCTGTTCCTGCACTTCACCGTCAACCCCAAGCCGCGGGTGGAGTTCATCGACCGCCCCCGCTGCTGCCTGCGGGGGAAGGAGTGCAGCATCAACCGCTTCCAGCAGGTGGAGAGCCGCTGGGGGTACAGTGGGACCAGCGACCGGATCAGGTGGGACCTTGGGCCCTGGCGCCACTCGCCTGCTCCCCAGCAGAGAGCCTTGTCCAGCTGGGCTGGGAGGGAGGCTTCCACAACACCTGGAGCAGGCACCGGGCTTCCCCAGATCCTGGCGCCTTCCGGACATTGCCAGACTACGACTCCCAGCAGTCAAGGGTGATGGGAGGCAGGAGTCCAACGTTTGGAGCGTCCGAGGTTCTCCATCCCGGATTTAAAAAGCAGCATTTCCCTTAAGGTCCATAAATAGCAACACCCTAGAGGTCCAGGGCCCTAAGGAAGTCAGATTAGCCTCAACCAGAGCCAGGGCCTTTTCAACACTGGCCCCGACCTGGTGGAACGCTCTGCCTCATGAGACCAGGGCCCTGCAGGATCTGATCTCTTTCCGCAGGGCCTGTAAGATAGAGTTGTTCCGCCTGGCCTTTGGCTTGGAATCAACTTGATCCCCTTCCCCTCTTTCCTTTCTCCTTCTGTGATGGAACTCCTATTCCCTGGCTTTTTTCTGGCCCACATAGGACCAGTCTGGATAGTTGGCCTTGGTGAAGACTTGACGTTTTCATCCCCCAAACAAGTTTTTGATTTGAATTCCTACTGTAATGAGGCTGCATTTTAATGTTGTGTTTTAATCTCGTTTCTAAGTTGTATTTCAATCAATTGTTTTTATACCAGTGTTAGGCGCCCTGAGCCCGGTCTTGGCTGGGGAGGGTGGGGTATAAATAAAATTTAATAATAATAATATTGCAGGCAAGAGATGAAATTGTTGTCACTTGTCTTTGCTTCCTGCCCCCTGACCTGCTCACAGTTGTGAATAATATCCCCACGTTATGAACGGTCCATGTCACCATTAAGTAAAAAAGAGGTCGGAATAGGCCAATATATATGTGGACCGTCCCTGGGGTCAAGTGACTTTTCTTCTTTCAGTTCTCAAAGTTTTTAAGCCAGCTCAAGCCATCCAAACCAGCCAGATGTTTAACTGGGAATCCACAGCCAGTCCCTCATTTTAAAAACAAGACTTTATAGCTAGCTGTCTTGCTCAAAAATGGCAACTAGGCATTCCGTTTTGGCGACTGTAACCTTGATTTAAGGAGCCTTTTGGCACCCAGCTTATATATCTGAGTTTCTAACACTGCCTCCATGAGTTGCTGGGTTCCTCCTTGCGTTGGCCCCTGTCCACCTTGGCTGCTGTGTCAGGGATGCTGCGAGCAGGTGTCATCTGCGAGACCCCCAAGCACCCCCCCCGGCAGAGCAACCTTCGCTTGCCTGTATCCAGCAGGAGTCTTCTGTGCTTGATGCCCGGTTTCCCTCTCCAACCCTCCAGGTTCTCTGTCAACAAAAGGATATTTATCGTCGGATTCGGGTTGTACGGATCCATCCACGGCCCAACAGATTATCAAGTAAATATACAGGTAGAGAACTCTCCAGGTTTTGACTTGGGGCAGGGGCGGGCGAGGTGGGGCAAGGACGAAGATCCGTGAAAGGGGCCAGGCAGGTGAACAGATAAAAGGGGGATCTGCTGAGAAAGAGAGGAAGGGAAAGGGGCGTAACTGACTCCCATCTGCTTTTCCGTCCGTCCACCAACCGATGGTTGCTGAGGAAATGTGGTACCCAGGGATGGGAGGCAGTGGAGGGAAGTTTTCCCACTAATACTTTTTAGATGCTTGTTTTTGAAGAAAAGTGGGGCATCCAGTGGCTGATCCCATAGCAAAGGAAAAACCCCGGAAAATCCAGGGTGGATTGACTTTTATTTTTAAAAGTATTTTTAAAAGTGTGTGTGTGTGTGTGTGTGTGTGTGAGAGAGAGAGAGAGAGAGAGAGAGCGAGCGCAATACTTCAGAGCAGACAGCATTGTCAAGACCAGCTGCTTTTGGACTAAACTCCCATCCTCCCTAGCTAGCAGGATCCGTGGTCAGGGATGATGGGAATCGTAGTCCCAAAACAGCTGGAGGGCCAGGTTTGGGAAGCCCTGGGCTAGGTGGACTCAGAGTTCTGGTTCCGTAGGCCAGGGAGAGGAGTTTACATTTTCATTTGCAGAGATGTCGTGAGTTTAAAAGGTTTCCCTTTCTTTCTCTTTTCCCCTTTCTCTTCGTCCACTGCCCCCCCCCCCCCAGATTATTCATACCGACAGCAACACAATCCTGGGCCAGAATGACACCGGCTTCAGCTGCGATGGGTCTTCCAACACTTTCCGGGTCATGTTTAAGGAGCCCGTTGAGATCTTGCCCACTGTCAGCTACACAGCCTGTGCCACCTTGAAGGTAACTGCACAGCTTTTTCTGCCCTTCAGGGAGAGTGTGAAAACATTCCAGGTCCTTTTATATTTGGTTTTGAAGACGTGCTTTGTCCTGGCTTGGGAAGGTGAGGAGGAGGGGGACCGCCACAGGTCACCAAGGCTGGTCTTGTGGCTCACTAGCTGCCTGTTCCTTTTATTATTTTATTTTAAAAGTTTATTATTCCATTTATTTCCGCATCTTTTGTACAAGTTTCTTGCTGCTCCTCTCCATTTTATCCTCACAACAAACCCGCAAGGTAGGTTTGGCTGAGAGACGGTGACTAGCCCCAAATCACCCATTTCTGTGGTTTTGTTCTTGTTTTCGTAGTCTTGGGCGAGTAGAATGGCAAGTGGGCTCCTAACGATGTTAGAAACTCGAATATATAAGCCAATCGCCAAAGGGTACCTTAAACTGAGGTATGTCTAGGTGCCTAACCCCCTCCCCCCGATGGTGTTTGTATAGTGGTAATAGTTGTTTGCGTTTCATTTCTATACCGCTTTATATTGTAAAGTGAAAATCCCAAAGCGGTTGGCAGGACATCAAATAAAACATTCCAGAATAAAACAAATTCAAATTTCAAGGAAAATCTTTTCAGATCCCTCTCTCAGGGACATTTGGCTTTCCCTCTATTTATTTACCTACTTAATTTATAGAGCTTTCCCATAGCAGAAGGGCTCTAGGAAGGCAGGGTGGCGTAGCAGTTAGAGTATCAGACCTGGGAGATTGGGGTTCAAATCCCCACTCAGTCATGAAGCTCCCTGGAGTCAGTCCCAGCCTCTTAGCCCACCTCACAGGGTCGTTGTAGGGATTAACAGGGGGGGGGGGTTAAAGCATGCAATCCTTGGAGAAAAAGGTGGTAGTTAGATGTAAAAAAATCAGCTCTTCTGCTGACGTGCTTAAGGAAGCTGGAGGGGGCAGCCAGGTGGAGATGTCAGTAGCCCACCTGGTGCCCTGAGATCTCCATAGGGTCGCAATTGGACTTGCGCCAGTCGCAAAACGGGCCTGGTGCCTGAGTAATTTCTAACAGTGGTTCCTAAATGCCCCCCCCAACATGGGCCACGCTTTACGGCTAGTGGACTGTTCAGCCCCAAAGTCAGACGCAGGTCTCTCTTGTGTGGGGAGTCACCAGCCTTGTAATTGCTCAGGTCAAAATTGCAGCTGTGGAGCTCACTAACCTAAACGGCCTCGGTCCAGTATACCTGAAGGAGCGTCTCCACCTCCATCACTCTGCCCGGACACTGAGGTCCAGCGCCAAGGCCCTTCTGGCGGTTCCCTCGCTGCGAGAAGCCAAGTTACAGGGTACCAGGCAGAGGGCCTTCTCGGTGGTGGCACCCGCCATGTGGAACACCCTCCCACCAGATGTAAAAGAGAAAAATAACTACCAGACTTTTACAAGACATCTAAAGGCAGCCCTATTTAGGGAAGCTTTTAATGTTGGTTATTGTATTTTAGTGTTTTGTTGGAATCCACCCAGAGTGGCTGGGGAAACCCAGCCAGATGGGCGGGGTATAAATAATAAATTATTATTATTATTATTATTATTATTATTATTATTATTATTATTATCTCAGCTTTGGGGGGCTTTAAAAAGAGGATTGGACAGATTTGTGGCAAAGAAATCTATTGATGGCCTCGGAAAATGCCTCCGAAAACCCCAGAAGGGGAGAATTGCTCTTGTGCTTTGAGTCCTGTGTGAGGGTTTACCCCTTGGGGCCTCTGATCGGCCACTAAGAGCAGGATGCTGGCCTGGGGCGTGACTGCAAGACTGCTTACATGCTCTCTCCCTTCTCTCTCCCAGGGCCCCGATTCCCACTATGGCACCAAAGGGCTCCGCAAAGTGATCCACGAGTCGCCGACGACGGGCGCCAAGACCTGCTTCACCTTCTGCTACGCCGCCGGCAACAACAACGGCACGTCCGTGGAGGACGGACAGATCCCAGAGATCATCTTCTACACATAGGGGCCGCCGCGGGGGGATAGCTCGCTGCCGGGCGGACGGCCATGTGCTGCTGCCCCCCCTCCTCCCGCCTCATCTCTCCCCCTCCATGCGCACCCCTTCCGTGTCCTTCCCAGCTGAAACCGCAGGCCGTCCTCTGCCGTGCTGGCAGGAGGGCTGCTAGCCGGGGCTGGGGGCCCAGCCGGGCCGACACTGGGGGCCCACTGACGGGACGATTCGCTGGCCTGAGTCGGGCCGGGACAGCGGCTAGCAATTCCTTCTGCCCATGCCGGCAGCTCGGCTCTACCATTGCATCGTGAACGTAGCTGCTTCTACATCCAGCTGTTGCAGTGGGGAGGCGGGGGCAGACTCGCTCTTGCGGATGGACAATCCCTGCCAAAGGAAGCCCCCCTCTGTGCCAGGATCAGGCCGGACAGGGGGATGCGGCAGGGCAAGGAGGAACTGTGTTTCTGACGGCTGGTCACCTGGCAAGGCTTGACCCAGAACGCCCTCGCCAGCCCAGGCTGCTCCTGCCCTCGCCGGACAACTACCTTATCGTGTCACGGGACAGATTTTTTGGGGAGGGACTCGTCCCTGAACGCAAGGCATTGAGGGTGATTCGCAGCCACAAAAAGACTTGCCTTGATTGAAGAGTAACGGGAGTGGCTGAAGTCCCTGGACTCTGGTCGTCAATATGTTGCTTGCTGCTAATAATAATAATAATATAGTGCAACTCAACAATGCATTTTACTCTTCTACGGTCTCCTTTTGAGTCTGGTTCCCATTCACAAGCTGGTGCCGTGACTGCCGATTTGCTCGTTTGGGGGTTGGTTTTCGAGCTGGGGCTACGGTGAGCTGCGTTTCCCAAAGACCCAGCAGCCAAACAGAGGCTTAAGAACCCCCACCCCTAGAAAACCCTGGGCATCTTGGTGACCTGACAGAAATGCATCAAACCTAGAAGGCTTTTGTGCTAAAGGTGGGATCCCCACCAGCACTGATGGGACAGTTTGTTTGCCCATTCTGCCCCCCCCCCCCCGTGAAATTTCCTGCCTGTGGAAACCTGTAAAAGCAATTTGCCTTGGGTGCGCAGCTGTCATCACCTGAACCCTAGCTGTGCTCGAAAGCTGGGCTGGGCTTTAAAAAAATAAAATAAATGCAAAAAGTTTCTTTGTGGTAGAGCACCCAGTGCAAGTCCCTGTTTGTCACCTGCACTTGTGAGCCTCAATATGGCCAGTATGGATAATGGAGCCATTCCTCAGCTACCAGCTTCTCAGTGCAAAAGCCTTTGTGTGTCTCTGGCTTCTTCCGAAGAGTGCGCTAGTGCATGTCGCTGCAGCAGTGGCGCATCAGTTTTGGAGGGGCTTTCAACTGCCTCTCTTCATTTGCTCTCCACCCCTACCCCCCTTCTTGAGCTGTGTACATAGACGCCCCCCCCCCCAGTCTGTATATAGAGATCACTGAATAGGTTCCAAGCACAGCTACTGACTTTTTGGGTGGCTGAGTAGCTTAAATTTAACTGCAGTTGCAGCCCCTCCCCTTTGGAATCTCACTAGTGCGCCCTTCTTGGTTATAGGGTGTGCTTGGGATGGTGGTGGTTTGTTCACACCAGTTGAAGGCAGAATCCTGTCCAGTTGATGGTTCTTGGGCCCTGGTGCGAATCCTGCCGTTCACAATCTCGCTTGCCCACCATGCCTAGCCCCCAACCTCTTGGAAGGTCCGACGCGCCTGGAAATTTGCTCATGTTAATTATGACAGAAATATAATGAATGTATCAGATGTGCTATATATACATATTATATATATATATATAATTTTCAGTGTTCACCCTGGTTTCTCTCTTGTAAATAGGAAATCCAATAAAAGGCAGGTTGTCTTTCAGCGAGGGATTCTTGGTGATTCGAAAGGAGAAAGGGGGCTGTATGCAAAAGCAGGCAAATTTTAAATCGGCGGAGGGCGATTCTTTTGCAGACCAGGCCTGGTCCTTTGCGTATCAATAGGGAGAGGGAAACTTCGTTCTGAATAGTTTGCCTTCAAAGGTAGGTCGGTTGCATTTCCTGGCAAGCGACAGAAGACGTGTCCATTTCTTTTTTTAAAAAGGAAACCTCAGCCTCAAAAACCCCTAAGCCAGGTGGGCAGGGTATAAATAATGAAATGATTGTTTTAAAAAGGTATTTTTTGCCGCATGTTTTTGCTTTGTCCTGTGAGCTGGAAAGCATGATCCAGGATTTTGCCCACATGTGCACAGGCACTCCTACTCTTGCCACCCTGGAAGCGAAATAACGGTGCCTGCACATCTTGGCTGGCGGGGGCTGAAGGTGCACCGCTCCCTGTCTTGATAGCCCTAAAAAGCATGAGGAATCGACTGTAAAACGAAGAGATGAAAATGGTGTTTACGGAAAAACTGGAGGCCTTTTTGGGACTATCTCAAAAGTATTCTAGCAATATGAAACCATGAGGATTCGAGGGAGCAGCGGGGGAAAATGGCCAAGACGTGGGTTAGTAACAAAAATGTAAGTGAATATATATTGTGCGTGAAGTAAATTTGCTACAACCTTTGAAAAACCTTAATAGAAATTAGTATATTTTAAGAAGCCATTGGACTGCTCCCAGTTGAGTAGATCAACTGGGGCCTAGGTGGGAGAGGATAAATGTTCCTTTTGGCAATAAATAGGGATGAGGGGGAAAGGAGTTTCACAGTAACACCTCACTTTCAGCATCGACTGCAAAGGAAATCCACTTTGCTGGGTGTAAATGTCCAAAGTGGGCAAGCTTCAAGCTTGCAGGACCTAATCTTTGGGGTTTTTTTTTAAATCAAAACACAGGTCTACCAACTAGCTTTTATGAACGTACAACACACACCAGGATCAATGGCCTCTCCAATACTTTAACAGCCAAGGAGCATTTCCGTCTTCACAAAAGTACCCAGATTTTTGCCCTGTCTGAAAACGTGTGTTGGAAAACCTGGTGGAATAATTCCCTTTTTCTGCAATTGGAGCTCTCTGGACACCCAACTTCCTGGCCAACGGGAAGCAGCGATGGCGGCATGAGCCCAACCATTCCTCTGGCAAGCAGCTCAGACGTTGTGTGCTTTGCTGGCGCACCTCCATGCGCAAGCACAGTCTACCTTGGATTGCCACCCAGCGCAAGACTGGTTCATGCAGAGTGCTTGTGGGGTTCCTATTTGGGAGGAGGGTTGTGGTTCAGTGCTTAGGAGCAAACGCAAGATCCCAGCTTCAGTTTCCAGGCCAGGCTCAGAGAGACCTGAAACCTGCTGCCGATCAGTGCCGACAATACTGAACTAGCTGGAGCAATGGTGTGACTCTTAAAGGTAAAGGTACCCCTGCCCGTACGGGCCAGTCTTGTCAGACTCTGGGGTTGTGCGCCCATCTCACTCAAGAGGCCGGGGGCCAGCGCTGTCCGGAGACACTTCCGGGTCACGTGGCCAGCGTGACGAAGATGCTCTGGCGAGCCAGCGCAGCACACGGAAACGCCGTTTACCTTCCCGCCAGTAAGCGGTCCCTATTTATCTACTTGCACTTAGGGGTGCTTTCGAACTGCTAGGTGGGCAGGCGCTGGGACCGAACGGCGGGAGCTCACCCCGCCGTGGGGATTCGAACCGCCGACCTTTCGATCGGCAAGCCCTAGGCGCTGAGGCTTTTACCCACAGCGCCACCCGCGTCCCAAGTGCGACTCTTGGTTCCTGCTAAATCAGCCCTTTATTTAGAATCATCAGGACCAGCATGGCTAGGAATGCCTGCTGCCTGAAACCCCAAACGGTGTAGTCTTCTAGGTCCTGGTATGACACTGTAAACCAGGGTTTTCCCAAACTTGGGTCTTTCGCGGCTTTTGGACTACAATTCCCATTATCCCTGACTTGCTAGCTATGGATGATGGGAGTTGTAGTCTTAACAACAGCTGGAGCCCCAAGTTTGGGCAAGTGCTCTAACCTACACTACACCCTGGGCTATAAGAACTTTCGGAAACAAAACATTAAGAGTAGTACCACACCCTCCTGTTTCAGCCAAAACCCAAAGAAACATCTTTGCAGAATTTATTTTTCAAGTTTTTTTTTTAATTTTTTTGTTTTTCAGGGTTTTTTTTTTCTCCTTGTTTTTTTGAATTTTTTTAATTAAAAAAAAAGAAAAGCCCCTAAACCTCTATGGCTTTCAAAGAAGCTTCGGAGAAACTTTTATATGCCATTTACCTGTGTACATTTTTGTTTTGCTTAAAGCAGTTAAACTAAAAACTGACAACGCAAAAGTGTCTCTCGCTGCCTCGATTTTTTGGAATCGCATCGGCAACAGATCTCGTCTCTGTGCAGACTCAAATCGATGAACCTCCCCCCACGCCCCCCCCCCCCTTTTTTTAAACAAAAAAAAAAGCAAATTTTATTTTCTAAAACCAAACCAAACCAAACAAACCACCACTGCTGGGTCTGCAAGATTCATTTTGATGCAAGCGTCTGACAATCTGGGCCCAAACGGCAAAAACCACACCTTGATGTCGACCTCTGCCAAGGTAAATCTTTTCAAAGTCTGCCCTTTTCAAAAACCAGAATAATCCACATTGCAATTGATAATCCAAGCACACTCACATGCACTCTTTGTACATAAACATTTTAATTTTAATTTCTCTTTTACACCCTGGGACTGGAACTACATTACCACCTCCCCTCCCCAAGTATATCGTTTAAGGCTGAATTTTTTAATTCCCTCCCCTCCTCTTTTGCACTGTTTGGGGAACAAGCTCAAACATTGCACGTATCTAAGGAACCCTATTTTTAGTGAAAGTCGCCAGAATCGAGGATTATAATTTTTCCCTGCCCTTTACCTTAACGCCTCCTCCCATCTTTCCATTCCAATGCCCCCTTCCCCCCCAAAAAACCCACACATCCCTCTTTTGAGGCACTGAGTTTATAAACCTAAGACCAGGTAGAGCAAGACGATAATCTGAATTTTTTATATAGTTCTTTCTCCTCCCCACACCTTGCCTATTCTTCAAGTAGCCGTAAAAGAAATCAGCCATAAAAGAAAAAAGGGGGCACCCCCCCAAAAAAAACCCCATCTTTAAAAGCACACACAACTGAAAACTTAATTTCGGCTTTTTGCAAGGGGTCCGATGTAGAGAGAGAGGCGTGGGGGGGTCAAGGGGCCTTGCATTCTGGCACTAACTCCCTCCAACACAACTTGGGGTCGGCGAGGGGGGGGTCCTGCTGTCCAGGAACGAGGAGGACTAGAACCTTAGATCCCACTGTTAACCAATTTGACTCTAGCACAATCAAGTGAACAAGACGAGGGCAAGCATACACAGCTTTGGTGGGTATTTTTTTTTCGTGGGGGGGGAGACAGGTAGTGGGAATCGAAGCAACGGGGGGGGGGGAGTATTACTAGTGAGGAGGTGCGGCAGTTTTAAGACACGTAGAATTTGGGCGACGTGGGTGCCATTTAGTGCAAGAGACCAAGGACCCCCCCCAAAAAAACTTCCCTGCCCGTCTAATCACAGCCCCCCCCCCATAGCCAACCATAGCCTGACATTAACAAGTGTCGTGATTACAACATTTGTAAGTGAGGGGGGGGACAACGACAGGCTTTTTATTTTATTTTAAAGGAAGCAGAACATGCTACTCTGGAATAGGTGCAAGGGAAGGCTTTGCCCTCCCCTTCTTCTCTGTATAAAAATATATTTGTCTATAAAGAAGCTGCAAGGCTTCTCAGTCCTTGTTTAGAAGCAACGGACCCCCCACCCCCCAAAGTGTGCCCGGAAACTTTGCAGGACCTAGAAGGGTGTGGGGGTCCGGTTGGCTGGAAGAGAGGGGGGCACAAAGATGCCTTTGCCAAGGTGTGGTCCTAACTGGTGGTCCACCCTTGGTGGGATTTTAAGATGGCCAAGAAACCCAGAAGGAAAGGGGGGGCCGCTCCCTACTGCCCCAAAACAACCCCCGAGGAAGAAATCTGCTTCTACCCATTTCCTTGCTCCCTGCAGCAAAATGCACAAGATTTAAAACTGCAGCGGAGAGACAGACTTCTCAGGCAACATCCCGTAGCTGAGCAGCTTAGCAAAAATTGGAATTCGTCACTGTGAGTGTCTGATCTGTATTTGGGGGGGTCGGACACAAAAACAACAGGGTGGATTGTCCTCACATGAATTTGTTCAGCCAAAGTTTCCTTTTCACCCCCTCCCAAGGAGATCTGTTCCAGTTGGAAGTTTTAGGGGGCTAGGCTTGAGCCCCGCAGATCAGATTTTGATTTTTGGCTTTGGCCACCCCAAACCCTCTCCTTTCTGAACTCCCCCCACCCAAAGAAAATTTCTCCTAGCAACGGAAGTCATTTTGGGGGTTCATCTTGGCCGGCAGCTGTTCCTGAGATCCAAGGCCCCACCCCCACCCCCAGCGAGTCAGTGGGTCTTTTTTTTAGTTAAAGGAGAATCTAGCTTTCCGCAAAACGAACCCCAAAGAATTCTCTAAAGCCCGGTTAATTTCAGGACGCAGGTGCTCCTTGTATTGCTACCCCAAAAAAGTGCATTGAGAAATGAAGAGTTGGAAGTGTAAACGAGCCTCCCCAGACGCGAAACCCCACTTTGCCCCCCCCATCCGTGCTCCAGACGGGGAGGGCACCCCAGGGACTTCACTCTGTCTCCCCCAAAGGACCTTGGCCACAACTAAATCGACAGGGGTTGCGGGGAGAAACTTAAGAGAGTTGGGAAGGGGGGGGCACAAACCTAAAACAAAGATACTTTATGGAATAAAAAAAAAATATGATGCAAAAAACGTTTGCATCGCTAAAAAAAAGGGGGGGGGGGGGGAGAAAGAAAATAAGGAGACTGTCCCACAAACGCAATGACTAAGATGCAATTTTTAAATTAAGTTAAAGAGACAAAGAAACAGCAAAAGGGGGGGGGGAGAGGAGGGATGGGGAGTGAATATTAGCTGCAGCTGACATTCCCAGCATCGTCCCAGCAAATCTTCTGCAAAGAACTGATTCCCAGGGTTCTTTTTTTGCTTCCAAAAAAATAATTCCGTGAAACCAAGGTGAGGAAGGGGGGAGAGAAGAGCCCAGACAAGTGTGGGGTTTTTTCCCCCCTTGGAGGGGGGCAGCTGCATAAATAGTTAATGCTTTTATCTCTTTGCAAAACCAAGGAGGGGCGCGGGCACTTCCAAAGAAAGTTCAGCGACGTGCTGCTTCTTCCCCCTCCTGCCGGTTCCGCTTCCCTCTGTTGCTGTGTCTCTTGGAGGAAGGGAAAAGAAAATAAAAGAAATATATATATATATATTCAGGCCGAGAGTGGGGGAGAGGCTTCCCCTCCTCTCCCCGGGTGAGCCTGCGAGTGGAGTCAAAGGCGGCTTGCACGCCACACGGACCCCTTGCGACTCCGGAGCAGGCGGAGGGGATCAGGCCCGTCCTCTCCCATCCGACCAAAGGATCAAGATCCATTATCCACAGACAGGAAGTGAAAAGGAAGAGGGGCGGAGGGTGAAAACGTAGTCCCGAGGGGACGCCGGCCTCGGCCAAAGCGGGGAAGGGCAGCACGTCACTTGTGGCGCTGGATGGTTTTCCTCTTCCGCCTCTTGAAGAAACAGCAGCACCTGAGAATCGAGGAGAGGAGGGCATTAATAATAATAATAATAATAATAATAATAATAATAATAATAATAATTTTTATTTATACCCTGCCCTCCCCAGCCAAGGCCGGGCTCAGAGCGGCTTACAAGCAGTAATAAAAACAAGTTGAATGATTACAACTTAAAAACAAAATTAAAATACAGCATTAAAATATTAAAATGTAGCCTCGTCGCATGAGGAGAAGGAAAAGAAAAAAGAAAGAGAGGGAGGGAATCAAATTGGCTCCAAGCCAAAGGCCAGGCGGAACAACTCTGTCTTACAGGCCCTGCGGAAAGAAATCAGATCCTGCAGGGCCCTGGTCTCATGAGGCAGAGCGTTCCACCAGACCGGAGCCAGAGTTGAAAAGGCCCTGCCTCTGGTTGAAGCCAATCTGACTTCCTTAGGGCCCGGGACCACTAGGATGTTGCTATTTATGGACCTTGAGGCTCTCCGTGGGGTATACCGGGAGAGGCGGTACCGTAGGTACGAGGGTCCTAGGCCGTGAAGGGCTTTAAAGGTCAAAAGCAGCACCTTAAATCTGACCCTGTACTCCACTGGGAGCCAGTGCAGCTGGAAAAGCACTGGGTGAATATGCTCCCATGGCAGGGACCCCAGGAGCCTTGCAGGCGGATCAGGCCCAAGCGGGCACCTCGGACGGGGTCTGAGCACAAGAGCAAAACTCTCCTCCTGTCGCTTCCAGAAACAGGCTCCCAAGGAGGCAAAAGCACTTGTGGAATCAGAGAGTGGCAGAATTCGAGGGGTCTCTCCCCCCCCAGGGTCATCTAGTCCAACCCGCTGCAACGCAGGGGTGCAAAGCAGAGCCAGGACTTGGGGAAGAGTTCAGAGGGTCTTGGGGGCTGGATTTGGGCGCCGGACCTGAGCTTCCTCCCCCAGGCCAAGCGAGACTCTGGGTGCCCCCCTCCGCGCAAGAAAACTTGGCTTACTCACTTAGTGTCATCAGCCACCTCGACCTCGGCGGGGGCGGTGATGGGGGCATTTGAGTGGCCGGCAGTGGGGTCATCTGTGTTCAGCTCCCCGTTGGTCGAACTCATGACCTGAGGAGGAAGGAAGAGGAGGCAGGTGAGGTGGGGGAGAGGGACGGGGCGCACGGTGCTTGCACCCCTCTGCCTCTGGGGTTTTGCACAGAAATGTAGAGGTCAGGGTGCATTGGCCCCAAGACAGGACTCCCCCAAATGCAGTGCATTGAGCCTGGCATTTGGAGCCGAATCCTTTCCGGGGGAAAGCAATAAATAATAATAATAATAATAATAATAATAATAATAATAATAATAATTTATACCCCACCCATCTGGCTGGGTTTCTCCAGCCACTTTGGGCGGCTTCCAACGGAATATTAAAATACAAAAACCGATTAAACATTAAAAGCTTCCCTTCAGATGTCTTCTAAAAGTCTGGTAGTTGTTCTTCTCTTTGACATCTGGTGGGAGGGCATTCCACAGGGTGGGTGCCACTACCGAGAAGGCCCTCTGCCTGGTTCCCTGTAACTTGGCTTCTTGCAGTGAGGGAACCACCAGAAGACCCTCGGCACTGGACCTCAGTGTCCAGGCAGAACGATGGGGGTGGAGACGCTCCTTCAGATATACTGGACCGAGGCCGTTTAGGGCTTTCAAGGTCAGCACCAACACTTTGAATTGTGCTTGGAAACGTACTGGGAGCCAATGAAGGTCTTGGCAGCCGCCCCCAGTCACCAGTCCAGCTGCTGCATTCTGGATTTGTTGTAGTTTCTGGGTCACCTTCAAAGGTAGCCCCATGTAGAGTGCATTGCAGGAGTCCAAGCAGGAGATAACCAGAGCATGCACCACTCTGGCCAGAAAGTCCGCGGGCAGGGAGGGTCTCAGCCTGCGTCCCAGGTGGAGCTGGTGGACAGCTGCCCTGGACGCAGAATTGACCTGCGCCTCCATGGACAGCTGTGAGTCCAGACTGACTCCCAGGTTGCGCACCTGGTCCTCCAGGTGCACAGTTACCCCGTTCAGGACTAGGGAGTCCCCCACATCTGCCACCTCCTGTCTCCCAAGAACAGCACTTCTGTCTTGTCAGGATTCAAAGCAAAGAATTCAAGAGCAGATGCTGAGCCCATTTTGGTTCGGAGATGAGCAGCGACCCGATTTGGGTAGAAACGTGGGGTGCCGAGTCAAAAAGTCCAAAGACATTTTCCACCAAAGCAATCGCACAAGGTTTCGAAACCGCTTGCACTGCAAGCCACGGGGTTTGGCAACTCCCTGCAAACCGTGGATCGGGGGAAGAAATCAGGAGTCGCTTTGATGCCTGGTGCGAGGAGAGCAGTCTTGCTGCCCTAGAATCTATCGTTTGCAAGCCAAGCCAGGGTTTCTGATTGCTGGGGGGGGGGCAGGAGAGCGGCCGCTCTGCACAGGCCCTGGTTGATGTGGAGCCAGGCTGGGCAGATTCGAGGGTAAACCGTACATGGAACAAGTCTGCCGCTGCAGCTTGATGGAGGTAGAAACTGTCTCTCACTTCTTGTTACGCTGCCGTTTCTACGGGGATATACGCTCGGTATTTATCACTCCTGTTATACAAAAATCTCCAAATGGGTCCGAAACTTCAATGTCTAAAACTCCTGGTAGAGGACAAGGATCTAGAGATCACGCTCAGGGTGGCCAAATTCTGTGCGACTGTCATAAAACTTAGCTGTGCTACCAAAATGATTAATGTTTTAAAAGACAAGTGATCAAGATTTAATTTTTTTTAAAACTGCCGCTATATCTGTATTGTCTCTGTTATACCCAATTGCAATTCAACGTATTCCTGTTGTGTTTTATGATTTTCCTGATATTGTAAGTGAGCCAGAACTGGTCTGTGACCGTAATAATAAAATTCAATTCAGGTTGAGCCAGGCTGCGCTGGGCAAAATGCACAAGCAGCCCAGATCTGAACCTGAGGGATGTAAAAGGCTGGCTCATTTTCAAATAATTATTCTTAGTACCACACAGGGGTTCCTCAAAGAACATACTGAATCACAGGGCACCTGCAACCAACCAGGTTTATAGTCCACTTTTTAGAGAGAACTGCGTGTGGTTCAAATCCCTCTCAAGGCTGGGCGTTCAACCAGCAACACCACCTTGCTATTAGCTTTATCCAGAAAACATTTTTGTGGCTCTCGCTGCACTGCATTACACGGTTCTGGCTTTTAAGAACGTCGGAAGATGAACTGAAAACCAAACGGAACCCCAAGTTTTCAGTCTTAACATTGGAAATTCTGAATTTCATGTGCAAACCTGTAAGGATTAAGAAACCACTGCCAGAAACCAAGTTTAGCACTTTCTGGGTGTTCACGAATATTCCCCCCCCCCCCCAAAATATTCCATTACATGCCGCAACTTCTCTTCTCTAGCCCCTCGTCTGAGAACAGCTTCCTTCAGTCTCTAAAATTCCTTTGCAGAAACAATTAATGTCCCAAAACATTGCAATGGGAAAAAGCTTGTACAATTTTAGTTTGCCGTTTACAGAATTCCAGAGCTCTCGCCTCTTACATAAAAGGTTGTGCCGACAGTGGGATTCTCCAGGGGACCAGGATATTATTATTGTGGCTGTTAAATATTATTATTATTAACATTGTTATTGTTAATACTATTATCAAATAATGTCATATATCATTATTATTGTTATTATTATTATTCATGGTGTGATAAGAAAACGAAATCTTTTTCTTATGTAGTCGGTAATAAACGGCAAAAGCTGGAAGGATGTCTCGCTGAACTCTTGAAACCACGATCCTGGAAGAAAATCAATCCTGTTGATAGTGAAACGTTATCCCTCATTCTGGGTTTGCTGATAGAAAATAGTGGGGGTTTTTTCTCTGAATCATGCCTCTTAGGGAACAAGTTGCTGTCACAAGAGGAAACCCACCTTCAAAAAACTCTGCTGCGGATTTGCAATGACAGAGATAGAATCCCTGAATTCTTGGGGGGCAGGGGTGTGTAAATATATACCGTATGTTTCACTCTGTAAGATGCACCAGACCACAAGACACACCTGGTTTTTGGAGGAGGAAAACAAGAAAAAAAATATTCTGAATCTCAGAAGCCAGAACAGCAAGAGTGAAAGCAGCAATCCCTCTTGCTGTTCTGGCTTCTGGGATAGCTGCGCAGCCTGCATTCGCTCCATAAGACGCACACACATTTCCCCTTACTTTTTAGGAGGGAAAAAGTGAGTCTTATAGAGCAAAAAATACGGTATACATAATTTTATTCTGTTTCTAAACAGCTTTGTGAAGTTTTTTTTTAAAATTATCAAATGGTATGTAGGTTTTATGAAATAAGTAAAACAGACAGAAGAGTGACCAAGGTTTTCTTTAAAAATTAAAAATACCCACACCCACCCCGTCTTCACCAAAGAAGTTTGCCATGGGGGGGCGGGGAGGAGAACAGACGCCGGGCTGCATCCAACCTTAGTCCTACTCAGAGTAGACACACTGGAGTCAACAGGCACGAGTCCTAGTAATTTCTGCGGGTGTACTCCAAGTAGGATTTATCGGTGTAATGCGCCCCCCCCCGGGTAGGCTTGCAATATTTCCACTAGAGCTCCAGAAATATTTCACACTAGCCCCCAGAAAAATGGGGGGGCCACATCATGCGTGGACACCGGCAGAGACAGGGCCGAACACATAGGCGGACCCGATTCACCATCAAGGGAAGAGCTGTGCACTCCTTTTTTCCGAGCAAAACTGGGGGACACAGGCGAGAGAAAGCAGCAGGGCCTAAAGAGAGGGTGGCAGCCCACACACGTCCTACTCCAGAGTAGGCCCACCGCCATGGACGAACCGGTGAAAGCTGAGTCTGAAGAGCAGAGCGATTGAAGTGAATGGGGCCAAGTCAGCTGCATCTGGGACGGTGGCAATGTTTGCAGGCGCCAATGGGGCTTGGACAGCGGTTTGCAGGTCATGCCCCCCCTGCCAGCCCCCACCCCACCCCATACGCCCCTCTAATGTACCTGCACGGACCCCCCAAGCCTGCTGGCCGCAAGGTGGGTTCCTAGGGCTTCCTCGGCAGGCTGCTGGCCAGCCTGAGGGTCCCACACCTCCGTCCCCTCGGGGGACTGCTAGCGACGGGGGGGGTGACAAAGGCGAGAGAGGGGTCAGAAAGGGGTGGGGGGGGTTGTGGGGAGAGGCGACAAAGGGGGGAGAGGGAAAGAGAGAAAGGAAGAAAAAAACAAAACAAAAAGCATGCAAAACGAAAGAATATAAAACAGGTCTGGACGCAAATTCCCCCAGAAGGGGGGCAGGGGGCGTGTGGGGCACCGGGTGCGGCTGAACTACGACTCCCAACCTCCACCGCCCACTGGGCTCAAGGGCACCTGGGGGTCTTCCACCCTCCTCCATCCCTGAATTGAAAAGAGAAGTCCCCCACTTTCTCGGAAAGGAAGGCACCTCTGGAGGGATAATGGTTCTGCCCCCCTGCTGCCCCAAACTGCCCCTTCTTGCCTTGCAGGTGGGGTTCCCAGTCTGGCTGGGCTCCAGCTCCCAGTGTCCCTGATGGCTGCCAGTTGCTGGCACCCCGACTCCTGCCACGCCACAGGTACCCCAACCCTGAGAGTGACCGGCGCCGTCCGGAAGGGAAAGGGGACGGCGATCGGAGCCCCCGTGACCGAACCCTGTTGGATTCACAGCCGCTGCAGAGTTTCAATAAGCGCATGCAGGGCAGGTGTGCCTCCAAACACAGTGTTTACCAAACGTGGGTCTCTAGCTGTTTTGGGGGACTACAAATCCCAGAATGCTTTGCTAGCAGGGTCATGGATGATGGGAATCGTAGTCCCAGAAAAGTCGGAGACCCAAGTTTGGGAAACTCCTGACAAATGGCACGGCCTTCAAGAGATGCCAGGGGCACACACGCGCGCACACACACTCAAAACACACATTATGAATTCCTGCATTTCAAGGGGTTGGGCTAGATGACCCCTCGGTCTCCCTTCCAACTCTACGATTCTATGATTCAATGAAATAGCACAAAGATCCCCAAAGGACTGTGGATTTAGAGCACCAATTCCCAAACTTGGGTCTTCAGCTGTTTTTGGACTACATTTCCCATCATCCCATGGATAGGGATGTTGGGAGTTGTAGTCAAAACACAGCTGGAAACCCAAGTTTGGGAAACCATGCTCTAGATCGGGCATGGCCAAACTTGGCCCTCCGGCTGTTTTTTTGGACTACATTTCCCATCATCCCTGACCACTTGGTCCTGTTAGCTAGGGATGATGAAAGTGTTGAGAATTCCATTCCACCTTAAGGAACAGACATGGGATTGTTACGTGTCACGTGTCTGTTTACATTCCAGCACAGCTTGCTGGGAACTTCCGTTGTGTGTATAGCTTTTGCTTTTCTCTCTGAGACGACATGAAAGAGAGAGACATGTTTCTTTGTCCTGCTTTATGATAAATAAATCTGTAGTTGCAGTATGCTTCCCCAAGCCTCACACCTATTCTGTGTGCGGTTCCATCTGCTGATAGCTTTGAAGCCCAGGTTGCTGATTTATGTCGGAGGAGAAGTGATGGTCTTTTCACCAGGCCGCCGGAAGGAGACGGCCCAGCCTCCCGGCCCTCTGCATGCCGCCTAGCTAGGGATGATGGGAATTGTAGTCCAAAAACAGCTGGAAAACCAAGTTTGGGAAACCTTGTTCTAGACCAGGC
>JAXCMG010000120.1:2561264-2591589 GCA_034642415.1 Podarcis siculus
GGGCTTGCGGTGGGAGGAGGGGTTTTCCTCCCCACCGCCAACATTCAGAACAGCATTCTGAATGTTGGCGGTGGGGAGGAAAGCCCTCCTCCCACCGCAAGTCTTCAGGACAGCCATCCGAAGGCTGGCGCGGGGAGAAGGTCTCTCCGCCCCACCGCCAGGCTTCGGATGAGGTCCGAGGACAGTGGGGAAGACGCGCTGCGCTTCCCCGCTGTCCCGGAGATTTCCCTATGGGCTTTCATCTTGCGAAGGAAGCCCATAGGGAAATTCGTTTTGCGAAGCGCCTCCAAAACAGAAAACCCTTTCGTCTAGCGGGTTTTCCGTCTTGCGAGGCGTTCGTCTTGCGGGGCACCACTGTAATAATAATATTATAAATAATATTTTGAAAAACAATGGTCCCTACATAAAGATGGATGGGGAGAAAGAAGAGACAGACCCGTTTAAAAACAGACAAACCCGGAGAACCAACCTATTATCAGAAGATCACTTACCAGCTTGATCGCTACATATTCGTTCGTATAGAGGTTCTTCCCTATAAGAAAGGTTTTTAAAAAAGAAAGAAAGAAAAGAATTTAGTCAAAAAAGAGAAAATTACACACACACACACACACACACACACACACACACACACACACACACAAATCCTAATTTAGGATCTCCACACTAGAAAATTCCATGACAGTTAATCCCAGGGTTTGAGCCCCACACTGGGTGAAAAAATTCCTGCCTTGCAAGAGGGTTGGACTAGATGAATCTGGAGGCCCCTCTTCCGACTGCATGATTCTTTGTGAGAGACCGATGTCTGCAAAAGATGGTATAAGCCCACTTACGAATGCTTTTTTAAAAAGGGAATTTACAATTTAAGTATCACTGGCTGTTGTGATGACAGTGGTACCTCTGGTTGCGAATGGGGTCCGTTCCAGAGGCCCATTCGAAACATGAAAAGAGCGCAACTCACAGCAGCACATCTGCACACACACGGGTTGCGATTCGCCGCTTCTGTGCATGACGTCATTTTGCGCTTCTGCGCATGTGCGAGCGGTGAAGCCCAGAAGTAACCCTTTCCGGTACATACCACGTAACATGAGGTATGACTGTATAATATTCTGTCCACAGATACATTCATACCTCAGGTTACAGATGCTTCAGGTTGCGTTTTTTCGGGTTACAGACAGCCGAAACCCGGAAGTACTGGAACAGGTTACTTCTGGGTTTTGGCGGTTGCGCATGCGCATGCGCAGAAGCGCCAAATCCCAGAGAGATCACGTTCGCAACCCGAGCATCCACTGTACCATGCTCCTCCACCATTTTTTAAACATCCAATAAATAAAAAGTATTCTCTTCCAAACCAATGGTTATCAGGTACTAATGGTAGAACCATTGCATCTCTCTCTCTCTTTCTCTTTTTCAAAGGAATGAAAAGCCTATTGTACGATAAGGGTGTTGCCGTGCATGTACAGAGTGCCTCTCTCCTTCCGGTTCTGAGGAAGTTTTATTATTACCATATTTTTCCATGTATAAGACACCCCCTATTTTTGGAGCCCAAAATTAAGAAATAATTAATTGCAACATTCTGTGTATAAAACGACCCACAATTTTAAACTTAAAAAATTGGGGAGGGGGGATATAGTCTTATACACAGAAAAAATACAGTATTTCATAAACAACCAGCTTACAAAAGAAGACAAAACAATAAAACCATCGATAAAACACAACGAACAAAAATAATTCGAAACGTTCAAGAAATGAAAATGGGCAACAGACTAAAAAAAAAAACAGATTAAAATTCAAAGCAGCATTCTAAAGTATCTGGTGGGCTTGAATTTGTTCTGTTTGTTGTGTTATGTTTCTTGCCGAAGCGAACAGCTCTGTTGGTTAGAGCATGGTGCTGATAAATGCCAAAGTCGCAGGTTCGATCCCTGTCAGGGACAGCTGCGTATTTCTGTATTGCAGCTCTTGCTAATTACATACAAATTAGCTGATATAATGATTAACTTTTAACAATTTAGTACAACTTTTAACCAAGTTTGGTACGCAGTCTATCAAGTGTGAACGATTCGTGAAACGGGCCTTTTTCTTTTTGCTGGCTTTTAATAACCAGGAACGCCAGGATTATCCTACGGTTAATAATTTGTTCGTCACTGAATCACAGAATTGTAAAACTGGAAAGGGAACCCCAGAGTCATCTAGTCCAACCCCCTGAAATACAGCAATCACATCTAATCACAGAAGGTGGTGGCTGTTCTCAAATGTATTTGAAAATAAGCTAAGGAGGAATATTCTCAAAGGCAGATCCTAAAAGCAGTTGAAAAATTAGCCCATCATCTACAGAGGCATCCTATAAAAAAATGTGCAAATTTAATTGAATCGATACTTAAATATACGACTTATCAATAGGTAAAACATACCATGCTAGGATTGTGCCCAACTAAATCCTGCTCAGGGCAGAGCCATTGAAACTGGATGGGTGTGACTCAACTCTGGTCCAATGGGTCTACTTAGAGCAGGACAACCCATAATTTGCAGCACCACCCAAAAAAACCTCATGGAAGTTTATGGGAAAAGATCTTTCATCACAATGTTTATCGACACTTAACAACCATTCCAAAAATAAGATAGGTGGCTGACAATTAAAGCTTTTCAGGACTCGGCTGAACCCTCGTAGCCCAAGCTGAGACTACCTGCAGGAGCGTCGCTGGATCGTTCCCAGGGTTGTTGAGGTTCATTTGACAACAAGGAACCCGAGCCTTTATAGTGTTATCAGCCCAGCCCTGCGGAACTCTCTGCCACTTGAGATTCAACTTTTAAACACCTCCTGAAAACCTGTCTATTCTGCCAGGCCTATGTAGGCAGTTAAGAATACATCTTTTCCACAATGGTTAAATGGTGTCTAGGTGGAACTGATGGATGTTTTAACCATTGTGGGTGTTTTTTTGTATGCTTTTTTTTTGTTGTAAACTGCTTTTTTATGAAAAAAAAGTGCAAGTATTTTCATATAAATAATCTTTTCAAGATCGTATAAAGTGCAAAACATTCTCCTGATATTCCTAATTCTTTTTTTTAAAAAAGGTTTCCAGTTACTAAATCCTGTTGACATATTTATTCACATTCTGCACCAAGAATACATTAGAGTCATCATATTCAATTGCCTTCAAAATTTCCTGATTATATCCAGGTTTTTCTTTTCTTGTTCTTCCGCACTTCAGATTACATAATCCTTGCAAGAGGTAAAGGGTGTGATTGATACCTCTGTCTCATTTGGCCTGTGGCATAATTGCCTTAAAAGTAACTCGTCAGACGCATTGAGTGTTCTGCCTGAAAAAACTCTTGACATGAAATATTTTACAATATTTGGTTGCCATCAAACAAAACGGGCATCTAAGGAACTTGTGTGCCAGCCCTGCAACCCATAATTGCTTTTCCCCAAACCAAAATTCTTCTCCTTCGTCCAATGTGCGCCCAATTCAGTTATTTAAATAGTTTCCTTCCACCAAGGAAAGCTCCCAAAGTAGATTACAGACCACTTAAAAGAGGAGAGAGAGAAACAGATCCTGCCTTTGGGGCTTACAATCTAAAAGTACACAGCATGAAAGGAAAATGGATTTGGCAGGAGGAGGAAAGAAGCAAACGCGGGATTAAGATATTTGGCAATTTTACACAAGCCGTGAGCAGCAGTGAGCAAGTATTTTGCAGCATCTATTTTGCGGGGGGCGTCCGTGAAATCCCTTAAACAGAGCTGAGCACAGGACAGCAGAACAACCCCAGACTTAGAAAAAAGAAGCGTGGGAATTTGAAAACATTCTGGTTCAACCCAGGCATTTGATGGTGGAGGAAAGCCTGTTCCTGGAACCCCCCGAGATCATCCAAGGGGAAAATGCTTTTCACTGCAACCTGATTTTGGAATGGTTTCAGATGGCAAACGGCTTTTGCAATGTTTTGAGCATTTTTCGCTTTTATACGGCGTGTCCGCTTGTCCCTGTTGGGATCCCTGGGGAGGAAGGGCACAATCTAAATCCCATGAACAATAAAAAGATGTTGTGCTGGGCCCGGGGGTAACCCGAGAATCACAGTCCAGGTCCGGTCCAGAATCCGTAGGTTCTGCTAGGAGTCAGTCCAACAGGGGCAAGGCACGACATGAGGCAGGAAACCAGGCAAGGACAGGTGCAGGATCTAGAATACAGCAATGTTGCTCCTGCAACCTGGGACGGGGCCCGACAGCCTTTTATCTTTGTCGGGGTAGCGGCCGATCCTGATCCCCCGGCGACTCACCTCCCTGTCTCGCCTGAAGGCGAGCACTCCTCCTGCGAGTACTCAGGTCTCTCCTCCTCTCAGACCTTAGTCTCTGCAGCTCGGGAGACGTTGGTGGGTGACTAGACCCAGAGGCCGCCTCAGCCTCTCCTGACCCAACTGCTAGTGGAGCAGCTGTAAGTGACAGCCCAGCTGGAGGCAACAAGGTCATCCCCGCATCTGGAGCCAGGACAGACTCAGGCCCCGGACTCGGCCCAGCTGGTCTTGTTGCAGACTGGGGCTCTTCAGAATCAGGCCCCAGACTTGGTTCAGGTGATGCCTGAGGCAAAGAATCCGGTGCGGACTGAGACTCCTTTGGTTCCGAGTCCCAGGCCATCACACATGTCCTCCTTCCCCAAGAAGTTCAGAGGGGCCTTTTTGGTGGTGGCTCCCTGTCTGTGGGATGCTCTCCCCAGAGAGGCTTGCCTGGAGCCTTCATTATATGTCTTTAGGTACCAAGCAAAAGCATTCCTCTTTGGCCATTAACTAATCTATGGCCTGTTAAAGCTCGGGAGAGGGTGGTGTTAGGGCTGGGCGATATCTGGTTTTCAACATTGTGATATATCACCAGCTAAACATCGCGACAGACCGATATACTGATATATCACAATGTCTGAAATAAGGATGGAGCTACGTAGAGGCATTGGCTGGCTTCACAGTTTTTTCCGCATTGTGATTTTTACATAGCGCGCGCGCACACACACACACACACACCACGATTCCATAATATGTGTTTTTAATGTACACCGTCCTGGGATTTAAAAGGGGGATATATAAATCAAATAAATTATAATAATTTATTTAAGAAGATTTCTGTCAAGGAGATAAGTTACTATACAACCTTTAGACATCTGAAAGCAGCCCCGTATAGGGAAGTTTTGCAATGTTTTATTATGTTTTTATAGATGTTGGAAGCCGCCCAGAGTGGCTGGGGCAACACAGTCAGATGGGTGGGGTATAAAAAATATCATCACCATCCATTATTATTGTTATTGCTGTTACTATACCACCCTTCATCAAAAGATCTTAGGGTGGTGTACAAAATCAAAACCACATTTTACTGAGCATAGTAATCAAAACATGAAACGAAGTATAGGAATAGAAAGCACGTCATATTTTCAAAAATTAAAAAAGATAGTGTATGCACAGTGAAACAAAAAGGAGTCTCCAAGCAGTTTATGCTGCTTAAAAAATAAGGTAAAATTAAGAAAATACTTATTAGGCAATTGAAGCTTTTAGGGAAGCTTTTAATGTTCAATAGATTATTGTATTTTAATATTCTGTTGGAAGCTGCCCAGAGTGGCTGGGGTAGAAATTTATTATTATTATTATTATTATTATTATTATTATTATTATTATTATTACTGATATAAAGGTAAAGGGACCCCTGACCATTAGGTCCAGTTGTGGCCGACTCTGGGGTTGCAGCTCTCATCTCGCTTTATTGGCCGAGGAAGCCAGCATACAGCTTCCCGGTCATGTGGCCAGCATGACTAAGCCGCTTCTGGCAAACCAGAGCAGCGCACGGAAACGCCGTTTACCTTCCCGCCGGAGTGGTACCTATTTATCTACTTGCACTTTGACGTGCTTTCGAACTGCTAGGTTGGCAGGAGCAGGGAGCGAGCAATGAGAGCTCACCCCGTCATGGGGATTCAAACCACCGACCTTCTGATCAGCAAGTCCTAGGCTCTGTGGTTTAACTCACAGCGCCACCTGTGTCCCTTATTATTGATATACCATGCAATAAATAAGTATACAAATCGTTTTTCAGCGTTACAAAATAACTGCATAAATACAATTTTTTAATTTTAAAAATCCACGTTTTAAAGGAGCGAAACTGATTAATTAATTAGAGGAGCAACAGCTCAGGAACAGCAACTCACACAGAGACGCTCCGCTCAGCCTCCTCTGCTAGAGAGCGGAAGGCTTTGCACGGTCAACAGATGCTTCTCAATGTGTCAAGGGGGGGGACAAATTTCCAATTCTCCGCTGGCCCCATGGAAAGCTGGCAGCCTGTCCCTTTCCGAGCAGAGGGCAAGGAATGCTATGAGGTCACGGTGAAATAGCCGAACGTTCCTCCGCTGTCCCCCTCAAAACAATTTGTCCTTGTGGCTTTCGTACGTGCAAAGCTCTCCCCTCCTCTCTCGCACCTGCTCCCGGACATCAGGGCTTTGCATCCCTCCTGACCTATCCTGTTCCAGAGGCGTTCCAAGCATTTAATTTAAAAAATAAAAATAAAGGAAATGAAAGAATACAGACCTCGAGGGTCCGATTTCAAGGGCGTCCGGCGGAGGGAAGCTTTTGCGCTAGGGCTCATCACCGCCGCCAAGCGGATATATGACGTATGCCCTCTGCCTTTTCTGGAAAGAAATTCCCACGCGGCAAAATAACTTTGCCGCATTCGCTTGCCTGCTCGCCCATCCCAATCCGACCCATAAAACGGCCACAGAACCTCTCTGTGTTGCAAAGGATTCTGGGGCACCCACCAGTTTCTGCCCATTCCTGGGGGTAAAACTGATTTCGGGTGCTTGGCATGGAGGTTTTGGTGATGGTGGTGGACTACAATTCCCATTGTCCTTTGCTATTTTTTCCCACACTGCATGGTGGGAGTTGTAGTCCAGCAGCGATGGGAGGGGGCCACCTGGTTTGCTGCCTGGGCGCTTCCAAGCTGGACTGCTGCAATGCTCTGCCCGTGGGGCCGCCCTTGGAGACAGACTGGAAACAACCACCAGAGAAGGAGAAAGCAGGTTTTCCAATAAAAAATGGGTGTGGGTGTATGTTTATAAATAAATAGGACAAAAATATGATGCCCGCACTGTTAGAAACTCAAATCTATAGGCCGGGCAATATAGAAAGGAGTATGCAAATTAAAAGGGAAATGGAATTAAAAGTACAGAGGTCATAACCTGTATTTGCAACATGGATGATGCCGTCCGTTTGCATAAATTTGTTTTGCACAGGGAAAGCAACTATGCTTTCTAAAATATATATATTTTACCATTGTACTGTGGAGAGTGTATTAACTTATGGTCTCTGTGTGTGGTTTGGGAGCTGCACGGCCAGGGGAAAAACAATGCTGTCCAGGGTTGTAAAGACTGCGGAGAGAATAATTGGGTGCACTCTTCCCACCTTGGATCACATCTACGCTTCCAGGTGCCATAAGAAAGCTGCAGAGATAGCGCAGGACAGTGCGCACCCCGGAAATGATCTCTTTCAGCTTCTGCCTTCTGGAAAAACGTATAGGGTTATAAAGACTAGGACTGGCCACCTGAGAAACAGTTTCTACCCAAATGCGATTTTGGTTTTAAACACAGTGTAAGGGGTCTCTAAGGGAGTATATTGCATTTAAAAATGGGGTATCAGAGTTTTTAGGGGGCTAACCAGGTTGGAATAGCAGGCTTGTTGGGTTTTGAATGTTTTATGTAGATTTTTCCATTTCGTTGTTTTGTATGGGACAATGACAACAAAGATTATCACATCGCATCGTGTCTATTTTTTTTATTCTTTTATATTGGGATTCCTTTTATTTTGAATTACGGAGGGGACACACAGGAAGGGGGCAGCCGGAGGTGGGAGGGACCTGCAAGAGAGGCAGGAGAGTATGGTTCTCTCAGGTTGGGTGCAGAGCGGGTACTGGAATCAGAGAATGTAGATTTGGAAGGGACCACAAGGGTCATCTAGTCCAACCCCCTGAGATGCAGGAATCTTTCACCCAACGTGGGGCTCAAACCCACAACTTGAGATTAAGAGTCTCACACTCTCTTTCTTAATTCTTCTCCTATTTGGACGCATTGCTTTTCATTATCTTTTTATAAACGTGTTAGGATTTTAGTGCTCAATATGTTAAAAACCTTCAAAAAATGGTTAAAAGTAAATAAAAATTATTATTAACGACTACAACTCCTCTGCTCAGTCCTGTGGATGTTTTGCTGGGTCACGTGCGTTTAGTCTTAAGATCTAAAAACTTTTGTAGTAATTTAATTTACGCAGAGACAGCCGTGTTCCTTGCAAACACAGACACCCTTCTGAAAAATCCTACACAATTCCACAGTTTCTGCTACTTCACTGTGTGGAACGCCTTTAGTCTAAAAGCTCCAGAAACTTTTGATTCTGTATAAATTTAATTTGCATATGTTCACCGACACCTCCTGACACACACAGATAGAACTCATTTTCTGTAAAATTCAGCTCAATTCGCGGTGGGCTGCCTTTAAGGTCTACAAACTTTTTGAGTTTGCAGAAATTTAATTTGTGCAGAGAATGACACCGCTCTCTGCCAAGGCACACCAGATTTTTGAAAAACCCTTCTCAATTCCATGGCCACAGATGTCTCAGTGACCCTCTGTCACGGATGCTTGAGCTGTTGATTCCTGCGTTGCAGGGGGTTGGAATGGATGACCCTCAGAGGTCCCTTCCACCTCTATGATTCTTTGATTCCATGATTGCTTTCAAGTCTAGAAGCTGGGGCTTTTGCGGGGTTGGGGAACTGACGATTGCAACATTCAAAATACCACATCTTTGAGGAACACGACCCGGAAAAGGAAATCTGTTTGGGGCATAGCTGTCAACTTTTCCCTTTTCTCGCGAGGAATCCTATTTGGAATAAGGGAATTTCCCTGAAAAAAAGGGAAACGTTGACAGCTATGGATCTGGGCTTGGGTGGAGTGAATGCAGGAGCAAAAAATAAATAAATCAGAGGGTGGGAGCTCCAGCTGAGCGGAGATCTGTCTGTCTGTCTGCCAGGGGGTGGCCGGAACGAGAGGCTTGGCCTGCGGGCGGCGGAGGATAAAGGAGGAGACATAATCCCTGGCATTTGGGAGGATGTAGCGGAAAATATAGCCTTAGCAGCAGAGCAATGGAGAGGGGCTACTCTCCAGCTGGCAGCAGGGACGTATCCTCCCAGGGAAACAGACTGGCGCTGCCAGGGTCTGCCAACATTGCTGGTGCTCAGCTAGGCGGCAGGATCACAGTGTTAGAAACTCAGATACGTAAGCTAATTGCCAAATGCCACCTGAAACCTCGGCTGCGGTGGCCGCAACAGAATGATCTGGGCAGTTTGACTGGCAATTGCAACTCAATGGGGAAACAGCCCGAAATCTTGCAACAGATGCTCACTCTGGAATGTGTGAGTGTCTGGAGGCGGTTGGAGGATGGATGGTGGCTAACGGATTGAAGTGTTGTTTCTGGGGGGCAGGTAGGTGTGGGGGACTCCCTGGTCCTGAAAGTGGTAACTGTGCCCTGGAAGGACCAGGTGCGCAGCCTGGGGGTTATTTTGGGCTCACCGCTGTCCATGGAGGCGCAGGTCAGTTCTGCGTCCAGGGTGGCTGTCTGCCAGCTCCATCTGAGACCCTGCCTGTGCCCTGTCTTGCCAGAGTGGTCCATGCTCTGGTTATCTCCCGCTTGGACTACTGCAATGCGCTCTATATGGGACTGGCTTTGAAGGTGACTCGGAAACCACAACTAATCCAGAATGCGGCAGCTAGACTGTTGACTGGAACCATACAACTCCGGTCCTAAAGGATCTACATTGGTTCCCAGTACGTTTCGGGGCACAATTCAAAGTATTGGTGCTGACCTTTAAAGACCTCTATGGCCTCGGCCCAGTATACCTGAAGGAGCGTCTCCACCCCAATCAAGAAGCGAGGTTACAGGGAACCAGGCAGAGGGCCTTCTCGGTGGTGGCGCCCACCCTGTGGAACGCCCTCCCGTCAGATGTCAAGGAGATAAAAGAACTGACTTTTAGAAGATAGCAGAAGGCAGCCCTGTATAGGGAAGTTTTTGATGCTTGATGTTTTATTGTGTTTTTAATACTTAATTGGGAGCCCCCCAGAGTGGATGGAGCAACACAATAGATGGGCAACATTTAAATAATAAAATTATTATTATTAATGTAGCCGTAATGGAGAAAATCATGCGCAATTTGAGATTTCAGCAAGGCCTAGAACCTGGCATTCACTGTGGAACCATAATTTGCAAGATAACCCTCATTGTAAGCCTGCCAGGTTGGGATTTATACTTTACGATTCGCATTACGTTGAGATTCTATTTCAACCCATGTGCAACTGTACTCATTCTGCGTACCTGCTTCATAGTTTTGCCTCTCACCTTTTCAGTTTCACCTGTCGTTCTAATCATCCTCCGCATTTTATATATGCACAGCTCCCGCTAGCAGAAAGGCCCGTTATCCAAAATCTCAGTTAAGTAATTATACCCAAACCTTGATACACGAGTGGCTGATTCAGATATCCGAACCGCCGGAGTGTGGCCACTTCCACACCTGTTTGTGTTTCGCTGGTCAGCGGAAGCCATTTTCAGGCAGAAACCACAGAAGGAGGGAGAGAGATGGAACAAACCAGGAAGCATGAGAAACGAGACGTACCAGGTTCCTCCCCTGTTTGTTTGACTTTTGCTGAGGGGTCTGCAACAGTCTGGGACAGAAAGCATGCACCAAATGAATTACGGATCAGAAATGTCCCCATAAAGAATGGGGATCGTCAGCCAGCTCGTTCAGCAAACCATTTCCTGGGAATGCATTGCGTTCAGAAAGCAGGGTGGAATTTGAAAACAGTTGGGAGTTCTTGTTATTAAATATACCAAGAAAAAAGCACACCAAGAACTCAGGCCAATGTAAGTTTCAATAGGGGGAGTGGTCCCTACTTGCAAGTCAACAGTCAATTTTAACAAAAACTGATCCATTCAAAAGTATGTATTCTGACAAGGATTACAAACTCAAATAGAGATTACAAACTCTAACAGAGATTACAAACTCAAACCCATAAAAATATGTATAACACAAGAATTCGTTACAGAATTAAAAGATAAAGAGTTTTTGAGTAGAGATAAGTAATAGTGCCACTGTATTCTGCTCTGGTCAGACCTCACCTGGAGTACTGTGTCCAGTTCTGGGCCCCACAGTTCAAGAAGGACACTGACAAACTGGAACGTGTCCAGAGGAGGGCAACCAGAATGGTCAAAGGCCTGGAAACGATGCCTTATGAGGAGCGGCTAAGGGAGCTGGGCATGTTTAGCCTGGAGAAGAGGAGGTTAAGGGGAGATATGATAGCCATGTTCAAATATATAAAAGGATGTCACATAGAGGAGGGAGAAAGGTTGTTTTCTGCTGCTCCAGAGAAGCGGACACGGAGCAATGGATCCAAACTGCAGGAAAGAAGATTCCACCTCAACATTAGGAAGAACTTCCTGACAGTAAGAGCTGTTCGACAGTGGAATTTGCTGCCAAGGAGTGTGGTGGAGTCTCCTTCTTTGGAGGTCTTTAAGCAGAGGCTTGACAACCATATGTCAGGAGTGCTCTGATGGTGTTTCCTGCTTGGCAGGGGGTTGGACTTGATGGCTCTTGTGGTCTCTTCCAACTCTATGATTCTATGATAAGTTCATGTTAGTCCATAGTCAGATTCGACCTGAAGGTCTTAGTTTCAATCACTGAGCAGAAGTCAGAAGTCAATTATGGATTAGAGACCAGGACAGGGCCCTGTTTCGATGTATTCACCTTCAACAGCTGGAAGTATCAAATATTACATGAAGATACATTTAAATTCTAAATTGTCATAAATTATAATTCGTAAAACAGTATTATATAACATTTGGTTCCTTACCTAATTTTTAAAGGGTTATACATATTTTTACGAGTTTGAGTTTGTAATCTCTATTTGAGTTTGTAATCCTACATACTTTTGAATGAATTAGCTTTTGTTACTATTGACTATTGACTTGCGATGGTGCTGGAGGAGACTCTTGAGAGTCCCAGGGACTGCATGAAGATCCAACCGATCCATTCTGAAGGAAATCAGCCCTGAGTGCTCACTGGAAGGACAGATTGTAAAGTTGAGGCTCCAAGACTTTGGCCACCTCATGAGAAGAGAAGACTCCCTGGAAGAGACCCTGATGTTGGGAAAGGTTGAGGGCGCAAGGAGAAGGGGACGACAGAGGACGAGATGGTTGGACAGTGTTCTCGAAGCTACCAGCATGAGTCTGACCAAACTGCGGGAGGCAGTGGAAGACAGGAGTGTCTGGCGTGCTCTGGTCCAGGGGGTCACAAAGAGTCAGACACAACAACATTGACTTGAGAGTAGGGACCACTCCCACCATTGAAACTTACATCGGCCTGAGTTCTTGGCGTGCTTTTTTCTTGGAATTTGAAAACAGGCCACGGACGGGAAGGCGCAGAGACTCACCTAATCGAAGCTCCCCAAAGTTCCCGCACCCGATCTTCTTCCCGACACGGAAGTTCGGGCCGACCATTAAGACTCCAGAGTTGGTCCCGGACGTCCGGCTCCCGTGCGTGTTGCGGCTGCTCCCTGTCTTAGACATCCTTCGCCCTTCCTCCGCGTCCCCTTTGCCTCCTCTCTTATCAAAATCCATAAGTTTGTGGTACCCTGGCCTCTCCACGGTTACGCTGCTGCCATGCAAATCCGAGGGCCGAAACTTTGCGGGGGCCGGCTGGGGGGTCAGGGCGGGGAGAGGGCGGGGTAGGGGGGTCGGGGGAAGGAGGGGAAGGGGAGCACGAAAGCGAGAGAAGAGGAAAAGGAGGTCGAAAACGCCGGTTCTCTTTTCTTGGTCAGTAAACCATCCCGGGTAGAGGAGGAGGAGGAGGAGGGGAGGGCGCCAGGGGGCGGACCGTCACCCGCATGTGCCGCGCTAGTGGGCCGGGGGTCCTCTCCTCGAAGGGGCCGTGGGGGTTCCTTCCGGCGCCTGCAGCGGGCTGGTCTCCGAAAACGGCGACATGGCAGCAAGGGGGAGATTGAGAGCGGCTGTCCTGCGGCAATGCTTCACGTCTGAGCTGGAGGGGGAACAGAGGGCAGGTTAGCATGCGAAACAAGCATCCACAGAGTTATATTTCAGGTACAGTGGTACCTCGGGTTAAGTACTTAATTTGTTCCGGAGGTCCGTTCTTAACCTGAAACTGTTCTTAACCTGAAGCACCACTTTAGCTAATGGGGCCTCGTGCTGCCGCCGTGCAATTTCTGTTCTCATCCTGAAGCAAAGTTCTTAACCCGAGGTACTATTTCTGGGTTAGCGGAGTCTGTAACCTGAAGCGTATGTAACCAGAGGTACCACTGTATAGAAGTTCATTGCCAAACGGCCCCTGAAACCTCAGTTGCAGGGGCCAAAACGGACCTGGGTGCAAGAGCTCCGTTCCATCCCACAACCACTGGCGTTCAAAAGCATCTGTTCCCCCACCCTGGAGGCAGAGCAGAGGCCTTGTGGCCAGTATTGTTAGTAGTTTGTTGGGTCTCTGGACCGTAATAAAGATTGTTGTTGTTGTAGTAGTAGTAGTAGTAGTAGCCGCCATCAACAGCCCTCTCCTCCTCCACAGATTTGTCCAACCCTCTTGCAAAGCCATCCAAGGTTGGTGTCCACTGCTGACCACTGCAGCAGAGAGTTCCACAGGTTAGCTGTGCGCTAAGCGTCTCACAGCGCCATCGCTTTCTCAAGAAGCCCCTCGGAACGCAACTGCGCTCACAATCCCAGGAAACTATGGTCTAGAATTGCAGTTTTGATTTTCTCCCTTAGGGAAGCATTTCACAATCAATAATAAGAATAAGAATAAGTGAAGAGGGTTGTGGCTGATGGAAGGGGCAGGGGAAAACTTCCCCCCCAAAGAACCAAAACACCCAGTTTTTAAAAAGGTGCCCTGTTAATCTGGATTAGGAGAGGCCTCTCCTGAAGAGGGGAGAAATGGCAGCAAACTCCCAAGCGATTGCCAGAGAGGCAGAGGAAGGCGGGATCATCCTAATTAAAGAGGGAGCTAAAGAGGGTTAATTTTGTTCTTAAATAAAGTTCTGACGTCTTGCCAGTGGAAAGCCGGTGTGTCAAGGAGACAGGGCTGCTGAAGGACTAGCTTTCTACATGCATGGAAATAAAAAGGAGGTGAAGCCCAGGAATAAAATAACGTCTTGCCAGGGGAAAGCTAGCATGACAAAGGGACGGGAACGCTGATGGGCTAGTTTTCGATGCGGAAGGGAAGCTTTTCAGATCCTGTGAACAAACACGGCTGCCGCCCAATAGCCTCGCACGTCCAAAGTTCTCCCCAAGATTCACCATACCAGGAAATTGCCAAGTTTTGGAGCTCAGTAAACACAGACAGAACAGGAGGGGCTGCACATCCTACGCTCCAAGACGCTGGGAGGAAGCAGAGAACAGGCGAAAGGGCCGGGGGTCTCCCCTCAAGCATCCCCAAGGCACCCAGGTGACCCACTGGGAGCAGGCTCCTGCGACTCCAAACCAGCACCAGAAGTCCAACTTGTTCCCACGGTGTGTTTAACACATTTGCCAGTTTCCTTACCCTCCTGCTTCTCCCTCCTTGTCTCCAGGGAGGCGGCTGCAATTTCCCCAAATATATATCTCTATCTCCTGATTTGCACAAGCGTGGTTTTTCTTAGGAAGGGGAAAAAGAAAAACCTTTCCGTGGAACAGCTCTGGAGAAAATCTTCCGTGTGTCTCTCTCTCTGTGTCTCTCCAACCCAGCAAACGGAGACTCTTTTTCTATTTCCTGGTTTGTCTGCCGAAAGCAGGCTGGGAGAGGAGGGAGGAAGCGCCACCAAGCAAGTTCTCAGAGACCTAGCGAGCGCATGAGCGCATCGGCCGACTCTACGTCAAAAGGGGAGGAGGAGGAGGAGGCCGGGCTCTGGGGGAAAAGGAAGACACATCATAAACAGACGTGCGGGACCACGGTGCCGGCAGAACCACGGCAGCGCTGGCGGCGAAGGTTTGGCTAAGAGTGGGGCTGCCCAGAAGGGAACATTGCCCCCCCACCACAAATCCATGCGCACACGGCTAATATGTGCCACGTTCAGTACTGTGTTAGAAACGTAAAATATATCTGCTGTCCCCAAGAGCTTGTAGGGAGCTGCGACTCTTGCAAAAGTCTCCGTCCAGTTTCATTTATTTTTTTTATAATAATATTTATTAAAGTTTGAAAATACAACAAAGAAGAAAAAGAAAAAACAAGAACAAAAATATCAAGAAAAACAAAAATAATCAAAAAAGAAAATACAGAAAAATACAATAAACCTTATTAACTTAACTTCATTTGCTTGTTTCTTTGACCTCCTCCCGCCTCCCTTTTTGGTATTCTGCTTCAATTTATTATTTCAGCAAATCCTTTCCATCTTTCCCAAATTGTTAACCAATAATTTATCTTAACATAGTATAATTTTACTTTCCCTCATTTCCTTCAACAATCTATTTAACTTAAATCCATTATAGTATTTATACAAAAGTCACATAGTTTCTTTCCAGACTCCTTCTAAACTTCCTCAATTTTGCTATATTTTTGTAAATAAACTTTAAATTTCTTCCAAGTCTCCGTCCAGTTTCAGACACACTTTCTCCCCTCCACCAGCAAAAGAAACCAGCAACCCATTTTCGGTTTTTTCCTGTTATCAACACAAAAAGTACAGTGGTCATGGAGCCAGGTTTGGGTATTTTCATGTTGCAAACCGCCCCAAGATCTGCCGATGAAAGGCGGTCCACAAATGTTAATAGTACGGTGGTACCTCGGGTTACATACGCTTCAGGTTACAGACTCCGCTAACCCAGAAATAGTACCTCGGGTTAAGAACTTTGCTTCAGGATGAGAACAGAAATCGTGCTCCGGCAGTGCGGCAGCAGCAGGAGGCCCCATTAGCTAAAGTGGTGCTTCAGGTTAAGAACAGTTTCAGGTTAAGAACGGACCTCCAGAACGAATTACGTTCTTAACCCAAGGTACCACTGTAATCGTATCAGCCGTCCGGTGTAAGGAACACAGATATAGTGGACGCTAGGGTTGCGAACGTGATCCGTGCAGAAGGCACGTTCGCAACCTGCAGCGTTCGCAACCCACAGCACCGCGTCTGAGCATCCGTGGGTTGTGATTCTGCGCATGCGCAAAGCATGATTTAGTGCTTCTGCACATGCGCCGAAACCCGGAAGTAACCCGTTCCGATACTTCTGGGTTTCGGCACGTCTATAACCCGAAAACACGCAACCTCAAGCGTCTGTAACCTGAGATATGACTGTATAAGTTAATCGTCTGGGAATTGTAGCTCTGTGGGTGTTGTCAAGAGACGCTCTATCCTCCTCCCAGAGCTACAGTTCCAAAGTGGTTTGATCATCGTTCCCTCTTCACTGGAAACTCTGGGAGTTGTAGTTCATGGAGGGGCATATGGGGTCTCCCAACAACTCTCTGCTTCTCTTAGCAAACTACAGCTCCCAGAATGCTTTGCAGGAAGCGGCAACTGTTTAACCTGGCATGATCCCACTTTAAATGCATAGTGCAGATCGTAGAATTGTAGCGTAGGAAGGGGCCACGAGGGTCTTCTAGTCCAGCCCCCTGCAATGAAGGAATCTTTTGCCCAATGTGGGACTCAAACCTAGGACCCTGAAATTAAGAGTTACATGCTCTCCTGACTGAGCTGGTGTTTAGCAGCCATTCCAGATTATTCCAAATCACAACTGAGTTCGCATTGTGCTGCAATTAATTGTTTTGATGCAGGGTTTGAAACTAGCAGGGCGCCAGGCGCCTTTTGCGCCTAAAGATTCTCCATTTCCAAGCACCTCTAAAAGCCTGGGTGCCATTTTTTGTGTCTGGCTGACACTCAATGATTACTAAAATGTATGCGCTTTGAAGCCTCGAAACATACGTTAAAAATAGACAATATGTTAAGGAGTTTGACAATAAAGAGAAGTACGGTACCAATATTTTCATTGTAAACACCAAATTAAACATGTACAGTGGTACCTTGGTTTACGAACTTAATCTGTTCCGGAAGTCCGTTCTTAAACCGAAACTGTTCTTAAACCGAGGCGCGCTTTCCCTAATGAGACCTCCCGCCGCCGTTACCCTTCCACCGTTTGGATTCCGGTCTTAGAACGAGGTAAAGTTTGCAAACCTGACACTACTTCCGGTTTTGCAGAGTTCATGAACCGAATCGTTCTTAAACAGGACTGTTCTTAAACCGAGGTACCACTGTATTAACAATGATATTAACAATGTGTCACTTATGTGAATTGTATGTTAAAGGTAAAGGGACCCCTGACCATTAGGTCCAGTCGTGGCCGACTCTGGGGTTGCGGCGCTCATCTCGCTTTATTGGCCGAGGGAGCCGGCGTTCAGCTTCCGGGTCATGTGGCCAGCAGGACTAAGCCGCTTCTGGCGAACCAGAGCAGTGCACAGAAACGCCGTTTACCTTCCCGCCGGAGCGGTACCTATTTATCTACTTGCACTTTGACTTGCTTTCGAACTGCTAGGTTGGCAGGAGCAGGGACAGAGCAATGGGAGCTCACCCCGTCGCGGGGATTCGAACCGCCGACCTTCTGATCGGCAAGTCCTAGGGTCTGTGGTTTAACCCACAGTGTCCATGAACTGTGTATTAGTTCATGCTTATCAAAATAATAATTAAAAAGTGTTGTCGCCCGCCCCCCCAAAAATGGCGACTAGACATTCTGTTTTGGCACCCACAACCCCATTTGGCTCCCAGCTTTTCTACCGCAGTTTCTAACACTCCTTTGATGGATTTCTGCCTTATTTCTAGGCTACGCATTTCTTATCTGTTTTACCGGGCTTCCAATAACTGACAATTTTTCATGCCATCCTTACAGCCAACTGTTTTGTTTTCAGTGTTGCGGCTGCAAAAGCACGGGGGCAAACAGCTCTTTTCCACCTGGTCCCACCTCGCAAGGTTGTTGTTAAGGATTTAAAAATATACAGGCAGGGGAAATGACCATCTATAGTCTTTAAAGAAAGCTTTGGCTAAAAATGTGCTATATATAAAATGAACAGAGGAATAAAAAATGTGCCACAATTGTGTTTTGTGTGTGTTCATGCACTCTTGAAATTGTGCATTTCAGCTGGTGGGGAGGTTCTGGCGCTGCCTTTAGCACAGTTGATCTTTTTCCAGGACTAATTCAAATGTTTGTGTGTTGACTGGAATAATTTCCTGCCCGCAGCCTGTTGTGTCTATAAAGCAAGCGTTGCCAGACCCCCCCTCCCCCCTCAGCACCCAGCCAATAAATATTAAAAGTCCCTTCTCCAAAAGCCAGAATTTTGGCAGCAAGCCAGCAGATAACCCTCCTTCCCTAATTCCCCAGCCACCTAAAAACACAGAAACGTTTATCCAGCGTTTCTGGGTTAAACTGGTCATCCACCGCCCAGAGTGGCTGGGGCAACCCTGTCAGATGTGTCGAGTACTATATTATTATTAATAATATAATAATAAATTTTATTTATACCCCGCCCTCCCCGGCCAGAGCCGGGCCCAGGGTGGCTAACACCAGTAAAATTACAATAAAAACATAATGGGAGGGGGGAACCAATTTAAAATACAGTGGTACCTCTGAGGAGAATGCAACCCGCAGGCGTGTTGCGATTTGCCGCTTCTGCACATGCGCGTAACATCATTTTGCGCATGCACAAGCGGAGAAACCCGGAAGTAACACAACCTGAAAAAACGTATCATGAAGCAAATGTAATATGATGTACAGGTTAAAATGCAATTAAAAATGCAGCCTCATTTTAAAAATACAGTGGTACCTCGGGTTAAGAACTTAATTTGTTCTGGAAGTCCATTCTTAACCTAAAACTGTTCTTAACCTGAAGCACCACTTTAGCCAATGGGGCCTCCCGCTGCTGCCGTGCCGCTGCAGCACGATTTCTGTTTTCATCCTGAAGCAAAGTTCTTAACCCGAGGAAGCGTCTGTAACCTGAAGCGTATGTAACCCGAGGTACCATTGTAGTCGATAGATCAAAACCATAAGGGGAGGGAAACGTAAGGGTCAGGCTGAGTCCAAACCAAAGGCCAGGCGGAACAGCTCTGTCTTGCAGGCCCTGCGGAAAGATGTCAAGTCCCACAGGGCCCTAGTCTCTTGTGACAGAGCGTTCCACCAAGTCGGGGCCAGTACCGAAAACTGGCCCTAGTTGAGACCAGTCTAACCACCTTGCGACCTCGGACCTCCAAAATGTTGTTGTTGTACCTTTATTCAGAGGACGACAAGTACTTCTGGACCCACTTGTGCCTTCCTCCACCACTGACTCTAACCTCCGCTGCCTATGCTCTGGTAACCTCTTGGCTAGATTACTGCAGATCACTCTCCGTGGGGCTGCCCTTGGAGATAACCCGATAGTGCAGAATTCGGCCACTGGGCTTAACAAGCAGGATCTAGAAGGTCTGGGTGTATCACACCAGTTCTTGCCTGAACTGCGCTGGCTACCCAGTTAAGTTTCTTGTTGGTTTCAACCTCTCAAAGCCCTAGATGGCTCAGGACCCCTTATCCCCCAGGGGGGCACCTCTCTGCCCATGGACCAGCCTGGAATCCGCCTCCAACCTGTTCATAATTAGCCCGGAGCCAGACACATTTTGCACCTGGCTATCAGCCACCTGTGACCAAGTGATGATGCCTGGACACTAGGATGGCTCCTGTCACCTCCACAATCCGGGGATCCTTGAATTTGGACTATTTTCGCACACTAATACCGTATCCTGTAAAATTCTATCCGTTATCTATTATCTGCACGATCGGAATGAATTTCTGGAGCCAAATGCTTTTTCTGCTCATCCTGTTGGAATAGCCCAATATATATGCGGACTATCACTGGATCAAGTTGACATTTCCTCTTTTAAGTTCTCAAAGCTATTAAGCGAGCTCAAGGTTCTCCTCTCAACTAGCCAGATGTTTAACTGAGAACCAATCAGAGTCAGTCCATCACTTGGAAAATAAGACATTAGACACATCTTGCCCCAGAATGGCAACTAGACACTCTTTTTGGCTACTGCAACCTTGGCCTTAAGGAGTCCTTTGGCTCCTAGCTTATATATCTGAGTTTCTAACCCTGCACCCACCAGTAAGCATGTGGCCCCCAGAATATTTTTGCAGTAGGGAACATGGTCCTCCTGCCAGAACAATACAGTCAGACCTCGGCTCCCGAACGCCTTGGGAGTCGAACATTCCAGCTCCCGAACGATCGGAAACCGGAAGTGATTGCTTCGGTTTTCAAATGTCTTTTTCGAAGCTGAACGTCCGATGGGAGCTTCCTGCGGCCAATCAGAAGCCGCGCTTTGGAAGTTGAACGTTTCAGAAGTCGAACGGACTTCCAGAACGGATTCTGTTCTACCTCCAACGTATGACTGACAGAATCACAGAATTCCGAAGCTGAGAGAGAACCCAGAGATCATCTAGTCCAAGGGTCAGCAAACTTTTTCAGCAGGGGGCCGGTCCACTGTCTCTCAGACCTTGTGGGGGGCCGGACTATATATATTTTTAAAAATGAATAAATTCCTATGCCCCACAAATAACCCAGAGATGCATTTTAAATAAAAGGACACATTCTACTCATGTAAAAACACATTGATTTCTGGACTGTCTGCAGGCTGGATTTAGAAGGCGATTGGGCCGGATCCGGCCCCCGGGCCTTAGTTTGCCTACCCATGATCTAGTCCAGGCATAGGCAACCTCGGCCCTCCAGATGTTTTGGGACTACAACTCCCATCATCCCTAGCTAACAGGACCAGTGGTCAGGGATGGTGGGAACTGTAGTCCCGAAACACCTGGAGGGCCAAGTTTGACTATGCCTGATCTCGTTGAACCCACTGCAACACAACTGCTTCCGTATTTTGCGCTGTACTCAAATGTTCTGCTATCTTTCCAAAGGAACATCCCTGACACCCCCAAACCTTGCAAAAGCAGGACGACACAGAAACTCTCGACAGCCACAAGAGGGGAGGAAAAGGCATGAATGCCACCTCTGTCTCTTCCAGATGCTAAAAATCAGGCCAGCCCTAACTCCCCGCCTACCATGATTCCTGGGCTCCACCTTTTCTAGACAAGCCAGCACACACCTGGTTGGAATATACAGATATTTATATATTATGCAGCGCAATACCGAAGGGAGTGACGAGATGTCACAATGGAAAAAAATAAAAGCACACACAAATCTTTAAGCAGCGCCGTGCGGGAATCGCAAAGAAAACAGGAAAGCACTAAAAATATCGAGCGCACATAGATTTTTGCAGCACTGCACAAGCCAGGGGTCTAAATAAAACATTTCCCCGCCCATGCTGGAAAAATAAAGGAAGAGGAGGGTTTGGGGGGGAAGGTGTGGTGAGGACAAGATGCCGTGCGCAGGATCCTATTGTCCCAGGAGGGTTTCAGGTTCTCCCAACCCAGGGGAGAAGCCGGCAAGTCTTTTAAACAAGGCTCGGCAAATCTCCGCTCCACGGATCTCCCGGGACGAACAATCAGAGGTTCTCTCCTGCTTGAGATCAAGCGAAGGAGCAAAACAAGTTGCCCCGGGATCCTGGGTCGCAGGTGGCGCGAGAAACACACTCCCTGCGACTCCCCTGCAAGGAACGGCGGCGGCTTTTAAGTTTCCTCTGAACATAAAGGCGACACAGTACACGAGTTCATAAAATTATGAACAGAATGCAGAATGGTTTTCCTCCATCCCTCCCAACGCTAGAACCCTGGGCGTCCGACGGAGCCAAATGTTCTGGTGCTCAGATCCTTCTCACTGGTTTCCCACAGACATCTGGTTGGCTGCAGTGAGAAAAGAGTGCTGGACAAGATGGGTCAGTTGGCCTGGTCTCCAGCAGCTAGGATCTTCTTGCGCTCGTGTGGAACCTCCACAGCCAGAGACAGTCTATCTGTATTCCTAGCTTCTTGTGGGTATTTTGCCTCTGGGGGACTAGACAGACCACTGGTCTGATTCGGCAGTCTCTCATGATGCTCTTATGTACAACTAGGCATGACACCACACAAGGGATGCCCAGTCGCCTTGAAACTAGCAAAACCAGGGTTGCTTCCCCTGTGTCAAATTCCGAAGTACAGTGGACGCTCGGGTTGTGAACGTGATCCATGCAGGATGCACGTTCGCAATCCAAAGCGTTCGCAACGCAAAGCGGCTCGTCTGCGCATGCACGGGTTGCGATTTGGCGCTTCTGTGCATAGCGCAATTTAGCGCTTCTGAGCATGCGCGACCGCCGAAACCCATTCTGGTAGTTCTGGGTTTCGGCGGTCGGTAACCCCAAAATACACAACCTGAAGCGTCTGTAACCCGAGGTATGACTGTTTCTCCTTTATCCTGAACAAATCATGTGTCTGTTTTGATTAAGCATTTGAGCAATACTCTGTTAAACCACTGAGCCTAGGACTTGCCGATCAGAAGGTCGGCGGTTCGAATCCCCGCGACGGGGTGAGCTCCCGTTGTTCGGTCCCTGCTCCTGCCAACCTAGCAGTTCGAAAGCACGTCAAAGTGCAAGTAGATAAATAGGTACTGCTCCGGCGGGAAGGTATACGGCGTTTCCATGCACTGCTCTGGTTCGCCAGAAGTGGCTTAGTCATGCTGGACCCGGAAGTTGTACGACGGCTCCCTTGGCCAATAAAGAGAGATGAGCGCCGCAACCCCAGAGTCGGTCACGACTGGACCTAATGGTCAGGGGTCCCTTTACCTTTACCTTCAACCAATTATTTCTTCCATTATTTCCCCCCTGTTCCTTTGTGGCCCTGTTGAATACTGAACCACCTGTGTATTTGAGTTCTACACACAGGAAGGTAGAGAACGGAGGAATCACAGAATGGTGGGTTTGGAAGGAACCCCAAGCATCATTGTCTAGTCTAGCCCAACCCTAGGAGGAAAGTTAGTTTTTAAGAAAGGTGTAAAAAATGCAGTGGGTGAGATCTAGTTTCCAGCATTGCAATATATGACCAGCTAAACATTGCAATATACCAATATCTGAATATATCACAATGTATGTAGAGGCATTGGCTGCATAGCACACAAAAACACACACATCACAATTCGCGATATATTGCCAGGTCAAAAACTATGAAACGAATACAGTTATACCTTGGGTTACCACCGCTTCAGGTTGCGTTTTTTCGGGTTACGGACTGTCAAAACCCAGAAGTACTGGAATGGTTTGCTTCCAGGTTTCAGCGGTCATGCATGCGCAGACGTGCTAAATTGCACTTTGCGCCGAATCGCAACCCGCGTGTGCGCAGATGCGCCACTGTGGGTTGCAAACATGCATCCTGCAAGGATCACGTTCACAACTCAAGAGTCCACTGTATCAGTATATGGACTTCAAGCCAGTTTTGTGCATCCAGCCTAGCTCTTGCAAACCCGTCAGTGGAGGTGTTTAAAAAGGGTGGGGGGCATTTTTGGGGGAGAGGCTGGCCTTCCCCTCCGTACCACAAAGCTTTCGCTCCGCCATCGTAAAAGAGGACTAACGGAGAGTCGGAGGGGCAGCTCCACCATGTTGCCCCTTTGCAGCCCTCATTCCCCAGCTGTTTTTGCAGGAGCGCTTGCAGCCCCCCGCCCACCCGCCCCGGAGAAATGCGATGCCTGCAATTTGGCTCAGGGCGGCTGTGAATGAGGTGTTTCATGCATGCTGTCCGTGCAGGAGAGCGGCCGACAGACATGCCTGTGTGCTCACACTCCTGAAAGAAAAACAACGATTTGCAGGACACGCAGATATGCTACTGGTCTCTCCAAACAGGCTAGAGCCAATCAAGAAGTCTAAGAAACCGGAGAAAGGGAAAAAGAAAGCCAGCGCCGTTCTCAAACTGGCAGCGCCGCTTTCGAAGGAGCAAAGTCTGCCATCTTGGTTCAGCCTGGCGCCCAGCACCATCCGAACGTATCTGTGCCATTCAGGGCAGTGCTAGAATTCCCCCAGGCGCCTGGCGTGTTTCCAGTTGCAAACAGGTGGAGGCCTCCAGGTGCTTCCTGTGAATGGCTTACCTGCCCACCCCCCCAAAAAAAACCCTGCACACATTCCACTTCTCTTTTCTCGCTTTCTGCACTAGGTTTTCCTGGACCAGGTTTATAAATAGCTGTCTGCCTTGCGGCATGTCAGGTCTACCTCCTGGCAACGTTGAAGTTGGAAGAAGATTGGCACTCCCTTTTCTTTTCTAAGCTCTAGGAGGTTGCTAGGTTGCTCTTGACCTGTCCCTAAAATAATATATATATATATTTTTAAAAAGTGGCCAAAAAAATACTGCTGCCGTTCTTTGTCAAGCTTGATCACTGCAGTGTGTGGGGCAGCCCTCGGAGAGTGTCCGCAAATTCCAGATGGTTCAGTTTAAGAAGGATGTGGACAAGCTGGTGTGCAGAGGAGGGTGACCAAGATGCTCAAGGGTCTGGAAAGCAAGCCTGGTGAGGAACAGTTGAAGGAGCTGGGGATGATTAGCCTGGAAAAGAGGAGACTGAGAGAAGATAGGAGAGCATGGAAGATGGAGCCAGCTTGTTTTCTCCTGCTCTGGAAGGCAGGACTCAAACCAATGGCTTCAATTGACAAGAAAGGATATTCTGACTAAATATCAGGAAGAACTTTCTGAGTGTACCAGCTGTTTGACAGTGGAACGGGTTCCCTTACCAGGTGATGGGCTCTCCTTCCTGGGAGGTTTTTAAGCAGAGGCTGGGTGGCACTATCTGTCATGGATGCTTCAGATGAGATTCCTGCATTGCAAGTGTCCAGGGCAGCTGTTTACCAGATCCATCTGGTACGCAGGCTGAGACCCTACCTGCCCGCAGACTGTCTTGCCAGAGTGGTGCATGCTCTAGTTATCTCCCACTTGGACTACTGCAATGTGCTCTACGTGGGGCTACCTTTGAAGGTGATCTGGAAACTACAACTAATCCAGAATGCAGCAGCTAGACTGGTGACTGGGAGCGGCCACCAAGACCACATAACACTGGTCCTGAGAGATCTGCATTGGCTCCCAGTATGTTTACGAGCACAATTCAAAGTGTTGGTGCTGACCTTTAAAGCCCTAAACGGCCTCGGCCCAGTATCCCTGAAGGAGCGTTTCCACCTCCATCGTTCAGCCCGGAAACTGATCCAGATCTGAGGGCCTTCTGGTGGTTCCCTCATTGCGAGACGTGAGGTTACAGGGAACCAGACAGAGGGCCTTCTCAGTAGTGGCACCCGCCTTGTGGAACACCCTCCCACCAGATGTCAAAGAGAACAACAACTACCAGACCTTTAGAAGACATCTGAAGGCAGCCCTGTTTAGGGATGCTTTTAATGTTTGATGCATTACGGTATTTTAATATTTTGTTGGAAGCTGTCCAGAGTGGCTGGGGAAACCCAGCCAGATGGGCGGGTTATAAATATTATTATTATTATTATTATTATTATTATTATTGAATTAAGATTCTATGATTCTAAGACAAGGGCTCTGGAAACAGGGACTTGGCCATGACGACTGGGTTTTCCCTCCTTTCCTGGCTTGATTTTAGGTACAGCGCAAAAGTATTTGAAGGAACAGATTCACCAAGAACCACTAAGCAAGCCATCAATGTAGAGGAGTGGAGAAAGGATTTTGGAGGCTTTTTGGGAAGGGCCTTTCAGTTGCGATTTGTTGACAACATAAATTCATCTTCTAGTGTGGTACCTTCCCCACTTTTGGAACTCCCTGCCTACTGATGCATTCGCTTGCTAAAACAGTTTTGTTTAGGCAATGCTGACATGTGCTTTAACCCGGTTTTTCAGCTTTTCGGTGATTGTAATTTCAAAAAAACTCATCCGGGACACTTCATTTATTAAATGTTGACGAGGCGGCTTTACAAAACTTGACGTGTGCGGGGCAGCTGGATGGAGGCGTGGAGAGGCTTTCAAACTTTCGGCCAAGGAGTCTCTGCTGCAAAGCCAGCTGCTCCTCATAATACAGAGTCAGACCCTCTGCACTGACTGGCAGAGTATCAGAAGGCATCGGAAAACAGCCCTGTATCAGGAAGTTTGGGTTCCAAAGAATGTTCGCAAACCGGAACACTCACTTTTACGGTGTTTGGGAGCCAAAGCGTTCGACTTGCAAGTTGTTTTGGCTCCCAAACACCAAAACCCGGAAGTGAGTGTTCTGGTTTGTGAACATTCTTTGGAACCCGAACGTGTGACGCGGCTTCCGATTGCCTGCAGGACAGCCAATCAGAAGCCGCACTTTGGCTTCTGAACATTTTGGAAGTCAAACGGACTTCCGGAACAGATTCCTTTCAGCTTCCAACGTACGACTGTATGATTATCACCAACTGCACTGTTAAGGTTCCAGGCCTGGCAGTTCTAACAAACCGGGAGAAAAGGAACTGCGTTAACGAGTTAGTCCGTCTAATTCAATATTGTCAACACTGACCGGCAGCAGCTTTCTCCAGAGTTTTGGGCAGGGAACCTTCCCAGCACTACCTGGGGAGATAAATGGGACCCTCCGGACAGGGTGAGAAACTCAGATATATAAGCTAACCGCCTAATGGCACCTTAAACCTAGGTTACAGTCGCCACACTGAACTGTCTAGGCATCATTCTCCCCCCAATGAAATAATACTAATCAGTGCTGTTTTTTCTTTAAAAAAATATTTAGGGGTACAGTCATACCTCGGGTTACAGACGCTTTGGGTTGCGCAATTTTGGGTTGTGCACCGTGCCCTGGAAGTACTGGAATGGGTTACTTACGGGTTTCGGCGCTTGTGCAGAAGTGCTAAATCACGCTTTGCGCATGCACAGAAGCGCCAAATTGCAACCCGCGCATGCGCAGACGCACTGCTGCGGGTTGCGAACGTGCCTCCCGCACGGATCACGTTCGCAACCCGAGCGTCCACTGTATTCTCGTTTTCCTACTCATTTTGAAATACTGTCCCTCAATGAGGCCAAACTTAAGATTCACAAAATGTTTAGGGGTATGCGTACCCCTGTGTCCCCCCAGGAAAAAAGCACTGATACTACTACTACTACTACTAATACAGTTGTACCTTGAATCCCGAACAGCTTGCGAGTCGAACGTTTTGGCACCAGAACGCAGCAAACCCGGAAGTGAGTGTTCCAGTTTGTGAACGTTCCTTGGAACCTGAACATCCAATGTGGCTTCCGCAGCTTCTGATTGGCTGCAGGAGCTTCCTGCAGCCAATCGGAATCTGCATCTTGGTTTCCGAACGTTTTGGAAGTCAAACAAACTTCTGGAATGGATTCAGTTCGACTTCCAAGGTACCACCACAATAATAAAATTCCATTTCTATACTGCTTTCATTTAAATTTCTTTTCATTTCATTTTGTATACCTCCTTTCTATATTACTATACAGAAAGTGGTTTATGAGCTGAAGAAGAACAGGCAGCAAAGATCACACACCTAATAAGCATCTGATCCAAGACAAAGTCACAATGACTTTACAGAATAAACAACTTATAGAAAACAAAGCAATGTCAAATAAAGCAATATTCAACAACCCATTACAATGTAATAGTAAAAGATAAAAACCTTTTTATATTAAAGGGGGAAATCCCAAAGCACTTTTCAACACATTAAAACGTCAAATCAAACAACCCAGAATAAAACGAATTCAGGCTTCCAGGAAAATATTTCAGATCCTTTTCTCAGGGACATTTGGCTTTCCTCCCTTTGATTTGCCAACATTGGACGCTCGGGTTGCGAACGCGATCCGTGTGGGATGCACGTTCGCAACCTGCAGCACCCGCAACCCGCAACAGTGCGTCTGCGCATGTGTGGGTTGCAATTCAGCACTTCTGCGCATGTGCAAAGCGTGATTTAGTGTTTCTGCGCATGCGCAACCGCCAAAACTCGGAAGTAACCCGTTCCGGTACTTCCGGGTTTCGGCGGTCTGCAACCCCAAAAAACGCAACCTGAAGCGTCTGTAACCCGAGGTATGACTGTACTTAATTTATAGAGCTGTCCCATAGCAGGAGGGCTCTAGGAAGGCAGGGTGGTGTAGCGGTTAGAGTGTCAGACGAGGACCTGGGAGATCAGAGTTCGAGTCCCCACTCAGTCCTGAAGCTCACTGGGTGACCTTCGAGTCACAGTCACAGTCTCTTGGCCCACCTCACAGGGTCATTGTAGGATTAAATGAGGAGGGGGGTGGACCATGGACTCCTTGGAGGAAAAGGTGGGAGATAAATGCAATAAACAAGCTCTTCTGCTTATCTGCTTGAGAAAGCTGGAGGGGGGTAGCCAGAGGGAGATGTCAGTAGCCAGGCTGGCCCCCAGAAAGATCTCCATGCGGTTTAATGTTTTAATGTGTTGTCAACCACTCAGAAACGAAAGTAATAATAATATGTACCATTGCAAAAAAGAAAGAAAAAGATGGTGCCTGGACATTCTGTTGTGGCGACAACAAGATAGGTTTAAGGTGCCATTTGGAGATAAGCTAATATATCAGCAGGGATGCGGGTGGCGCTGTGGGTTAAACCACAGGGCCTAGGGCTTGCCGATCAGAAGGTCGGCGGTTCGAATCCCCGCGACGGGATGAGCTCCCGTTGCTCGGTCCCTGCTCCTGCCAACCTAGCAGTTCGAAAGCACGTCAAAGTGCAAGTAGATAGATAGGTACCACTCCGGCGGGAAGGTAAACGGCGTTTCCGTGCGCTGCTCTGGTTCGCCAGAGGCGGCTTAGTCATGCTGGCCACATGACCTGGAAGCTGTACGCCGGCTCCCTCGGCCAATAAAGCGAGATGAGCGCCACAACCCCAGAGTCGGCCACAACTGGACTGGATATACCTTTAATATATCGGTGTTTTCAAGCCTGTATCAGCTGATGCCACAGCACTAGAAGCAAGTCACTGTTTCCTATGTGCAAGTGCTTTTAAGCTAACCACTGTGGAGCAGGAGATTCAAATGCACCTCTCAGACTGAGCCTACCTAGCAGCATTGTCAGGAGATTTAAGAACCACGGCGAAACATAAGCAGTGGGAAGAGGCTTAGCTGATGGGAAAGGCTGTAGCTCTGCAACAGGGGGGCGAGTTCAGCCCCCAACTTCCTGTTTAAAACCACAAAAACCCTGAGGACTAGAGTCTTAAGCTTATTTTCAAAGGAAGTGGTATAACTCAGTGGTAAGAGGACTTTCTTTGCATCTAAAAGGGCATTTCCAGGCTCAGCTGGCAGAGGTCCCTTGCCAGAGGGCAGCTGCCAGTCAGTGCAGGAGGTGAATGGTTCGGCTCTGTCAAAGGCAGTATGGTGTAGTGGTTAAGAGCGGTAGACTCGTAATCTGGTGAGCTGGGTTCGCGTCCCCACTCCTCCACATGCGGTTTTCTATTCTTCCGTGTAATGCAAATGTTGAAGCCCAAGGTTGTGGGTTCGAGTCCCACACTGGGCAAAAAGATTCCCGCATTGCAGAGGGTTGGACTAGATGACCCTCGTGGTCCCTTCAAACTCTATGATTCTATAAACAATTTCCCTTAGCCTGCATGGGAACAAAACAAAACTTCACCAGTGTCTTGTCAAGCTGTTCAGAAAAAAATAAATAAATATTCCTAACTGAACATGACTGGCCTCATAAGCCAACCCCTTCTTTCAGAAGTTCCTAAACACCACATTTTATTTTCGAAGCTGTTTCTCGGCATTTCACTCCCTAGGAGGAGGAGGGAGGGGAGAATCTGATGTATTTCCTGGTCAAATGTTCTCCTGCCAGAAGGATTCGCACGCTTTATCCGTTCCAGAAAGGCCTCGCCAGAATATAACAAGACCCAAGATAGTGACTTTGCAAAGACAGTTCCGGGCAAATAAATCAGGGTTTTTATATATACAGCCTGCCTAAGAGATTGCTTTAAAAACCTGCCACGAAGACACTTTGCACGCACACACACACACAAGCAGAAACATAACAGGTTAGTGCTTGGAAAATAAAATTACAGAGAGAGCAAGAATCACTCCAAATGGGTGGTCCCCTTCGCTCGCAGCGCCGCAGGCCTGCGCCCAGAAGGAATTCCTCCCTATTCCCCCATCTCCAAAACCCACGAGACATTTTGATTTTTGACTGTCTGGGGGCAATTTAGGACGATAAGCAGAGAGACAGACAGAAAGAATGATGTTCCCTGCATAAAAACCCCCAAGGATTCCAAATCCCTTTATGTGTTTCACATCAAAACACTTTTTTGGGGGGGGGGTCTTTTTGGGAAGCTGGGAAGTGGCAGGACGAAGGAAAGATGCAAATAAAGGAGTTATTTGCTTTAATAACAAAAGACACGCTACAGATAACAGAAGGTTCCAAAGGGGGGAGGAAAACAAACCAGTATTGCAACAGTTAGATTTTCACTTTTTCTTTTTGCAATT